>CM042445.1:15243232-15750732 GCA_023631565.1 Gymnocephalus cernua
CTGGAGGATGGGCCAAGTTCCAAATAGCCATTAGGTTGTTTTTGTTTTTTTTGTACTCCCATTACAGCATGGTCATTTGACTTTAATTTGTCAAAGATGCCAAGCACGCTGGCTAAATGATATGTGGACATCATGAGCTCCATTTGGGAATATTTGAATACTAAAGTATTCAAAATTATGAAATACTTACTGTGCAACAGTGAAGCGTTGTCTGTGTAATGAGCCCTGACCTCTAGCATGTCCACCCTCAGCTCCTCTGCTCCCCTGTTGTTCTGCCACCTGTTGTGAAGGCCTGACAGTATCTGCTTAGGTTCTTTGCTAAAACAAAGTTTATTTAATTTTAGTGCTGGGAAAAAACAACAACCTTTTTCTAGCTCCAGCTTATCAATTGTAAGGATTTGCTGCTTTTTCTTTGTGTTATGTAGGGGTTTGGACTGACAGTTTGAAAACACTAATGTACCGTCCTACAGAAATGTTGTGTACTTGGGTATCTTCCAAACTCTTATATTCAAATGTTTGTCGTCTCTCCAGCCATCATATACTGTCCAAAAAAAATAGAAATTGTAGAAATTGTCTCAGATACAAAGAATCATACGTTCCTATACCTCATCTATCTGATTGCTCTTAGTTCTCTTATTTTAACACATTTGCATGCTAGATCTAGTATTTCTGAAGCTGTTAAACATTATCTGCTCTCCTGCCATCCACTTTAACACCTTTTTGATTTTCCACACTATTTAAAAAAAAAAAAGAAAATCTCACCCAGTGTGCAACTTAACAGGAAATGTGGACCGGGCAGCTGTGGGGTCTCGTGGATATTCTTGTTCTCACACATCTCGCTGCTCAGTCACAGGTTGAGCTCATACTCCTATTATTGTGGTGCGTAGTAGAATAAATAGCAGAGAGGATGTCTGAGGGAGAGCAATGGGTCAAAGTCACAGTTCACACAAGCGGAGCAGCCAAAGCCTTCTAATCACTCCGGGCATGTATGTAACCTCATCCACAGGATTCCACTGCTGCCTCCCCCCCCCCCTTCATTTCATACTCAATCACCCACCGCTCCACTTCCCCCCTCCCTCTTATTTTATACTCTTATTTCTCTCTGCAGCCATACTTGTGTCTGTTGTTCTCAGTTGTGGTTCACCTCTCAGTCCTTGTCTGTCCCTCTGTCCTACACGGCTCCTGTCTAAATCTCTCTGCCTCGGTTTTGATTAATTGCTGTTATTTTCCCAGGCTCACTTATCCGTTTGCCACCTTGTGTGCTGTACTGTTTCCACCTCACCTCTCTCGCCTTTCCCTCTCCTGCTCTTGTTTACTCTCCAGGATACAAACTTTATTCCCATGGGGAGCATTTTAAACATATATTACTAGAATGTTCATCTAGGAAAATTGCATAGCTGTCCAGTGGATGACATTATAGGGAATGAAGATTACAATAGCTGCTTTAAGATAAAGTTGATAATGTATACGATTATGATTGTTTCCAATCTTTATGCTAAGCTAAGCTACCTGGCTGCTGGCTGTAGCTGCATATTTAGCATGCAGATCAATGTCAAACCATTCTTTTAAAATGTATATTTTATAAACTAAGATGTTATGATTGGTTGTTTGATAAGTGCTGTTGGTGTCCGTTGAGAGACATGAGATAAATGTAGGGAGGACTGTTCTTTGCCAGTTGGAGTAGCCAGAAAGTTCTAATTTGGTCAGAGGGGAGGAGGGGTTAGTGGAGCTTAGCTGGGATGAGCAGGTTGCAAAAAATACAGCGTGTGATAGGCTGCGACACCTGTCAGTCAGGCAGATATTACCCCACTTGTTTCTCATCTCTTTGGCTGTGCTCCATTTGGTCATGCTGGCGTGTTGCTTGTTACGTGGCAGGGAAACGTATCATATGAGGCGGAGCCATCACAACTGTTGTGAAATATTTCTGTCAGTTTGTATTGTTTACAGTGATGCTGGTGCACTTTTGTACACTTTAGACACCAAGCCACCAAGGCACTAGAACTGTAATTATTAAAAATCACATTTTTGTCATATTAAAGTGAAAGTATGTTTTCAGAAAGAAAATACATCTAGAATGAATGTAATGCATTTTTTTTTTTGAATGTACAAATATTTTAGATCTTAGTTTAAAACATTGAATCCGTTTTGATGGTGAGTGTAGCTCTAAACTAGACTGCAGGAGTATGTCTTCTCAGGCCAAATACATTTCCAAGTTCTATCTCTTTGAATTGTTAAGATGCATTGTTAAAGCCAATTACTTCATGTCCTGTGATAAGGTCCAGGAATTTTGGACCGGGATACATGATAACCTATGTCGGATTGCAGGGAGATGGGTCAGTCCTAAAGTCCGAAAGTACCTGAGCTTACTGGAGGGCTCCTAGGAAGCTTTTTGTTGGGGAGAGTATGATGGGCTTTTTTTTTGTCTGGTTGAGTGGTGATGTGTTTTTCAGCAGGGAATCTGCACCTGTTTGTGTGATGTACTTCTTGGTACACAATATTAGGACACAGCTCTTTAGTCTTTAAGTTCAAGATAGAAGTTAAAAAGGAAAGATAAGAAATGAAAAATAAAAATATATAACAGTATGACTAAATGTTAGTACAAACATTTGAAATGTGCTACATTTTCCAGGTTGGACCTTAAACCTACAGTTTCTGACTGTAATTTTACTTGGCTACACTAGACTGCTGTAGGGGGCCAAATAAATGTCTTAAAAAGTTAAGTATAATGTGCATCTTGGTAAACAGAAGTAGGACATACAGCTTTTTGCCTTCCAGCTAGAGACAGGATTTCAAAAGTTAAGAAGTGAGATTCATATAATCAACCTGTAACTATGTGGCAAGACTCACTGAAGTCCTCTTGTACAGGGTTTCCGCAGGGTCTTTAAAAGTGTAAAAAAAAAAAAAAAGAAATTATTATAATAGGTCTTCATTTTCCTATGTCTGTTTTTTTTTTTATTATTCTGTGGTGTTGAGACCAACATGCAACTTAAATTGCAGCCATTCTAGACACCAGTCCTATAATGCCAATGAGGAAGGCAGGATATTGTTTCAGACGATGTTTCTGGACTCAGACATCTGACTTTGTTTTTGATGTCGTGATATAGGTCTTAAATTTCATTCATAATGGTCTTAAAAAGTCTTAAATTTGACTTGGTGAAACCTTGTTGTAGTTTGGATACTGTAAATACTCCACATGTAGGATGTGATCGCAACCATTTGCAGAGTTCCGGTTTATTTACCACATTACTGCTTCAGGTTCAAAATCGATCCAGTGTTAGAGATGACCCTGGTGGTCCAAGGTACATAAGATTATTGAACAGCACTAACAATCTTGCCGCCAGCAGCAAAGCACGTACCAATAGAGCCATGCGGCAGCGCTATTAATAAACCCTGTAGTGTTGCACAAATACTGCAAGGTGTTCCCCTGTGTGACCCTTTCCTGTGCTTTCCCAAAAGCCTGTTACACTCACAGGCCAAATAATAGTACACAACACTCCTGCCAAGGTGTGCGTAGTTATTCTTTTTACTAACATCTTGTGGCTGACGTGTTGTTTTCCTGATGCCACAGTTTTCACGAGTGAGGCCCTTGAGGTTTTAAAGTGTCCCTTCTTGTTTGTCTGGAGTTGTTGTTGTTGGATGTGTTTTCTCAGCTGTGCTTGTGTCACCAGAATCCTCAGCTGCGTCACATTTGATCCCACATCTCAGTGACAGTAGCAAGACTCGCGAAAACTTACTTTGTCGTGACTAGTTAGTTTGATGGCTGCAATATAAGTGTGTGTATGTATTTATCGATGTATATAAATTGAGCCTTTGTGGGTTATTCTTCAGATGCAGATCCCGGTGCCAGTCAGACCAATTCGGAGGAGAGGCTGAATCACGAGGCCCAGGAGCTGGAGAAACGATTGAGCATGCTCTCTCACAGGAGCAGCACAGGTATAGCATGTTACTGTAATGCTGTGCTCAGATTTAAAGTAGAAAAAAAGGTGAAACTGCAGCTTAAAGTATGCCCATTTTAGAAATCCTTTGTGTGTATCTTTCATTATGTAACTACCCCAAAGCACCCATAACTATTCTTTTTTACTGCAGTGATGATGATCCCTCTCCACCACTTCAGGTTATAAATGATACATTGGCTTTTAATAATGCTGCACTTAGATTGAAATCAAGTTTGCAGGTTGGCATTTCTCTCACAGGTGATTTATTGTTTCTATTATGTGGTGGAAGAAAAACAGGCATAATGATATTATGATGCTTTAATGTTGTGTTCTTTAATGTTTTCTTCAAAGCTGTTGATTGAATTCATTAAAGTCTCATTATTGTTGTCTTTGTTGGCAGTCTCGTCCTCGTACAGCCAGTCTGCTGGGGGAGACGACCACAGCATATCCGGTTCCTCTGACACATCAGACGCCAGCCAGTCGGACTGCAGTATTGGCAGCCGGGTGGCCATTTGGACTGAGCCGTCCTCCAGCCCATCTGAAAACATCAGCCATGTGGCAGCTAAAGCGGCATTTCAGAGCTTTGAGAAGCTTTCCGTCAACCAGGGAGGTGGAAACCGGCCTGCTGTCAAGCCCCCTCGACAGCTTCAGGAGATCGGCCGTCAGAGCTCGTCTGACAGCGGCATCGCCACTGGCAGCCATTCCTCTTACACTGGGAGTTTCTCCTCCTACACAGGCAGCCTGGATATCACCCACGGGGAGGACTTTGGGTCTGTTTTCAGCTTGCCTCCTCACTTGGCTCAAGACCTGAGCCCTTGTATTTGCGCCACTGTCCCTGGACATGAATACCAAGTACCGACATCACTTAGGTATCTCTACGACAGCCCCAGGAGTCTGTTACAGGAGGGAAGTGAGGGTGTCAAAGACAGTGAACCCTCCACCCCAACTAAGGACACACCTGCCTCTTCAGGCTTCACAACGGACTCAGCGAAGGGGGATAAAATCAGCGCCATGACCTCTGATGCTCCCTCAGAAACTACTGAAAGACAGTCGGCGAGTGAACATTTACAAGGCCCCTCAGAGAAGAGCAAGAAAACCAAGGTGCCGCCCTCTAGTGAACACCCAGACTCCTGTCACATCTGCAGCTCTCTCACATCTGTCTCCAAAACCATTGTGACAATCTGCTCAGTTTGTGGTGGATTTAAGGTAAGTACTGTAAGTGTAGTTCTATTCTTGTCGGCCATCTGTTTGCCTCAAAACTTCAACCGCATCCTCCGTGTATGCAAATGAATTGTCTGCTGAATGTTCTCTGTTGTAAAACTCCCTGTCATACAGTAGCAGCTTGTGTGAGCAGGCTTCATCATCACTGCAATTTGACCTTTGCTGTACCGTGCAGGGTGACGTCTCTGCGTAAGACAACCAACAGTCCATCTGTCTTAACAAGTTGGCATTACAGCAGCCAATTGAGGATGACACTGTCATTGTATCCAGCAGGTTTACCTTGTGCGTGACTTGCAGTTCTTCTCTTTTCACACCTTTTTCCTCCTACTTATTGCTAAATTTAATGCGGTTGAAAATTAAGGGAGTGTTTTCTTTTTTTATGAGAAGTAGGCCTACTTGTAAACTGCAAACTGAATGTCATCCAAATGTATTCGCGGCTTTTAAAGATAGAAAAACACACTTTAGCCACAATTACGATGACGATACAATAAATGCAATAGTGCAACCAAAGGGCTCATGTCCTTATAGTGACGAGAAGAACCATAAGCTCCTAGTAAAAACTTCTCAATATGAACTATGAGGTTCAGTTGCCTCCTAGGTAGGACATGGAGCTTTTTTCCTTGGCTTGGCGATCATGGAGTAGGTAGTGATTTTTTTTTTTTTTTCCTTCAGAGTTGGATTCATCTTTGTTTTAGGGCTGTGACTAATGATTACAATTATACCAGTCCCAATTTACCAAAGCCCAAGTTTACATATTCACATTGATTGTTATGTCCACCCAACAATCCAAAACCCAAAGCTATCCGGTTAAATATATTATTATAATTAAATCATAGATGTCTGAGAAAATAAGCACATATTTACATTTGTGTTGCTGGAACCAGAGAATGTTTGGCGTGTGACTTAATCCACGAGCAAAACAGTTGACGATTACATTTTCTTACAGTTAACTATTCCATTAATTGACTAATTGTTTCAGCTTTAGTTTGTTTTCTCCGTTGTTGAGTTATAAGTTGCCGTAAGTGAAGAAAGACACGGTGTGATCAGTTTTTGCCCTTTTTGATTTGGATATGGATCCTGCTTGGCTGTGATAGTCTTATATCATATACACTAGCTTTATTCTCACGATTTCTTCATGCCTGTGATGGTTCTTAGTAGAAACCTGCAGTGTATTATCAAATATCTTATTGCACTCTTTAAGGCTGAGCTCGAGCTGTAATTTAAATGTCTTGGGAATTCCCTATCTTGTGAACATCCAGATGCAAGCTCAGTAAAAAGCCTGGTCTCTCCATGCCAGGTGTGTGTTTATTGAACACTCTTAACATATAGCTCCACCTGCTGGTAGTGCAATTAGGTAGAACGCAAATTGCATTTGATTACCTCAACAAAATGTTCTCTTCCTCCTTGTTTCCCTTCAGTCAGTCCTCAGTAAACTAAATTAAACAAGAGAGGTGTGTGTGTGTGTGTGTGTGTGTGTGTGTGTGTGTGTGTGTGTGTGTGTGTGTGTGTGTGTGTGTGTGTGTGTGTGTGTGTGTGTGTGTGTGTGTGTGTCAGCCTGAGCAACACAATCCACCCCTGTATTGGCTCACAGTTAAAGGAACAGTTCAAAAGAGAACATCAAACCATAACTAAATATGTGCCTCTTCATATTTTCATTTAAATGCATTAAGATAATTTTCAGCAGAACGAGTTGCGCTATAATTGCAGTCACACTGTTGTCAACAGATTCCAAAAGGTTCAGTCTGGCTGGTTGGAGTATGGAATAAATCTACAAGAAAAGTCAAGTGTGCCCTATGCTCTGTGTGATAGAGGCCACGGACATGGCATCCAGAATGTTGACGGCCATGATCCCTCACAACTTTGAACTATACATTTATTGAAGTTATAAAAACCTAAACAGTCCACTGTGGTGAGCTTTAAAAGGATAATTCTGGTGATATTTTATATTTTTGTTATTGTCAACAACTCTTAGCAAAGGACAGTATTGAGATCAGTTCATGATCTCAATACTAACAAGTTTTGAATGTGTAGCCAAAGCCTGATATTTCTTGTTCCTCTGTGCCTTAGCGCGCCATTGTTGTCACTGTATTTTATTTTGGGTCAGTTCCACACATTATACTGTCCTGCTGCTGTAAATACTCACTCGGGTAAAAAACCTGCAGCTGAAAGTAGTCCCCGACAAATGCACTTTTTCCCTCCTGTTTGAGTAACATTTGCCCAACACCCCAGCTATTCAAGGAAATAATGTAGTCTTTGAAAATAAAAAAGAAGTATATATTTGTGACCTGTTTTTCAGTGGAAACCCTTCGGCTTCTGGCTGAAAAACAAAGTCAGGAAATATTGAGAGACGGATTATTGCACTGTTGGTTTTCATCTTTTATGGTAGTGTTGGCAATTTAAAAAAAAAAATACAGATCATTGCCAGCGTTTTCCTTTCATTTTGAAACCAGGCTAAGAATGTGTTGTTGCTTATTCATCTAATTAAGCCAGTTTGCATTAAGAAAACAATTTGTGTCATATTCTATTTCATCTCACAGGGGACGCAGTACATCCCTGCAGGTGGTGCAGTGATCCCTGCCATACCAGGTAAGTGTAATCAGTTGAAATATTGTATGCACACTGCATGCATTGGTTCTTGCGTGCATGAACAGTTGATGCATGTTTAAGAGAAAAAAAACATTCATGATTTGCTGTAGCGGCCACAGCATGCTGGTTTGATTTGGGTGTGTTGAAGGTTTCTTTTTGCCTCCAGAACAACATATTTTCAATCCATCAGATCAAAGTGTTGACAAGTCACCGTGCAGACCCTGCATTGCCAGTGAACGCAATATTGCAGTAAAAAACATTCTGGCGAAACCCTGTGCCTCTCCTGGCTCTGGGAGCATTGACAGCTCAGAGAAGCCAGCAGTGAGCACAAGAGAGAATTCACCGCTGCCAAAAAAAGGAAGAGAGAAATTATCCAGTCTCTTAGCTGATCTGTTAGGCTTTCCGAGCGCAGATAGGCAGCCAGAGGCCAAGACTAAGAGGCTGAACCTGTATGAGTCAATGAGCCCTAGATTTGGAAATGAGCTCAAATCTCCAGCAACAGGCACCTGTGTACCAATGCAGGACTTACAGCAAGACAGAAGATCTGCCATTTATGAAAACTGTTTGAAGTGTCAAGGGGACCACTGCCACCCTCCTCCACGGGTCGTCCCCGCTGAAATGTACTGCAACAGGAACATTTCCACTTCACACACCTTTCCAACTGGGCTGAACCTGGAGAACAGCCAAGAACAGGAAGCAGATGCTAATGAGGAACTGCTCTATCTAGCTCCCAGTGATGGATCACAGAGCGTGGACGGCCAGCGTCAGTATGAAGAGATGAATGGATGGACAGGGACCGGTGAAGGTAAGAGGCCTCTTCTCCAGTTTCCTCTTCAACTCACAACAAAGCTTCTACGATTCCTTTGGTGTCCCCTTTCCCTCTTCAGTCCTCGGAAATGGATCTTCTCTTTGTTTCCGCCCTGTTCTTGTTCTGAATAAAAAAAGCACACTTTCTTCCTGGCTTCTTTTATTTAATCAACTGCTTGTTTTCTCTCTGTACTCTGTGGTGTTTCCTTGTGTTGTGTTGCTTGTACAACAGAGTTTTATGAGGGCTGTTAAACATAGAGGGGGTTGAAGTTGTGTACCACTTTATTTCCCTGTCAAAGGGTTTATATGTTATACTTTATTCATGGTTAATAAATCCTTTACTGATGCCAGTTTTAAGCCAGCTTTGGGTTGCCAGGCTGCGAATAATGTATTTGCCTTAAAATTACTTAACATTTTAAAATGGCTTACTAACAATAGTTAGTTATTGTTAGTTAGTAACACTTTATTAAGCATTTATTTGATGACAAACATTATTACAACAGCCAATAGCATTATTACTAAATTTAAAAGATTAACACCAGCCAAAGGATTTTGTTTTTTTAAGGATTACTTTAATTTGTAATTGGGAGAAAATAGACTTGTCAGCACCCTCTAGTGGACCACCTGTAATGGTGACACTGTTTATGAAGTGTCTTAAACATACAGTATCTTTAGAATTTCTGTTCTGGAATGTCCTGTTTTGTCATTTTGGCTGATGTACACTCGGTTGCCAGTTTATTAGGTACACCTAGCTAACATTAATGCCGTCTAATTCAACAATTTGAAAGTTGGAGCGATAAATCTGCCTATATCAGCTGATATTCGCTTAACACGTGTCTTCATACATGTCGACCAAGTAACAAGAAATTGCAGTGCAGAAATGTCAGGGATATGTTTGAGGTTATTTAGAAACCATGTTGCTGTCGCATAGTTTGTAAGGAATTGAAATTAACTCAACACCAATATATCTGTAATAAGCTAAATTGTCTGATAATATCAATGCTAGTGTATAAGTCTGGCTCTGATAGAAAGCCTTTGTACAATATAAAACTGAAAGAGTCAGTGATAATGGTGTTCAGCGCTTGGGTTGGGTTGTACGTTTGCCGAGGACACTAAACTCTGTCTGCTGCATGTTGAACCTCTTTGTGACGTCTGTCCCTTGCACGTTCTCAATCCAGCTCTTATTTCCGGCACAAGCAATGCTATTTCCCCCTGTGTAATAGTTAGTAGTATTGTGAGATGATGAATCAGTCCGCTGTTATTTGTTCCCTCCACTGTATCTGGACGAATTCATACATTTATACCTAGAGAGCACCGTGTCTGATTTGATTCACAGAATGGATTAAAGAAGCACAATGTGGGATTATTATTTACATCATGGCTATTGGCTCTAGAAACTGCAGTTTAATTTTATATTTAACACACCGTACTTTTCTCTCCCACCAGACAAAAGGTCTCACAGTAAAGAGGAAAGACGCAGAGCCGATCCTGCTTATGAGATCATGGAGAGTCGGGCGCCGGAGAGGAGCCCTGAGGTAGGCCAATCCAAAACGCTCTAATCTGCTTTATCATCTGTTTACACATTTTAACTGCGTAACTCATTTTGTCTGATATCCTGGTAATACCTATTGCTTTAAAATTAGGCTTGAGTATTATCTGAAACTGAACAATCAGCATTTTGTAGGAGCCTACGCCGTAGCCGGACGTGCACCTCTCGAAAAATGTAACTACACGTTGCAGCGACGCACGTCGCTCGGCCGTATCTTGGTAGCGTTACATTTCTCCCAACTCATTTCCTGGTTGTCCTTCTCCATAAACATGAAATCAAGGAGAGGGTTAACTTTCCCTGTAACATATTTCCCACCGTGGTCAGAAAGCACAGGGGAGACACTTTTTCTCTCACTATGACTCTAGAGTCACTACTCGTTCCAAAGCTAATCACCGTCACACACACACACACACACACGTATAAACATCAGGCCACTTACGTAGGCTACGGTGAAAGCTCTGCGTGGAGCCTCCACACAACTGTAAAACAGGCTTTAGTTTTATCTAGGTGTATAAACTGGCAACTGAGTATGTATCACGATTAATTGACACGTTTACCTCCATAATGAAAAATGTAACTGTTTTCCATCAGTACATATTTCCTTTCTTGCTTTGGAAAGTTTTGAGCTGGAACATGGGCCTACTGGTTGAATCGGTCCTTGATTGTTGTAGCTACGTTTACAATGGATCATTTGATATTTTATAGCATGATGGTCCCGTCAAGGAATCCCTCTTAGTGTGCATTGTGGCCTCTCTATGAGACTGAAAGCAAAATGGCTGCACTCCACCTCCAATTTTATTCCACAATAGCTGTACTTACAGTGGCTGTCTGGAATCAGAGATTACATGGCTGCAATTCAATAGGCATGAATCCATAACGATGAGGCATTGCAGACAGTGTTTCAACATGCAAGATGTAGCCCTGAGCTCTCAGTAAATCCTTAATATCGGCCTCCGTCTCTACATACTCCTGCTGTGTCCAGAGCCTGTTGAGGAGGAAATCACAGTCACACTTCTTATGTAATAAATGTACGCGTATAGTCGCTTACTGCATATTCTAATCAACAGTGCTTACTGTCTGTGTTTCTCGCAGGTAGAAGAAAAAAGCAAGTACGCGCTGATGGGCAGTTGTGGTCAGCAGAGGTTCCTTCAAGAGACTGAAGGTGAGTAACCATGACAGGAGCGTAACCAGGTTGTTTTTCTCATCCAAGCCAGTTAAAACAAATGCAGGTTGTTGGTTCTGTAGCTGCACAAATAAATGGAACATTTTCAGGTTTCTTAACAATAACCAGGACCCACTTCTAAAAAGTGAATTAAATATGAGTCATGCACCTGAATAAGCAATGCTATAAACACATCACCTGTTGCTTGGTGTGCATGAATACATTAATTAAATGAGGCTCATTCAGTGTCTGAAATAGCAGACTGAGTGATGTTGGGAACAGACACGTACTCCGCATGTTTACTTGACTTTATTCAGGGTAATGGACTGTGACATTGGCAGGAAGTTGTTTTCATAAAGACATACATAGCATGTTGTACAGTGCCGCATATAGACTCATAATATCTGGAGCTCTTCGTAAGTTCAAACTTAGCCTTGTATAACAGAAGGGGAGATTTACACATCACTAAATTAAAGCAGATTGCCCCATACAAACAAGTTGTTTCTAAATATTTACACCTAGTAACTGCCAGGTGTAACTGCTGCGGAGCCAACTGAACCAACGTGCTAATTTATAACCCGTTAAGACTGGAGAGAAATGTATTGTAAAACGTTAAGTGTAATTCGATACCTCCTACTCATTCTAAACTGCATGAATACTATGAACATAGCCAATCTGAAAAACAGATTTATCCATGTATGCATATACAGCATGAATAAAACAAAGCCATACCAGCAGGCTGTTATGTTACATATCGTGATGCTACAGTGACTTCCTGGTAACATAGCTGATGCTCGCGATTGGACAGTGCCAACATGTTTACTAGCAACTAATTTAAACGTTCAACTTTTTACTAGCTAAAACATTTTTCAAGTTTAAATGGTTGAAACCACATTTAATAAATAATTTAACATTTGAGTCACAAAACTAAGCATTACATATTTTCTATAACCGATAAAACATTGTGGGTCGACTGCAAATTACGAGATTCTTTTCCCAAGTTGTGACTCTAGTTGGCTGAAAGTGACACACTCATAGCTATGACGCATCAACAAAATTAAAGTATATCTTTTTTTTTTATTATTAATTTACATTTGATATATTGACGAGCAACAAAATATTTCACTTTCCGCTACTGTAGTCCCAACTAAGTTCAATCGATCTTCAGTCTATTTCTTAGCTTTCAACTGCAATTCTGGATTTTCTTTGTCGAGAGTTACCCGGATTAAAAACACTGCTATTCGTTTGTGCTGTTAAGGTTTTTAACTAATTCAACGTTACATTTTCTGGCCAGTGACGTCATTTCACATCAAAATTTGGAGCCGTTCGCCAAACGATCGACCAATCAGCGTTGGTTTTGAGGCGGGTTTAGGTGTGACGCAACGTGAAGTGACTGTTAAGTCCAAAACATGGTGGCTATCGCGCAAGTTTTATCCGAATTAGAAAGTATTCCGTGGCCGGGTTGGCACATGTGCTCGGGGGGTTTGTGCCTAGACACGGGGGTTCGGATGCGACCTGTGGTGTTTTCCTGCATGTCTCGCCCCTTTCTCACCTAGCTGTCCTGTCAAATAAGGGCGGAAAAGCCCAAAAAATCTATATTAAAAAAAAAAAAAAAAGAGGAAGTATTCCTTCATTGAAAGAAGAGGAAAAGATGTTTTTGCTCTTCTCCCGACTGGTTTCGACAAGGGTTTGATAGGTCATACACTTCGTTGATCTGATTGGTTGATTTAGCCCGTCTATCACCAACATAGGTGGTGATAGACAGATGGTTTATCCAATCAGCTAACCAGTATTTTCGCCCCTTCCCAAAAGTTCTCCAACGGAAAGTTCCCAGATGGATATGCCGAGCAAATGCGAAGCAATCCATCTGGCGGAGTCAGGTTAACCCCGAAGTGGTCTCAATCATCGTTTGTGCTACTGTGTTTTTTACGTTATCAGGCTTTATTTGTTACACAGCTACTATTTGTGCTGCAAAAGCTTCTGACACCAGCCATCACTAGAATGAACGGGACATTCTAAAATGCTTAACATGGTTTAATGTACCTAAACAACAATCACCAAATTTCTCATGGCCATATCTTGCCATGAACACTTGAGCCTGTCAAAAAAACCGAACTCCAACAATTATAGAAGTTATCTCACGTTAACGTTTTCTTCTTCATTGGAGCCTATGGCGAGGAAAAAATCTTAACGTGGTTTAATGTTCCTAAATGATCAATGATTACCAAATTTCTCTCTCATATTGCTCCTCATAACCACTGACAACTGTCAAAAAAATCTAACCCAAAGTCCAATTATTATGGGTGTTATCTGACATTAAGCGTTTCTGCTTCATTAAGGCTATTGTAAGGAAACACCTCAACATGGTTTAATGTACCTAAACGAGTACATTAAACCATGTTGAGCTCTTTCCTCGCCATAGGCGCCAATGAAGAAGAAAACGTTAACGTGAGATAACTTCTGTAATCGTTGGATTTCGGTTTAGTTTTTTGACCGGCTTAAGCGTTCATGACAAGATATGGCCATGAGAAATTTGGTGATCATTGATCGTTGTTTAGGTACATAAAACCACGTTAAGCGTTTTAGAATGTTCCATTCATTCTAGTGATGGCTGGTAGCCGCGTAACAAATAAAGCCTGATGACGTAAAAAACAAAGTAAATGTTTCTTTTAACGGCACAAATCAGCACAAACAATTGAGGCCATTTTGGGGAAATTTGGACATTAATGAGGGGTTGGGTGACGTCACACGCGTAATAAAGCATAATAACTTAAACGTAGAAGCACAAATGTTTCTTTTAACCGCACAAATCAGCGAGACCATTTGGGGGAGATTTGGACATTAATGGGGGGTTGGGGGACATCACTGGCCAGAAAATGTAAAGTTTAATTATTTAAAACCCTTAACAGCACAAACGATAATGTTTACGGCACAAACAAATAGCAGTGTTTTTAATAATTTTAAGACAGAATATTTTTTGATCCCATTGGGCGGAAAAATCTTTTAGAATTCTGTTTTCTTTATTTAAAGATCGCCAGGGATTTTTCTTGCTATCACTTTGTTTTACAAATCTGTAAATCTACACTAATGAGAGTACATCAGAGGGACAAACTGGGGCTAAATAGTGGAATTAGTTTAAATTGTGTTAATGTATGTGATGCGAACCTGCAAAGCACATACAGGAATGACTCACGTATGTAGTTTGTGTTGCCATTACTGTAATTTAGAATAAAGGACTACTTTTTTATCCATCTGCATTTTATGTAATGCCATAAACAGTGAAGTGAAGTGGCGTGTGACAGGATACCTGCCCTGATGGTGAGGTGAAAGGGACAGTTGTCAGGAGACGTTTGGCCTTTTCAGCATTCCACACGCAGAAACATGCCTTCATTTAATGCACACCTGCTCTAGGAAGTCCCAGCAGCTGTCTCACTGTGGCACCAAACCCATCAGTCATGTACCAACGCACACGTGGCTGGGCTCCTCGCGTCATCTTCCCCATCATCCTGCCTCAGCAGGCAGTTAATGGACGGCGACGTGCAGGAGGCGGCCAAATCCAGGGGCTCAGGTTTACGTGAGGATGCAGGCTTGATGGCAGCTGAAATGAGTGAAAGATTTTCGTGGGATGTTACAGTGGTTTGGGAACACTTTCATGAAACAGTGCAGTTAGCAGCGACGATGTATTTTGGTTCCATGTTGAGACATCTCTTCAGGTAATTCTAGTGTGCAGCCATGACGGTTTTTAGTGGGATATTTCCCTGTGGCACTACTATAACTACTATGCTTGATGCCACTAAAACAGCAATTTAGCAGATTCATTGGATGTCACTTTGACAGTGAACATGAAATCAAGGAGAGGGTTAACTTTTCCTGCTCCAGGTTTCCCACCGTGGTCAGAAAGAACAGGGGAGACACTTTGTTTCTCTCACTATGACACTACAGTCGCTACTAGCTCCGGAGCTAATCGCCGTCACTCTCTCACTTCCTCCTCGCTCTAAAACGCACTCCTCAACAAACACACACACACACACACACACACACACACACACACACACACACACACACACACACACACACACACACACACACACACACACACACACACACACACACACACACACACACACACACACACACACACACACACACACACACACACACACACACGGCGGCTCCACGCACACACCAGCGCACAAGTATAAAACATCAGGCCACGGCGTAGACTACGGCGAAAGCTCTGCGTGGAGCCTCCGCACAACCATAAAAATCCCTTTAGCCTTAGAGCTGTGGGCAAACCCACTGTTGTAATGGCAGCCATTATAAACCACCACATTTCTGCGAGGGCTGCTTGGTGTCTGATCAGTTAGGGATCAGGCCTCTTAGACGTTGCCAAAGGCTGCACCCACCAATACTCTGCTGGCGTCTAATGGCTTCTCGCTGATTGTACGAGTTTCCCCCTGCGGTTGATTTTTTTCGGAGGTGCTGGTAATGGCCGCTGCCTGCTGCCATTTGGGAACAGTCAATAGCAGGGGAAGTCTTGTTTGTGCCCAAATGTTACGCATTACCCAGCCTCTTAACAAAATATACAGTGCTGTATCTACATGATAGTGTAATAACAACACAGCTGTAGCAATACTGATACATATGAAGCCATTAAACAAAAAAAAAAAAAAAACATTTTACGCAGCATTTCATAGTTTTACAATACGATTCTGACACAAGATAGTGAATTATTTACTGTTAGTTGAAAAATATCTTCTAGAGATAGCCTCATTAGTGTTTTGAGCAGTAAATGCCCTCAGCTGAACTGCTTCCTGGTGTTGTACACCGACTGCTGCTGGGATTATTTTACACACAAATCAAGTTAAACGATCAGTTCTCTGTGATCTAGATATTCTCTTTAATCTTCAAACACATGCAGTCTTGCAATAACTGACAGAGTAAACAGATTTTTCAGCAGTGTTTATGTTGCTACACATATACATGGTGTTTGTTCTGTTAGGAAGTGGTAGGGCTCAAGAGGAGTATCTTAGTTTATCGGTTAATGACCGATGTACAGTGCTTAAATGATGGCACTCATTTGGCACTGTATGGGGCAGTGTAGCCTCAGACCCATGAATAAGTGAGTTAGTGTGAAATTGTTAATAAGCTTAATTTATTAATTTGTAGTCAAGAGATTTCAAAAGGTAAAAAAAGAATTGGATTGTGATATATCAGCCGGTATTTTTTTTTTTCTTTCTCCACAATCCTGACTGATTCATTGGTTGGGCTCTAGTTGTTCATCCATCAATAGGACAAGTAGTAGCTTGTTGATTTGTAACTGTAGTGGCAAGCAGCGATGAAATGATTAGTCAAGTAATTAGAAAATTAATCTGCAACTAATTATACCGCAAGCTAAAATGGCCCCCAAAATGCTTATCTTTTGGTTTGTCGTTCTGACGAATGCAAGTTAAAGATGTCAGGGCTCGCAGAAAGGATTCTGTTAAAAAAATTAAATGTGTGTAAAATGTAGCCTTTTTAGGACATCTTTGTTAAGTGCTGGAAGAGCTCAGAGCTGTAAGACGATGATGATGATGATTTTGAATACATGATTCAGTCCGAATGTAGGTGAATTCATTTTAGCAATATGTCCGTTTTTTGTTTATTTGGTTTTCCTTCATCTCAGTGCAGGACAAATTGAGTATATCTTGCTTTCCATTACTAGTCTCTTTTCATTGTGAGAACTATATTTCTAAAATATCTTTTGAGTGTACTTGAGTGTTTTTGAAGGTTGTAGCTATCTTTGCTGGTCTCACAGAGCTTAAAATAGGACACATTTTATGCGGTTGTTCTGAAACTATCAGTAAGACACTGAGCTAAACGGCATCGACTCTGCACCTCTGATTTATCGTGAGTGGCTTTTAGGTTTATGACGGGTAAAGCAGACGGGGCTTCCTGTTTTCACTGGAAACCATCTATCAAGCATAATAGATGCACTTTGGGCAACACTATGGCAATAATTTGTGTGTTTTGACAGGAAAAGCTTTTTGGTTGAGGCGACATTTCTTGTTTGCTTTACTTGAAACCTATTTTCTGCTGACAGCACAATTTGATCAGTTGCATAGATTCTTGAAGCATGAGCTGTTTTTACTCTTAACACAATAAATACTGCTGTTCAGCTCAAAGTTAAGCTGTAGTCAGGTTGCCATTGAACAGCTGCTTTGGTTGTTGGTACATTTGTCTTATTGTCCAATTGCACAAATGCTTTTTAAAAGTGGTTTACCAATTTTAAATGGAGAAATCGGCCAACGATTTGTACCTCTGTTGGTGTTGTGGATATTGGAAAGTTTTTGGCAAAGTTGTTCCTTTTGAAAATAGTTTTTTTTTTTTATGTGAATCAAATTAGGCTGCTAAGTTAGTTTTGTGGGTGCTCCTATTTGGGTTTTACTTTATGAAACTTGGTTAAGCGAGAATTTGATAAAGAAAAACATGAAATTTGGGTCAGTAAACACACTAGAATTCTTTTCACATATTCAATGAATTGGATATCGAGCGCTGATAATAGGATTAAAATGGCAATATGTTACAGTTTTACTCATAGTAAAATCATAGTCATTACTTAAAATGACCATAATTTATCCCCGGGACCTATCAACTAATTATGTAGAATTAGCCTCTGGGGGTAAGGGCTAATTGAGTCAAGTACACTGTGTGCCAGTGCCCAGATCTGCTGCTGTGCTTAATTGTTGAAAAGAATATAGTGACGTTAATGCACGGCCGTCATTTAAATGACTAATTAACATTAGGCTGTTGATAAGGACTGTTTCCTCAAGAGTTACTTACCCTGGAGGGGGGGGATCTTCTAGCTTTTGATGGTTATAATAACAGTGTTAAAATAACCGTATCATTGATGTTTTCATTATTATCTTTTAATTGAGCTCATAATGACAAAAACAAATCCCCTCATTTCATATAAGTGTCGGAGTAAGGCTGGTGTTTTATCTTTTTTTTTAACGACAAATATCATGAAAATCGTGAAATAGCCACACTAATTACAGTGGCATATTGTTTGTTACAATGAACACAGCCAGTCCCTGAGAAAAATTATATAAATAGTCATCCAAAAGCAACCGCATGCCTGCTTTCTGCATTTAAAATGTTTTTCAGATGACAAAGGTGTTTTTTTGGCAGTATAATCAGTCTGTGGCTATAAAATATGTATAGGGAAGATTAACTACTTGTTGGTTTTGGTCTCTTCTGGGATTCTGTTGATTAAAGTGTTCACACCTTTTAAAAGAAGCAAACGAACAAAACTTGTTGAGCTTAATCAACACGTTGCTCTTGTATTGACAGGGGCAGTGTTCATTTTCCCCCCAGAGGCTCCGCTTCCTGAAAGGCCTCGCGGTGAAGGTGTGACGTATGTGAATATTCCTGTTAGTCCCACATCTAAGAAGCAGCTGAACTATATGGAGCTGGAGTTGCAGGAGCCAGGCCCCCGAGGGACTGTCGCACACCCCCCTCCTCAGAGTAAGGCATGCATAATGTTTAACAAGTGCTGATTCTGTCTAAAGCAATACTGACTGTTTTTTTGTTGAATATTCTGGGTGGCAAACTCCACCTGTGGAGAAAAATCCACTGTCACTGTCGTGCAACAAGACACATCAGATACAATTTAAAGATTCACTACTGAAACTCAGAAATGCTCATTGAAAAGCTAATAAACCACCTGATGCACTGAGACACTTGGAAGACTGTTGACAGCTGTTGAGGCAGATGAGCAACGCGTGAAGCATTGCTCCATCGCATGTGCATCCTCAGGCATTACAAACAAAACAAAGATCCACTCATACAGTAGAAACACTGCTCTATACTACTACTAAAAAAAAAACTCCGGTAGTGTAGGCACTAGTACGGCTCTAGAGGGTAGTTGTTATATTACAGTAATGTCAATGACATTGCATTTATCCTGTTTTAACTGATATTCTGCCATATTTTATATATGTGAGCAGACACACAAAAGTCCTTTGCCATTATTAGAAACCATGATTAAATCCTGCTATTAATGCACTGTCCGACTGTATAAATCGGTATACGTGTCCAAATAGACATGCTGTAAATGCCAATTATCATCATAAGTTTGAAAATCATAAATGCATTTTAATGCATTTTCAGCTCCAGTCAATTTTCATTTATTTATATAGCCCAAAATCACATATCCCATCAGAAAATCATGAAAGATTCATTTCTGATGATGATGTTTAATAGATTAGATGTAAGCTGATTTTATTTAATTTTTTTTAATGCAAAGGTTTGAATTCAAAAGAAAACCCCGTCTTGCCCTTATGTTCTCGTCTTTGTTCACACGGTGTACAAGGTTTTCTCATTTGTGCTCATATGTTTCTGATCTGTGTGGAAAAGCTGTAGTTAAACAAAACGTTCAAATCCTGCAGACGGATATGAAAGAGCCAACTTAAAACAACTCAGGATAGCAATGTCAAGTGAGGATGGAAAAAGTCGCTCTAGATAACACAATTGTTCTGTAATTTTAATTTCAGAGTTAACGATTGAGAGCATTTCACGTCTGACTAAAAGACAGCTGAGTCGTCGTCATCAGCTATCAGCGTCATTGCCCTCAGGAATACGAAGACCGCTCGGGCTCTGACATGAGTGACGTTAACATCTGATAGCAGCAATACAGTTAATATTCCGACATACGGCCTCATTAATCTGTCACTTGGCTCGCCACTGAAAGAGGTCAAAGGGCATTCAGATCACAGCTGTAAATTCACTTGCTCAAATGGGATACTTCTCCAGGGACTATTGATGTGTTGTTAGGAGCTGGTTGTGATTTCCTCAATTTTATGGGACTGTATCCTGATTCCAAAACTCAAAAATGGAGCTGGCTTTAAATATTAGTTAGTTATATGACTTACTTCAGGTTAAAAGAAGGTCTGTTTTTGTGCCTTGACAGGAAAGAGCTCCACCAAGTACGCCCAGATCGACATCACCGCCACAGAGACGGCCCACAAAGTCGGCACCCAGCATGCCCTGGGTCGGCAGGAGGGCCTGCACACTCTGGAGCTGAGAAGAAAGGGGACGCTACACTGATTTCTTCATCACTGAACTGTTGATCTCAGCAGCATGTAAATAAACTACATCGAACTCTAAAGTTAGAAGGAAACATCTCTCTGAAGGAGTTTTCAGTCACTTCATTCAGTCTACACACAAACAAATCCCAGAAAATGTTGTCTACCCCAGTGTCCATTTCAGACTGGCTTCTGTAATCACAAAGCCGCTTGAAAATGGAGCCTCCTCAGAAAGGTTTTGCACGGGATCAGGAGCAACATTTCAGACTTGGTCATCTCATTAAATGGCATTATGTCAGTGGCGGAGCCTCAGGCTAACTTAGAGGAAGATGTGCCAGTCCTGAGCTGAGTCACTGGCCCTGATAAACCCCCAGAGCAGAAGCATTTTACAGCCCACTCAGACCATCCCTAATAATGCTGTTTTTGTCCTTGTTTGGGAGAACGAGGCAGGAGAGGAAGTAGACATGTTTATTCTCACAAGGAGTTCACACATTTATTTCTCAGCGAAAACCACATCAGTAATTCCACATGTAGTTGCACAAAACTCACTTTTTAGCATATTCATATTTGGGGAACTTCCTATCCAGTCTTACTCAGAATGCTGCGAATTTCAGGCTCAATGTTTAAAATAAATTGTACAAATAAGAACAGTATAATCAGTGCTTCTGCATAAAACTTCCACATTTGTGCATGGTGTAACTAATGTATTGGTGTTTATCATGTGAACAGAATCTCAATGCTGCTATTGTTTCTTTGCTTTACGGTTCATATAAAATAGGATTTACTCTGGAAAGTCCTCATAAATAATGTAACAATCACTCTGCAACAACAACTGTATCCTACAACTGACTGCCATCGTTTGTCAAAATATTGAATTTTAAAAGAAGTTTGAAGTTTTCTTTTTTTACTCACTGAAGTGGTTAAAATTCTTTTATTATTGTGTGTGTGCACATCCGCATTTTTACTAAAACTGCAATTTTGAAAAAAGTATTTAGTATGCCTTTTGTAGAGCTATTTAAGGAGCCTGTTTTAGTCAAATTGTTTTAGTCTCATACTTAATAACACTTGATATCTGTAAATACATTTTTTCCTTTCCATTTAGGTGATGTGGATTGTTATAAAATATACATGTAAAGACTATGTATGTACAGGAAAGATGTATGGAAAGAATTAATGGACAGTGCCCACTTCCTAAGGCGCTAATTTTTCTTCTTGTGATACTATTTTCTTGTAAATTATTTATGACTAACTACTGCTTTGATGTGCACGTTCAGTTTTTCTAGAACTACAGTATATCATATATATAGGACGTTCCCCCCATGTACAGTTGTAAACCAGTTTGGTATAATATTACATAAAGCAGCCTTACAATTGTTTTGTTTGTTTTTATTTAACACTAAGCATTTTAATGTAGACTGATGTACAGTATGAAGATAATTAGCACTGATCACATTATCAAAATATGTAAAACATTTAGAACCTTTGACCTATGGAGTATGCCACTCTGCCATTATAGATTTGTAAAGTGTAAAAAAATTTAAAAATGTAGTGTAGCATGTCATGAGAAAATGCCGTACCAAATGCTATACAAAGTCATAGTATAGTATGATGCTGCCATAAGAAATATCATAAAAAAGTCAAAGTATGCCATAAGAAATATAACAAGTCATAGTATACCATAAGAAATGCCATAGTATAATATTTTTAAACTATAAAAAAAGATCTAGCTCTAGCATAGTATAGTATGTCGAAAAAAGTGATGAAAAAGCCGTAGTATAGTATGTCAAAAGTGATAAAAATGTCATAGTGTAGTATGGCAAAAAGTCACAGTATAGCATGGCAAAAAAAGGCACAAAAAATGCCATAGTATGTCGAAAAAGTCACAAAAACATAATATAGTACGTCGAAAAAGTCATATAATAGTATGTCGAAAAAAACTCAAAGTCATAGTATAGTATGCCATAAAACAGTTAATAAAAGTCACAGTATGTCATAAAAAATATTAAAAAGTCAGTTTGCCATAGACAATGTCATAAAAACGTCATAGTATAGTATGCCATAAGAAATGTCAAAAAGTCATAGTACAGTATATCATGAAAAATGACAAAAGGTCATAGTATAGTATGTCAAAAATATATTTTTTTAAAGTCATAGTATGCCATAACAAAAATGTCAAAAAGTCAGTATAGTATATATTAATCTCACTTTACATTAATTACATTTTTTATTTCTTGCACTGTAGCTATGTTACCTTATAAACCTACTGACTAGCTCTTTTCTTACTCTTATTAACGAGTGACACTGGAATTACGCCCTGTCATCAATGCTAGGCTATTAGCAAATGTCAGCGATTTGTCGGTGGACAACTCAGCAATTTAATGTGGAGATGAACAAAAAATGACGATGATTCATGATGTTTTATGTGTGCACTTTTCCTGGGCGACCCTCAATCATATGCTGGCTCTCTGAATTGTCACTCTGTCATCCAAACTTTGAGAACCTCTGGCTTACAGTATTTGTGCCTCGGCTGCAGCGCTTGTATGGACGTTGCCACGGGACCAGTGCTGGCAAGCAGAAAGTCAGTTTGTATCTGCAACCAAAACATATTTGCAGGAAAGGATCTGGGAAGCCCAGCTTGGCAGTGTGAAAGCTTTTGAAGAGAAACACAGTGCACGTTATTTTCACAGTGTGTTACAGATCAGGCTGAAGAAGGTCCAAATTAAAAGCTTTCACACATATTATTCCACATATTTTCAAGATGGTGATGTATAAGTCTGCCAGCTATCAGAGCAAATTTGCATCGAGTTGTCACACAATCACTCGCACGATGGACAACTTCACTGACCTCTAACAAAACCATTGGCTAGCGAAGCGTTTCTTGTAAACTAATTTACTCATTACATTTAGCCAAAAAGAGCGGAGGACTAAAGCATAATTGTCTGTCTCTGTGGTCGAATATTGATTTGAATAAATTTATGTTAATGCCATCGAGAAATTGGTGGCGTGGCAGTAGCTACATTAACAATGCAAATCCACAGACAGCTTATGTGTAAGTGCAGTACCTGATTTTTATGCAAGAAACAGCAGTTTAGTTCTTGTGGGTATAGTTTTAATCTCCCCGACTAACAGTGAATACAACACAGGTCTCATTCAGGACTACTATCCGTCTACCAGTGCTGCAGACTTGACACTCAGACTTAAATCAGACTTAACTTACTTGAGACTTGATCTGTAAAAATCCCAGAACAAATAAACAAAGAGCAGGCAGGCCTTGATGGCCACGTGCAAGGCCTGCATTAAAGCTTTAGTGCGTTACATTCAAGCCATTGCCAAATGACAAAGCTAATTAAGACTATCAGCTCCACACAACTCTCTCTGTATGGCTATGTTCAGAAGATTGAAAGCATTAAAGCTTTAGTGCGTTTCCTGCGCAGAAGCTCGAGTGAAGATAATTAACCTCTTCTGAAAAGTCCATGTTTTTTTAATCCTCTGTATCGTCTTTGGCTACCAGCAAAGTCTGTAGAGGTAGTGTATAAAGATCTGAGGCCATTCAGTTCTGCTCTTTGTAATGGTTCAATTATCAAAATGTCCTTCTCCTTTTCGCCTCAAAGAAAATTACATCTGATTTGCTCTGTCAATGTTATACTTGTCAGAAAACAAATTCAAATAACTCAATCTGTTTCATTATTCATGCATGGTAATTTTCCCCTCTGCTTTTTGGTACTTCATCACTGATCCCTGACTAAATTTCATTAATTATGCAGGAACCAGAAGAGTATTTTTCAACTTTTCAGACAACAGCACTTTGAGTCTAGAAGGGAAATACCTGCCACAAAGCGCATTAATAATTCTCAGAGTACATTAAATACTTTGTTTGTTCAGTGTGCAGCATCTGATGTCCAATGACTATACATTGACCATTTACGTCACTCCTGCAGTAACCCTGTCTCTTAGTCATTAAGACAATATAAGGTTTTTATAGGATAAGGGAGGGAGCACCTTAAAGGAGAATTCCAGCCAATTGTTACGTTAATATTGATCACTTTAAATATGCGTGTACTTTCGACTGAAAACCCCCCGACCCCAATCAGTGCAGGCAACACGGAGTAGCTGCAGCTACGTGTATGAGCTTCCACTCAGCTAAAACGGCAATTGTCAGGGGAGATTTTAGAGTGCCTTTGTGCCTCTTAACAAACACAAAATGCAATTAAAATGTCTGTGCAACATGAACAGGGCCCTTACATGACAAGAAGATGTGTTTTCAACTCAGACATTGTCTTAATTCACCTACCCTGTCTCGATGCTGCTGGTGGGTAGCTTGCCCTGTTAGCTGCTAGCAGCTAGCTAGCTATTAGCTTCTGCTTCTCTAACGCTATCACTGTGTAAGCCACAGACATCATTTGGCCCGTGTCCATGTAGTTACATAGTCACTGATATGGTCATAGCCACTACAGTGCTCAATTACCTATTTTTGAGGGGGAATAAACTTCAAGTTTTCATTGCGAAGGCATGACCTGGCCTCTGGAGGACGTAGCCAGACAACCAGGCGCTCACTGGATTGTTTTCGGGAGCCGGAGGCGACGAAGGCGGGGAGATCCAGGCTAACACGGATTGGCAATGCCAAGCCTCCTACTCACCAACACCAGATCGATCACACGCAAAATGGATGAGCTACAAATACACATGGAACTGCTGCATGATATTTTGGCTGAACACAGTTATCACGGACAGCAGCAAGCAGCTAAAAGCTAGCTAGCTGCTAGCAGCTAACCGGGAAAGCTTCCCACCAGCAGCATCGAGACAGGGTAGGTGAATTAAAACAATGTCAGAGTTGAAAACGCATCTTGTTGTCACGTAAGGGCCCTGTTCTTGTTGCACAGACATTTTAATTGCATTTTTTGTCTGTTAAGAGGCACAAAAGCACTCTAAAATCTGCCCTGACAACTGCCGTTTTAGCTGAGTGGAAGCTAGTGGAGGTAGCTGCAGCTACTCCGTGTTGCCTGCACCGATTGGGGTCGGGGTTTTTTCAATCGAAAGTACACGCATATTTATAGCGATCAAGATTAACGTAACAATTGGCCGTAATTCTCCTTTAAGTCAACATTTTAAGCCACACTCCAGTCTATAGGCACACTTTACAATAACAATTCCCTCAAACTGAAGCAGAGGAAAAACAAATCCATGGTTTATATAACTGTATGGGCCTATAGCCTCAAGCTATATTGTCAACTCTGACTGCAACAAAGCTATTCCATCAGTAAAATCTGCAACTGAAACATAAAATAAATACCTTATTTCATTGCATGCTCACAGTTTCATTTAAATAATCAGTCTCCAACTGCAGTAAAGATGGTGGATTACCTTGGGCAAATTCATTACACAAAAAAAACTTGAACATAATTCACTGAACTGAAGCAATATTACTTCTTAAATATTTATACATACAACTTTACACCTCCGCATCATGCGCTGTGTTGCCCAAGACGGATAATTTAATTCATCCAACATGTAATCACAAAAACAATAATTTTTTCCACTGACTATCGATCTGCCAATTGTCCTTGTTGTCCTCACTACATGATGTTGTTATTCATGCCACTATTTTCGTCATGTTTCAATCAATTCTCATTCTGTGTGGTGCACAGCAATGAATTAGATTACTGCAGCACATATTCTCCAGGTAGTGTCTGGCAGAGCAACAGAGAGCATAAAGGACACGGAAATTAATCATGTGTAGGGTAAATGTCTTTACTTGCCTTAAAAAACACTATACCTGGGGTATTCAATTCAAATTCAAAGAGGTCCAGCTACTGAAATCCCCTCCCCTTGTCTAAATTGCATTCCAAAGCCTACCAACAACGTGCATTTCCATATGATTTCAACAACATATTTTCAAAGTAGGATATTTACATACTTGTTTGGAAAACAAATAGCTATGTGTACAATACATACAGTTAATCCTGGCACAATGAACTTAAGGTCTACATTTCAAGTAAAAGGAAAAAAGAAAGAATTGTGAAGGTGTGTAGTGCTACTTTGGTTAGACCAGGGAAAACAGTTTTGGACAGTTTGTTGTATCATGCTGGTATCTCTCTGACATCTCGCTTATGCTGCTGTTCTCTAGCGAACCGTCTATGCACGGTAAACAATTGATTGGATTGGCTCAATTGAGTGAAGCTGTTGCTGTATTAACTGGATTAGCTGTGACCGTCAGAAAAAAGCCAAGCTCTCTTAAAGGGATATTTCACCGCTGGAAAGCTGAATATATCTTTAAATTGGGTCACTTATGTAGCAGAAATGTGAAAAAAATGTTTTATTGGTGCCTTCTAGGCCGAGAAAAGCCAGAAAATGTGTTTTTGGCTCATATGGATGAAAGACACCAAATCCCAAAATGCACTTTGCTTCGCTGCTTTGAGTCCACTCCCAAGCCACGCCTACCGCTTGACAGACAGACAGTGAGGCATTCGACTCAACTCAATGTGTTTTATTGTTATTTCAACCATATACACGAAACAACGTTTCATCGTGGCTCAAGTGGTGTTACACATTTAAAATATATAAAAACGACATTATATAAAAACGACATACGAAATTAGTCTTATTTAAAATTAGTATTTATTAATTATTAATTAGTATTATTTATTAATACATTTATTAGTATTATATAAATTAAAAATTAAATTAGTATTATTTATTAATACATTTAGTGCACACACACATTATAGGCTCTGTAAAGTTCAGCTAAGCATACTAGCATTAGGCTTGGTGGGCTGTAAACACAGAGTATAAACACAGCCGTGAATTAGCGTCACAAACTCCAGCGGTTAGCAGTTAGTTGGATACAAATCACCACATTTCTGCACCAGTCCGTGTTAACACAGCCCACCTTCATACAGAGCATCTCTAGCTCGGATCGTCGGAGGGCTAGCAGGCCTGGTAGCTGGACAGTCTGGTACGCTGTTCTTCAGCCATGTTTTCATGAAAACACAAAACAGTCTCTGAACTGAACTGTTGGGAGCATCGTTGAAGTTGGATGTAGTCCAGTTTGTTGTTTAATAAACGGACACTTGCAAGCAGGATTGATGGGACAGGTGGCCGGCTAGCGTTAGCTTCCCACCTAGCCGACGAGGATGCCCCCTACCCGGCTCGGGGCATCGAGCGAGACCGCTGGTCCCTGTGCTGGTCTCCGTGCAGGCGAAGCTCTCGTAGTGTGCCGATTATTCCGTCTGTAATAACGTTCCCTGCATATTCTCCGATCTGTACCGATGTATCCCGGTGGTACACGTGCGGTAGTTTGAATGCACATAATTGTTGTAAAAGTCTGCTGCTGAGAAGATAGAGCAGTGCCCTGTTTAGCGAGGATTAAAGATGGCTGACATTTCGTTTTTTTCCGGCTGAAATCGGCTCGCTTCGGCTGATGGGCGGGTTGAAAACATGCGGAAGTAGCTCCTACTACTGGTTGTAGTCTTTTGCTCTGGCCAAAAAATCTTCCGATGACGCAAAAATCGTCATTTTACGTCATCGGAAGATTTTTTTTCCAGACCCCCAATGCAGAGATCTCCCGTCTCAGGGGGATATGATGGAGGGACGCACGGGCATTCAGAAATACTACTGGGTTTCTACTGATACAAAGCTGAATGCTAAATCGGTGAAGTATCCCTTTAAGTTTATCTATTCTCATTCATTTATCAGAAATTGGTCACGAATCCGGATAGAACCATCACTCGGTCCAGGTCTGGACAACGGTCCGTCATTCAGTGATGCCCGCACTAAACTAATAATGATATCAGATATCATTCACAAAAGGTCAGACTGGCTCATGAGTGGAATCATATCGAACAGCTCACAAGCACGTAACGTCACATATATATAGTACGGCTTACCTAAGTGTTGAACAACGGTCTCTTAACTCGTGCACTGATGCTTGAACCTACAACCTCATGGCTTCTAAGTAAATGTTATGCTTCCCCAAATAGCTGCTGAGCGGTTTATCTGTCGGAAGTGATTTGTTGCAAATGGTCGAAGCCTGCAGGGTTTAGTAGCATTTCCAAACGGCAACCCAATAAACTCCGGTGCTGACCTTTTTTGCTCTGGTCATTGGGCCCTGGTCATTGGCCTTGTTCGGCCCAACTCAATTAAGACCCCTAATGTCTCACACAAACACACAAAGAGCCTCTTGCAGTCAGTGCCCACAAGGCATCTCAAGAGGAAAAGCCTTAATCTTGTTTTTCTGTCCCCCCTGTGCCGCTTTTATTCTCTTTGGGCTGCAGCTGTTTGGTTGCCTAATGCTTTCGCCTTTATTTCTGTTCTTTCACTTTCAAATGCGTTCATATGCTGATAATAGTATATATATAATAATATAATGCTATTATAATTTGCTAATTACATTACAGTTGATGGTTTATGGACAGGAAAGGATACAAACATCATCTCCACTCAAACTCACTGCTGAATATGGTGGAGACTGAAAGCATGCACGCACGCACGCACACACACACACACACACACACACACACACACACACACACACACACACACACACACACACACACACACACACACACACACACACACACACACACACACACACACACACACACACACACACACACACACACACACACGCGCGACAGTACGTTAGCTCTCTCGCTCTCAGTTTTCACTGCCCCCTCCCCCCCAAAAGAAAAAAAATATAAATAAATTGGTCTAGAAATCTTGATAAAAGGTTTGGTTCATTTCAGTTTCTATCTAAGTAAAAGACAACTAACTGTAAACTCAGTCTACACAGACAGGCAAATTATTACAATATTTGGGAAGATTTGGAGCTAAATGTTCTGTATTGGTCCGAATAACACCACAACATAAGAGGACATTTGGATGTGATCACTCCAGCCAACAAAAATTGGCTCGCTCATTTCTCAATCTCTCATCGGTTAAACTGCTCCAGGCTGTGCTCCTAATCTGAAGTTATGATTCACTCACTTGCTTTGGGCGAGATGATCATGGTGTAAAATATTGATTTAGCTCAGACGAGTAACATATTTGAGCTTTTAAAATTCATCATATCGCTGCAGGAGTGATGCGAAATGGACCAACAGCTGCCGCATTTTACTATGTGTAAAACATAAGGGAATATTTTAGTAAAAGCGTTTAGTTTCTGACCTCCCTCTTTCTCTGTGACACATGGAGTGAGCTGTACTGCTGCTGTAGTAAGCCTTGTCTGGGTGTGAGTTACGTAATGCACCAAATGGGGACCGTTTAAAAAAAAAAATCTGTTAGCAATTAACAAGAATGACCATCCAAACACAAACACTTCAGCTTGATCATGTAATGCTCATCTGGTGTGGAAAACAACAGAAACTGTGAAGTGGCTCAGGGAACAAGTGCAACAACCACGATCCACTTAGTGACATCATTACCTCGGCACTAAAGCACAGCTTCAGTTTTTTCCACCTTTGTCTCATCTATAGCACTATTGATTTCCATTTGTCCTTTGTTTAGACAAAAGGGAGCGCTAATGGCTAAACATGATGATCCTGCTCCTGTTACCTTTCTATATTTTACCATCAGCGCATC
Source organism: Gymnocephalus cernua (assembly GCA_023631565.1). NCBI lineage: Eukaryota > Metazoa > Chordata > Actinopteri > Perciformes > Percidae > Gymnocephalus > Gymnocephalus cernua. The sequence continues at coordinate 15,273,134 of CM042445.1, forward strand.
TCACCTAACCTCACTTAAACCTCGCCTTGCTGTTTTTGTCTTGACGTTATCCTCAGTTAACTCTACTGTCTGTTTCTGTGTTTCACAGGCTTACAAAGATGCATGAGAAAAGCCCTTTTTAAAAACGCAGTTTTCACAGAGAGGGCTGTGAGACACAGCGTGACTCAACACAGCACGATACAAATTATCCTTGAAAAGACTTGCTGATTTGTTGGGAAATAAGTTATCACTTTTTCAAAAGGGATGCGTGGTGAAGCCTGAAAACAAATCGGGAAAGTGATGATGATTTTTAGTGACATCTGACTCCTTCTTGCTTTTTCAGTCCTGTGGCTTTGCTACAGTTTGTGCTGAATGCTATTTTTTGGGATGTTCTTTTTATTTCAGTTGCTTCCCCTCATTAGAATAAACATTATAAAGGTGCTCTAAGCGATGTTGGGTGATGTTACTTCTTCTTGACATTTGAAGTATTGTCAAACAAGCTTGCACCTCCCTCCTCCTCAACCCCTCCCCTCCGCAGACTAATACATCCATGGCACTAACCCCCCAACCCCCACCCCCAAAATCCTTCTTATCGGTTATTGGCTGTAACACTCTTTGTTATGTTTAGTGGTGCAGGTTGGCCAGTTTATTTTTGTTGCCTTTTTTGGAGCCTGGGCTGTCTACAGAGACCGCGTTTTTTTACAGTGTGTTCAGTGGACAGGCAGCTAGCGGATAGTGAGGATAGTTTGCTGTATGTGACACAAAATGTTGTAGCCTGAAAAACGCGTCACATCGCTTAGAGCACCTTTAATAGTAATACAATTATGTCAAGATGTTTTAATACAGGAATTAGCAGTTAAAAATGGTTGAACGCTTGATGAACATTTAAGCAAAACATTTAGCAACTTTACTCTGCTTTTTCTAGTTCCTACTTGGACTTTCAAAACTGCAGATGTTCCTGTATAGCACGCAGATACACTCGGATATAAATACATAACAGACTAATGTTGACAGACTAAGTGTCACATTCAGCATTTAAATTGTGTATAAAAGGCACTTTTTCACAGGAAATTCTGGTCAATTTTCACTTAAGCGCTACAAATTAACATGGTAACGATAGTACTATTATACAACCCCAAATCAGAAAAAGTTGGGACAGTATGAAAAACACAAATAAAAAAAGAAAGTAGTGATTTCTAAATGTACTTTGACTTGTATTTCATTGTAGACAATGTGAACACAAAATATTTCATGTTTTGTCTGGTCAACTTAATTTCATTTGTAAATATACATCCTTTCCTGTCATTCAGACCTGCAACACATTCCAAAAAAGGTTGGGACAGGAGCAATTAAGGGCTAGTAATCAGGTAAATTGGTTAAATAATGATGTGATTTGAAACAGGTGATGTCAACAGGTGATTGTAATTATGATTTGGTACAAAAGCAGCATCCAAGAAAGGTCTAGTCCTTTAGGAGCAAAGATGGGCCGAGGATCGCCAGTTTGCCAACAAATACGTGAGAAAATTATAGAAATGTTTAAAAACAATGTTCCTCAAAGAAAGATAGGAAGACATTTGCTTATTTCACCTTCAACAGTGCATAACATAATTAAAAGATTCAAGGAATGAGGAGGAATTTCAGTGCGTAAAGGACAAGGGCGCAAGCCTAAGCTGAACAACCGTGATCTCCAATCCCTCAGGCGGCACTGCATCAAGAATCGTCATTCATCTATAAGTGATATCACCACATGGGCTCAGGACTAGTTTGGCAAACCTTTGTCAAGTACCACAATACGTAGTTACAGCCACAAATGCCAGTTAAAACTGTACTGTGCCAAAAGGAAGCCCTATGTTAACAGTGTCCAGAAGCGCCGTTGACTTCTCTGAGCTCAGAGGCATCTGGGACGGACCATCACACAGTGGAAACGTGTACTGTGGTCAGATGAATCAGTATTTCAGGTATTTTTTGGGAGAAATGGACGCCATGTGCTCCGGCCCAAAGAAGAAAGGGATCATCCAGACCGTTACCAGCAACAAGTCCAAAAGCCAGGGTCTGTCATGGTATGGGGTTGTGTCAGTGCCCTTGGCAAAGGTAACTTGCACTTCTGTGATGGCACCATTAATGCTGAAAAGTACATAGAGATTTTGGAGCACAATATGCTGTCAAGAAGACATCTTTTCCAGGGATGTCCATACATATTTCAACAAGATAATGCAAAACCACATTCTGCACACATTACAAAGTCCTGGCTGCGGAGGAAGAGGATACGGGTACTTGACTGGCCTGCCTGCAGTCCCGACCTGTCTCCAATAGAGAATGTGTGGCACATTTTGAAACGCAAAATGTGACAACGAAGACCCCGTACTGTTGCCCACTTTAAGACTTGTTTGCAGCAAGAATGGGACAAAATTACACCTGAAACACTTCATCACTTGGTGTCTTCAGTCCCTAAACGTCTTTTAAGTGTTGTGAAAAGGAATGGCAACATTACAAAGTGGTAAATGCTTTACTGTTCCAACTTTTTTTGAAATGTGTTGCAAGAACCAAAATAGGAATTTTGTTTTTTTGAAAGAAACAACAATAAAAATCATGAGGAACACATTAAATGATGTGCTGTTGTATTGTCTACAATGAAATACAAGTCAAAGTACATTTAGAAATCACTACTTTATTTTTTAGTTTTCCATACTGTCCCAACTTTTTCTGATTTGGGGTTGTATTATTCCAAATAAACTGTCTTCTTTTGGTGACATGACATCACATTTATCACATCTGAAGTGAATTGTGGCTCCCAGAGACACTCCTAATGCACAGGATTAATTTTGTGCTCTGTAGTGGGCATGTGGCACTTAGCACACCCTAAAACAAGACCCTGACATCCTGAAATGAGGAGGCCTATCATCATCCATAGATGCGATGAGGTGAGAGAGGGTGAGATACAGCACCAACAGACAGGACCGGAGCAGAGGCCTTGGTGCTGTGTTACATTAACTCTGACACGTACTGACCGAGTGCGGCCAGCACAGAAAAACACACTGTTATCTGTCTGTTTAGGGAGACTGGGTGGACTTTAACAGACTTTTTTGTAATGCTATGGTTAAAAAACATCGGTAGTTTCAGTATTATATTCTTCCTATTCTGCTGTGGGAGGGCTTCATAGCCCCAGCAGTCTATAAGCTTTCTCGTTGCATGGTCGATTATTACCTGGTATCATTATAGAGTTATCAAAGATAGTTATTTAATAAATGCTACTCTAAAGCGTAGAGTGTGATGGGGTTGAAAGTTGAGAAAATCATCTACCTTTGTCGTGGGACTTCTTCAGGCTAACATTTTCAGCTGCCTCGTTGGGCTTCTCAGTAAACTGAAGGGGATCCCGGCACATCTGTGCGGAGCAGAAAACATGGCCTTCGATTAGCTCTTCAAGGCAGAATCAATTGAAACTCTCATCACACCCCGAAAGACTTGACATTTTGGAGATGAGTCACAAGGTTTCAGTGGTGTGGGCTGTGAAAATAGATAACCATTGCTCAGCAACATGTTGGTCAGATTATGTCTGTGTAGTCAGTGCCTGTGACACGTGTGACACTAATTGGCTTTCTTGTCTTGTCAGTAGATGAGAAGATATATACCACTCTTTCAAGTCTGTATGGTAAATATGAAGCTACAGCCAGGAGATGGTTAGCTTAGATTATCATAAATTCTTGTTCTAAATTGAAGCGGAGAGAAACAGCTAGTCTGGCTCTTTTCAGAAGTAAAATTTCAGAAAAAAAGCAGCCAAAACCCCTAGAAAACAAGCAAACCTGCTCAACAGTTTCATATCCATTCTTTGGACTTTAGTTTGTTATTATAAAAACAATAAACTAGACTATGGTGTATGGATAATGGTGTGACTAAGGTACAAAAGTTAAGCAGAGGTAATATTACCACATTGCAATACACCCACAGTAAAACACCAGTACTTTATTTTTGCTAAGTTTTGTGCTCTTTTGATAATTGAACATGCTCCCTCACTTGGAGGAAATTACTGGGCAATGGTATAAATGCAGCAACAAATACTATTGAGTACAAAAGCCTTTTTGTCAGTCACTTTGGTTCTACTTCTGTAATTAATTCAAACATAGATGCATTAAGAAAGTGCGTCATTACCTATCAGAATTGGAAATTATGGAAGTTAATGGAGTGGAAAGTAGATATTTAACATTTTCTTTTAATGTATTGCTGGTTCCTTTTATGTATTCTGAAGCTTAGAGCAAAATAGAGAAACTGACATAAATGAATAAATGTGTGTCTTCAGCTGAAAAACAGAATGAAGCACCAGTAAACATACATGTAAGAAGGGTAGTAGAAGATACAGAAACATAGTGTGAACCCATCATAATTGTCACACAATCCTGGGGGCATTGTTTTAAGACTAGCATCAGGAGCTCAGTGCTGCTTTTATTTAAATGACAATTTATTCAAACTTGCAGTGTTTTAAAAGCCACTTTAATCTCTCGTCTTTTCTCTTCACTTGCACACAAGAGCGGACGAGTGGGAGTTGTCACAGCATGCCACCTCAAACAAACAGATTTGAATTATGGACCTACGCAACGAGATGGCACCTCTGACAGTTTTTAATAAACGCTCTCATGCATAATGGCACAATTATATTTTGATGCAGGGTTTCACCAAAGGATATTGACATGGCATGTTGATAAAGGATAATGGGTCTTCACTTACAGTAGCCATATTGACGAGGTGCGATAGTAAAAAAACTGCATATATATTCCACATTGATTAGCTTTGACTGCAGACCCACACTGTTGATCCATGAGAGATATAGTTAATATGTCTTATAAAATAAAACTGTAATGAGCGTCTATGGACAGCAGCATCGATTGTTATGTCACCATGCCTCCACAACTGATGTAATTTTTTAATGGCAGCATTGCAAAGCTTACACATTAGGGTGGTATGTAAGTGAGTGTTTTTTTCTTTATTCCAACAAAGTGTACTATTAGCTTTTTTCAAACTCAATACCATATCAATGCCTCAAGTATAGAGCCAGGATGTGGCTAGGTTAGCTTAGCATAAAGACTGGAAGCAACGGAAAACTAACTAAGCTCTCTCCAGGGATAAAAAAATCCACCAACCAGCGCCTCTTAAACTCATTAATTAACAGGTCTCATGTTTGTTTGAGGTCGGGTAATGAAATGCTTTAAGTATTTTACAGATATTTCTTTGGGCTTTTTCCTTTATTTAGAACAGCTGAAGAAAGACAGGAAATGGGGGGAGAGGGGGACAGATGCAGCAACGGGCTTTGGGTTGGATTCAAACCCAGGCCGCTGGCGAGGACTGAGCCTACCTTGAGCGCACGCTCTACCAGGTGCGCTAGAGGCCACTACTGCTTTAAATATTTCTTGTGGGAATAAAGCAGCTCCAATTAAACAAAAAATGCTTTTCTAAAAAAGGCCAAACGCTACAATTAGGAGGCTCGGTCAGATTGAGATGCTTTGATTTTTGGTTTGGTTACACTCTCCTGGGAAATAACCTGACCTATGAAAAAAGTGCCTCCTCAAAGAAAGAAAACTACAAAGAGAGCAGAGGTCATTAAAAAGCAATTACCAGACTTAGCAGTGTAATTAAGACACCAGGCTTTAGGACTACATGAGCCACTTACTGCTCTGCTTTGTGATCAACAATACCACTATAATAATACCAGTTCCCAGGTGTGTTTGTGCATGAATTTGAATGTAATGTATGTGTACGGGGCAATGCGTTGATTGTGTTGCTGTGCAAGTGTCATGAGGGAAAACACTGATACGGAGACTACCCTATTATAATTGCAAAGTTTGGTGGCTGTTTTCCATCTGCTTATAAAGTGGGAATCAGATAACTGCAGGCTTCCTGGCTGTCCTGACAGAGGCTTGATAATGGATTGAAGAGGGGGACAGAATCGATACGGCTGTCCCCACTCTGGGCCAGGAAACCATCACTGGAGAACACACTGTAACGTACAAGGGATGACCTGACTTGCATGGGCCTGTCAGTAACCTTAATGCTTTCAGATTCAAGCGATCTGTCAATAGCAATCAGGATCCATTATTCTTGCAAAACCTTATGATCCGGGGTCAGTGATCTGCACTACTTTGTAACTGGAGACCAAAGTCCTTGAATAGATTTGTGGACACTGTACATGTTCTGCCTCATTGCTCAATATTGCATTATCTCAGCATCTATTGCAAGCATGCTTCTGTTCAGAAGGCAATTTCAAACATTTGAAAGATTCTGGAATATTTCGTGCCTTTGAAAGGAGGTCAATATTGTTTATAGAAAGGTTTTTTCATATCTTCATTTCCAAGGACAAAATGTTAAATAGCTAAATAAATAACGTATGACTAGTAAAATTTGCTGTATAAATCAAAAGCACAAAAACGTACAGCCACAAGGCTTACAACATCGAAATCCAAAAGGAGAAACACATAGAAAAGTGTTGTTTCTGGAATTTTTACTTTTCTGCATGACCGTTGATCAAATATTAATTAAAAATAAAACACTGAATAAATTGTCGTGCAGAGAGCACGTTTGAAATACAACACTTCACTATGGATGTACTGTCTAATTTGATGTTGGTTTTTTGACTAAATAATTAAGCCCTCCGTTAGTTGTTTATTTGTGCAGATGAAAACTATATTACACTGAAATAGTTTAAGATAAACTCTTGAAGTTTTCATTAAATTGTGAAGTCAGGCTAGACACGCTGAGTCAGTGTTCAATAAGTCAAAGATGTGCTGCTGTTCACCAGCTGTTTCTTTCAACAGCACAATTTTTGAACTAATTATCAGGTAATACCCTCAAGAGTAATTAGATCTACAGGTGAAGTCCGACTTTTATTTTAAAATCGTGTTAGATTCAGTTAATTACTGTAGAATAAATGTGCTTGCAGTCTCATCAAATTAGAGTCAGAAGTTTTTTCTTACTTTCCCTAGACATTATCTGACCTCTGCTCTTCCAGTATAAAAAAATACAACTATTATTAGTTATTCCTTACTCGTTGTTGTTATCCGTAGAGCCACAACCCAAGGCCAAGAGTTCAGAGTCTAACTGAATGAGATGCAACAAACTAACAATACAGAGAACACCAGAGTGTCCCACCAAGGAGTCAAATTCACCAGTTACCAACTCTAGTTTTCAGTGTGAGTTAATGTTGGCATCGAGTCGGCACCTCCCTTCGCCGGACGAAGGTTAAGCAGTGTTTCCCGTCATCCAGGAAACCCCCTCCTCTGTTTCCACTTACATGTTAAAGGTTCATCCTCTATACGTTATACACTGCATCAGCATCCTACAAACTACAATGTATACATTTAAACAAACCATAAACAATCCATACGCAATGACAATTAAGAAAAACTATTTATATTTTCTGGTCTGCCATCTCGCTGGGTGGTTGTTAAGTTTATACAACAAAAACTACTTAATAACGTCAAAGATCATGGTAAAAAAATAACAATTGTTGTTTTCAACATTTTGAACACAATGGGAAAAGCCATCAAACACTGATCATAAAAAGACAACTATTACATCCACTCTTTGAATAAATTAGCAGTACTTTCCATGTGTGTAGGTTGCAAATGAGGTATCCTTTGCTTGCCCTTTGTTTAGCAGGTAGTGATAACCCCGAAACAGCAGGAGAGCTTTCAAGGCGACAATGCGCTTGGCAGTTTGAAGGAGCATCCAGGGACAGGCGCAGATGCAGCAACTCTTCAAAGAGTGACCTTCGACCCTGTTTTAACCCAACCCATCTCTCAAGAGTCCTCGAGGCAAACAAATGCAGCAAGACGGGAGACATCAAGGAAAACAATGACCATGCTTTGGCTTTGAAGGATTGGGTTATGCTTTGGGATTTTTGACGCTGAAGCTCGTTAGGAATCATATTGTAGTGCCGTTAGAAAAAGAGGAAGATTTGGGGTTTTTGTTGCCGTTTGTGTAGTATTGGACAATTTGTGCGATCAGCATCGAGAGAAAATTTTGATTTAAAATTTTAATTTAGATTCAAACAAGCAATGGCTATCTTCAAACGATAATATTTCAGTTTTTAAGAATATACTGTACACAATGAGGTAAATATTTCGTTAAAGAGAAACTCCAAGCCTGTAGTATTAGTAAGCTTATCGCAGGAGTATAGCTTATAAAAGAGGTGAAACGTTCTGGAAACTGTTGTGGCCGCTTGTGGCCAAAAACTTCTGATGTTTGTAATCTTTAGAGAAAGACAGAGGTGACCCCATCCAAAGCCACCAAAGAGCAGACGGACACTTGTCCCTTCTGCAAGAGAGCAAGGAAAGCTTTTGACTGTCGATCCTCAGGCATAGTGGTATGACTTATCTTTGCTCAGACATGGTTTAGCACTTAAGTTTAACGGTTGTTTGTACCAGGGAGGGTTTAGAGAATCGTAAATGGAAAAAGCACATGGACCTCTAACTATAGCTCTCAGAGGCTAAAGCAGCTGCAAAAACAAAGTTTGAGGTATTGGAAGGCTATTGATTTTGATAGAGTTGGGTGTTTTTGACACCAGAACATTGTTAAAGACAAATAGTTTGAGAAATTCTAGGGAGTTGAGTGCTTAGTTAAATTAACTGACATGGTGTAATAGCTATAGTCCTGGGTAGCTAGACCCAAGGTATGTACATGTATTTAAAGGTGCAATATATAAAACTGACAGCTAGTGTTTAAAATAGTTACTGCACTACAAATTCAAAATACTGGAGAGAATCGTCCCCTCGAAGCTCACGTTGGTTGCCAGGCTGAGACCGCAGCATTCACAACAATGTTGCTAGACGCTTGTCTCACATAGCCAGACATTACTTAACAGCACATCGGAGCAGCTAACATTAGATGCTGCTATATTGACAGTCATAAAAGCCTGTGCTCATGTGGAGCTCTGTACCCAACTGACAGACACCTTTTCGGCTTAGAATTACTGTAGGAACCGCTAAAAACACCACAACCTTGCCGTCCTCTCCACCCAACTGACAGACACACCTTTTTGGCTTAGAATTAGGTAACGTTACTGTAGGAACCGCTAAAAACACCACAACCTCGCTGTCCTCGCCACCCGACGGACAGACACACTTCCTCGGCTTAGATTTACTGTGGGAACCACTAAAAATAATGCTAACGTTAGCTACCTTGCCGTCCTCGCCACCCGACTGAACACACTTCATTGTCTTAGAATTACGGCAGCAATCGCTAAATACACTGCAAACTCACGGTCCTCTCCCCAATTTACAGCTACCCTTTCTTGGCTTAAAATAACTCACCGTCATTGGCTACAGCGACTGGACAGGCTACACGTTGTAAACAGCCGTGCCCGATTGCCTGGTCCTCTGGTAACGTTAGCAGTTAACGTTAGGCGCCGTTAGCCAGGACCAGTCGGGATCACTTTACTTGTGAGTTTTCAGCACCATGAAATATAGTAGGGAACTTGAGCAGACACAGCTCAAAGTGCTCATGTTGGCGAGACATGTAATTAAATTATTTACTTGTTTTATTTGCATCCTTGTTAGCAAACACTGCTCATCCTCCACGCTATACCTGGGAGAACATGAACCGACTTGTGTGAAAATTATGATAAAATGCTCCCATTTCTCCCCAAAAAAAGTAATAACTTTTAGCGAGCTGGGGCAGTGAAGTGAAATCAACATAAGTTTTTTGAAAGTGAGTAGAGGCAGAGGAGAAAGCTTGTGATTGCACAGTAATTCATCTTTTATGTCTAAAAGAATTTAGCAAACCATTTCTTAGTAGGAAGTCTAAGTCAATAACCATTTTGTCATGTACTGTGCTTCAGAGTATGTATGTATTTAGGAAAGATATCCATTAAGAAATTGCACGTTGGCCAAGGTTATGTATATCTGAATTTGCTTTGCCGGAATATTAGCTGACATTTCAGGGAGTCAACAGCTATCTTCATTTCTGAGCCTGGCCTTTCAATGGCTTGACATTTATCTCGCACTTGATTGGTTGAAGGAGAGCGAGTACTCTAACCTCTTATGCACTCCCTACCTATCCCTTGTTCTTATCTCTTTCAATTAAGGACTCTGCCTTTAGGGCTGCCTAGAAAATGCTCTGAGGCTTTAAAGCAACTTGGTGGACTCACAAAGGGCACAAATTCACAATTCATGGCATTTCTGCCCGCATTAAAGGGCTTCAACACGCAATTACATTGCGTTGTCTGGGCAAATCAAGCAGACAATGCAATGTGCCTGGTGATTCATAACAGGCCTAATCAACTATTACTCAACTCACTGTGTCTCTCTTATCAGGCCTGTGGCATGCAGAATACATTTGTTATCAAGGAGTTTTCACAACAAGATGGAGTTAGAAAAGAAATGATTCCATTTCTTACATCTTACCATGAAACAAAGCCAGGAGCCAATTTAAAAAAACATTCTCAAATCCAGCCTTTTTACAACTGAGGTTCTTTTCTTTTTCTGCAGTATGTTCTTATCTAAAATGTCAAACTGTCAATATCAAACAGATCATTGCACTTGGAAGTCCATTTTGAATAAGCATATGTACGTATGTATGTAGCATGTATTTCTGATAGTACAGTGCAGCCTTGAGGTTATCGTCAACACCCACCATGGGCCATCGCGATGTCTCTGCTCGCTGAAGTGATTCAAGCAAGTTGCTTACTGCGAGTGAACAGATAGTTGCGCAGACATCAGAGGGATGGCACCGATTCATTATTTCATTTTCATGCAGCATCAGACATTATTTGCACAGATGTTCAGATGATCCAGTGATGTGTGGCATTGCTGAGCCGCTCACAGCTCAATGAACCGATAAGTACCACTATACAGCCGCGAGCCTTGTTTGCATTACCCTCTGTTCCTGCCCACAGTGAAAGAATAATGTCATTGTATGACACTGACCACCCCCCCCCCCCCACGCCCCCTTATTTTATGGAAATGTATTGTTTCTTCTCTCCTGTCTCTATCCCTCTCCTACAATGAGTAATTCACAGGCTTTTAAGGCGAGAACAGTGTAATTACATTTGATTGTTGCTTGAAGTGTGTAATGTGTAAGTAACATTTAAAAACCTCATTAGCATTTCTGTATGGTTCTTTGGTTGGAATACATTAGATCTAAATGTATTTAGAAGTTTTTTTTAGAAATGTATCTAAGAAGATTATATACTTGATGGATGTGATATAAAATGGTTTTGTAAAAAGTGTGGTAAGTACTTATGACAAGTCTGATTTTTATGCAAAAATACATTTTATTCAAGAAAAACTATCTTGGACTTTGAGTAGAGTCACTAACCATATTTCTGAAATCGCAAAAGTCTGTTTTTGTGTCAACACAGAACGACTTTTAAACTGCTAAAAAACTAAAACTCATGCTCTGAAGTGTGTAGCAGAGTAATTCAAGCCGGCACAGTCAGTCCATTAACATCGATAAGTGCATTAATATTAATCTGGATCTTTTATCTACTGTGATACTGTGGGCTGAGGAACAGCCCAGGGCACTCTAAGTGTGTCTTCATCTTTATAGTGGATCTGCAGTGCCAGAATATATCCTTGAACCTAATATATTAAAAGATCTTCAATTGCAGGTAGACACACTTAAGAATGTACCGTGAAGTTCTTTTCAACTGATGAATATATGTCTGCAACTCCTTCACTCTGTGGGCAATGATTAAAGACACAAACCCCAAAATGTCTTAATATATGCAATATATAGCAGCAACAAGTGAATCAAAGTTATTAATGTATTCTAAAGCTGATAAATTGTCCTCACGTTAAATGACCGTTGGCTAAAGCCTATCCCCTCAGTTAATGACTGTTGCTACACATGTTAAGGGCCCCTGTTCTCACTTGTCCCATATGCAGTTTATAATGTTAACGTTGGCAGATTTACCATCGTAATTGTTAGTAAGCAATGTGTTTTTCATTTCAGACAGAGATAGACAAGCAGGCCTCAATTTTGCCATCTAAAATGACAACTGTCGTCGCCAGATTTTGTTAGCGAAGCTCACCAACTAATTAAGCTAGCTCTATGAATTGGTTAAAATGTTACCACTTGACTCTTTAATATTACTAGCTACAACACCATAAACATCTTAAATAGTAAGTAAGTAAGTAAAATTGATTTATAAAGCGCTTTTCACAGATAAAATCACAAAGTGCTGTACAACAGAATAGGTAGAACAAACAGTATAAAATACATATATCAAAAGAAAGGGACGCTAGTGAGAACCCATCAATCAAAAGCTTTCCTAAATAAGCAAGTTTTCAGATCCTTTTTAAAAGAGACAACAGAGTCAGCCAGACGCACGGATAGGGGCAGGGCGTCCCACAGTCTGGGAGCAACAGACTGAAAAGACCGGTCCCCTCGGGTCTTATAACGAGTCTTAGGGACTGCAAGCTAATTTTGGTCAGAGGACCGAAGAGTCCGGCTAGGGAAATACGGCTTCAAAAGGTCTCGGATATACTGTGGGGCCTGACCGTTTAAGGCCCTGAAAGTCAGCATTAAAATCTTAAAGTCGATCCTGAATTTTACAGGGAGCCAATGGAGAACTGACAAGACTGGAGTGATATGAGACCTTCGAGGGGCACCTGTTAAAAGTCTAGCAGCAGAATTTTGAACAATTTGCAGTTTGTTCAAAGCAGACATATTCAGACAGGTAAACACAGAGTTACAGTAGTCAAGCCTTGTTGATATGAAAGCATGAATTATCATTTCCAGGTCATTCTTTGACAACAATTTGCGAATTTTAGAGATGTTCCTAAGATGATAAAAGCAATTTCGGACGAGCTGTTTTGAGTGTGTCTCCAGAGACATGGCCTGGTCAAACATAACCCCCAGGTTTCTGAGGCTGGGTTTGACAGAGGGGCCCAGGGAGCCAAGGTGCTGTTTGATCAACGTGATCTTATGGTCTGGAGCAAAGATCAGCGTTTCAGTCTTGTTTGAATTTATCTGCAGATAGTTATTGGCAAGCCAGTCTTTGATGGAGGACACACACTCTAGGAACAGAGACAAACGATGAAACTCAGCATCATTAAAGGAACAATACAACTGGACATCGTCGGCATAGAAATGATATGATACATCCTTGAAACAACCAATAATTTGACCAAGTGGCAAAATGTACAGTAAAAACAAAATAGGACCCAAAACTGACCCTTGTGCTTTTCCGCAGGACAAATTTGTTACATCTGACTGTACATTGTTTACAGCAACGTTAAAGGTTCTGTAGGACGAGAACCACTGAAGGACAGATCCTGATAGTCCCATCTCATTATGAAGCCGATTTATCAGTATACTGTGATCCACAGTGTCAAAAGCAGAAGTCAAATCAAGTAGTACAAGTACAGTGTAGCGGCCAGAGTCTGCTGCCATCATCACATCACTAGAGACTTTGATAAGGGCTGTTTCAGTGGAGTGTAATTTTCGGAAACCAGACTGAAAAGTATCAAACAAGTCATGCTGCCCCATAAAGGAGGTCAGCTGGCATGCCACGACTTTTTCCAAAATTTTGGAGATAAATGGAAGTTTTGATATGGGCCTGTAGTTTTTAGGTTCTGAAGGGTCAAGATTGGGCTTTTTAAGGATCGGGTTTACCACAGCATGTTTGAAGTAGCTGGGAACTGAGCCAGATCTAAGTGACAGATTAATTATTTTTTCCACACAGGGGCCGACAATATCAAACGTTTTCAACAATAGAGTTGTTGGGACAATGTCCGCGGGGCTCGAAGACGGTTTCATATTTCCTGTTATAGTCTTTACATCCTGTAGGCTGACAGGAGTGAAGGACGACCAAAATGACACCGGTGAAAACTCAGTAGAACAAACACTAATGAGTGGAGAATTAACACTGGCCCTAATGTCATGTACTTTGTTCACAAAGAACGACAACAAGTTGTTACAGTCCTCTTGTGTGTACACCGGCACAAAAGGAGCTGAAGGTGCAGTAAGATTCTCAATGGTGTCAAACAAGACTTTTGGATTTTTCTTATTTCCTAACACAAGGTTAGAAAAATAAGATGAGCGAGCCTGCTTCATCAATTCATTCAGATCCAGCATCATGTCTTTTAAATGGAGTCTATGTACCTCTAATTTAGTGGCTTTCCACAGGCGCTCTGTCTTCCGACATTTTCTCCTAAAACTACAGATGTTATCATTTATCCAAGGGAGGGCCTTTTTCTGTGACCCAGAAATCTTTTTAACAGGCGCTACCATATCCAAAACTGACAGACAGTGGTTGTTGAAACTTTCCACAAATGAATCAACATTATCACATTCAACAAAGGAACGAGCGTCAAAAGAGGCAGAGAAATCACTAGGTGTTGTCTCACTAATGATGCGTTTTTGTGTTACAACGTTACAAACAGTAGGCATTGTGGTAAGTGACAAATTAAAAGAAATACAGCAATGGTCACTAATTTGAAAATCGTCAACACTCAGATTATCAATGTTTAGGCCATAAGAAGAAAATAAGAAAACCAGATCTAACGTGTGGCCTTTTTTATGCGTGGGGCCGGAAACATGCTGTACAAAATTGAAAGAATCCATAATAGTCAACAGATCAGCTGCAATCGAACAAGAGGGATCGTCAATATGCAGATTAAAGTCCCCAAGGACTAAAACGCGATCTAGTTTGATGATAGTCGTTAAAAACTCAGAGAAATCGTCAAGAAATGCACGTGCAGGACCAGGAGGTAAAATGAGGTGAGGAGGAGGTAAAATGAGGTAAATATACACCTGATGGAAAAAAGTCAACATCCTCACCAGTTACATGTGGCAAGAAAGAAAACCGTGTCTTGTACTGCAGTTACAACTCTTTTTGGCTGCTTAGTTACATACTTGTTTGCACTTTTTACAATACACTTTCACTTTAAATGTTAAGAGGACTTACCATTGTACTTGACAAAGGTAACGTTATATCTGTAACGAGTTTGGCTCTGTTCGGTTATTACCAAGCTAGTAGTTAGCTGGACATGCTCATGATTTGAAACTCAGAGCACAAACAAACAATGCAAAATCAGTTCCTTACAATTTTGCTCTTGTGGTTTTGAAAAGGCTATTTGGGCAATGGTTTAGCAAATGGTAAATTATGGGTAAAAATGACATTAAAACACTGTAAGATACCTATATATTTAACTATAATTAAATGAGAAAACTGTTGATTTTCTACATACGAGTCAAGCTAAATTATCAACTACATGTCTGTGTCCACCTGAAACCTAAACATGCATTTATTGGAATGTACCTCCATCATTGCCATCACTACCACCTGTTGTTTTTTTTCAGATCACTGATGGTATTCAATAAGGCACGTGAAAACCATCTGACTACACGCTGAACTGCACTCGCACCATCTCCATCTTTCTGCTTTGCTTCACTCCTAGATAATCTGAGGAAGATAATATGAGCTGATTCTCATTTCATGCTTTCATGATTTCATGCCCAATGGACTGAAATGCTGAAGCGCTCTGAAACTGAACCTGTCCGCGACATTAAAGTCCACAGGTCCAGTCTAGGATCGCAGTAAATTGCGCGCAAGGACTTAACATTTTATGTTCTTATTTTTTATGTTTCAATCACATACAGTATATCTGCCTGCAGGACTGTAAACGAGTTCAAGAGTTTTTTTTAAGAGTTAATTACTATACTGACCCTGAGCAAAATCTCATTAAGTTTACATCTATTTTATTCACTGCATGCTAAAGTAGGATATTTTGATCTCTACCACTCAATCATTACCTGCCTGTCACAGTTAGGTGAAGGGCAGACACAGGCAGGTATGACTGATTATAACATGTAGGGTTTAATGAAAAATTGGAGTATCATACAGCAACAGAATACATACATTTTTCATTGCATAAAAAGGGGATTCTTCAGGTGGAATAAAGAATCTGGAGTTTCTGATAGGTTTACATTTTTAAATAGGGGAAACTAACTGCATACTGTATTGTTACTGTGTTTTCAGAACACATTTTGTGAGTACTAAGATTCCTATTTGTGTTTCAACAATACATGCAGTGAAGTATAGAGTATTTGTGAGGTTCATCAAGGGCGGCGGGTAACGTAGGATTGGGAATTATTGGGTAGGCTTAAGCTTAATTCCTTCCTAAAAGACAGACTGCTGTCCTTGGTATTGTATTGTGCACATAATTAGGCTTAAGTTAAAGAATACAAACGCCTGTGTCTTCCATGTTGTGCCTGTATTAGCCTACTGTTTGTACCACTATGACCGCCTTCTCCTACTTTTGTGTTCTTTTACGTTTTGTGAATTGGCCTCAACAGGTGTGTTACGGTGCATCGGTCTGGCTTGTTGAGATTATTATTCACATATTTTAAGCGCAATCCATGGCAAAAGAAAATGTGCATCTGCATGAGTTCCCAATCACTGCTGTGGTTAATTATTTAATGGCCATTATAATCCAGTAATCTCTAAACAGCTGTGGGATCAAAACATAAGGTCGTCAGGGCAATGTTAAGGAAACATATCCCAGTTAAAAATATGAATAAGCGAACCGACAATTTTGATCTACTTTAATAGACCATAGTCTATCCGAATCCACCTCTCTCCCACATTAGCCTACCCAAACGTCAACCTCACACATCATCTATGAGGTTTATGATGCACATTTGAGTGTGTAAACCTGCATCAACTGATCTTTTTCCATTCTAAGGCTAACAAAACACTGATAAATATTGTGGAGAATTTGATAATGTCAGGTAGTTGCTAACTTTTTTTTCCTAACTTTTCTGTCTGCCGTTGAATTCTGGGCAGGTAGCGTACAGTAGGTTTATCAGAGCTTTTTCACTTAAATCAGCTGCAGCCGGAAATGAGAGCAGTTAGAGCGAACCAAACAGTATGGTGGCAGGCAGTAAAACCAAAACAGTGAGCTGAAAGATGCTAAAACACTTCTCAGAATTGATGGTAGCATCAGAGTCAGGTGATAATTACGTGTGGGTTCGTCACTAAAAGCAACCCCTTTCACAATACACACAGTCATTTGATCCATTGTTTATTAGTGGTGAGCATAGATTATTTTTTTTAATCTAGATTAATCTCACTGCAATCTTGGAATTAATCTAGATTAATCTAGATTAAAATGGCTCATTTGAATTCTGCCCGAAGGCATTCAGAATGTGTGCTACCCAAATAATGACTAAAAGTAAGTCTTTGAGAACGGGTTTCTCAAGCCAGGTGGCGCATTAGACCAGGGGCTCATCTCCTGTTTCCAAAATGCATCACAAACTGCTTGAGAAAGCTGTTCTACTATGATAATTGGTGATTAAAATAAGTCATGTTCAATAAGATGTAGCCTACTTGTGTTTACTACAGTGTTTCTGCGGTGGTCTTTTTCAGTCGCGGACTTTTCAATACTCAGCTGCTACGTATAGTGTTTTGACCACCTTGACAATTCAACTGCATTTTACCGCAAACCTGCGACTAGTTAACTTTCTAAAGCGGGCGAAATACCTGGTTTGCTAAGAGTCGGGTCGGGACTCTGACATTAACACACTGGCAGACACAAGTGACGGAGGAGAGCAGGGAAGGAAATGCGTTAGTCTATGTGTGGCAAACACTGTTACGAACTGTTTATTCAGTTAAACATTAATTTTGAACTGTAGGCCTACATAAGAGGTCGTGATGAACTGTTTTACAGTCAGTAGGCTGTATACATCCGCGCTAAAATATCAAGGTGAAAGTCATCATAGCTTGCGTAGTAGCCTATAGACCCAGCTCCCAACCCAACTTTGAGAATAGATTAACCGCGATATTTTTTATCGCCCGATAACAGTCTCACGTTAACGCAGCACGTTAACGCCGATAGCGGCCCACCACTATTGTTTATATAAAAAACACGTTGATAAGTGCAGCTTTAATGTCTTTAAACTAGGCAACAACAAAGAAACTAACACAGAGGCAAGATTATCGCAGCTTCTTTATTGTTTGGTAAAATGAATTTTAGGTCTTAATATTAAGTGAAATGACTTAGAGTGGATAGTAGAGTGGATTTATTTATTTTTATCCTGCAGTAAATCCACACTGCCATTCTCTTTGCTTAATCTGTCAGTGATTCAAAATGAGCACTTCTTATCTTCTCTGTTCCCATGCTGAGCACAGCTTAAGATGAGTGACATGAACGTTTGAGAAGGTCATGACGGCAAAGCAGAAGCGGCATATGGCAAGTGTCCTAAGATATAAAAAATAAAAAAAATTAAATCTGTGCCTGATCAATTATTCATTGAGTCTTGCTTATTATTTCCTGGGAAAATATAAAAGTAGCTATGAAAGCAAACGCTCCTTACTTTTGTTTACATCTTGCTGTGTATATTCACAAATGCAATGCTTTATTAATCCCCAAATAAGAAATTATAATAATGTATTAATTGATTGACCTTTAAAAAGAGGAAATCTCTTTTGGCACGACTACCTCAGCAGTGAGGTCTCGCTCAGGGACACTTAAGCAGAGCAGATACTTGCTTTAAAACCTAAATGAAAATGATTTGCAAATATCACATATTTTGAAGGTGTTGTTTCTAATTAGGAGTATGTGATATAGATCAAATTACTGAAGGAGAACAAAACAAGAACACTGATACCCAAAGAGTCCCCGAAGCACTTGCCTGTTACTGTGATACTCATACACCATGACTCACACTGGTGCGAAAAGGACAATTTGTATCCGTTTGATTGAAATAGAAAATTCATGCATAATACACAGACAATCATGGCTGGCTTAATCTCTTTAGGCGTATGATAAGTTAATAAAATAATTCAACATTCTTAACAATGTTTTCATGAAGTAGAACTCAGCAACACCTTATTATTAATAATAATAATTATAATAATAATAAGTTATACTTTATTAATCCCGCAAGGGAAATTACAATGTTTTCACTCTGTTGTCAGAATACACATTACACACAGGCCTGAATTACACACACATGCTCAGTACCTCTACATGCACTAATGAAGAGATGCCAGAGTGTGTGTGTGTGTGTGTGTGTGGGGAGGGGGGGGGCTGCAGCTGTCGATAGACAGGCGCCCCGAGCAGTTGGGGGTTCGGTGCCTTGGCTCTTGAGCAAGAAGGTGAACTGGCACCTCTCCAGCTAGCAGTCCACCACCATACTTTGGTCCGTATGGGGACTTGAACCAGCAACCCTCCAGTTCCCAATCCAACTCCCTATGGACTGAGCTGCCACCCCCAACAACCTAACAACCTGAATATCAATTTACAGGCAAACCTTACGGACAACAAGGAGAAGGAAAACTAACCACTAAAATCAATGTGTTCAATGACAAAATCTATTGGTCAGCCATGACATATTTATAGATGACGTCATGGTTACAGTAATGCACATTAAGCACAAGGACGCTGGCAGCCAACTGAAGATGAAATACTAAACATGGTTGTGAAATACGGTCTAAGACCTCACTTCTTTGCTTGACATTTTAGTATAACGCAATAATATGTTATCCTTAAAAACAAATCTTTAACAACGATCTACGCTCCCGGCGTTCAGAACAACTAAAATCAATGCGATATGGATCTTCTTCAAGGTATAGGTCATTTTGCATTAATATGATATCAATAATCACTGTATGGGATTTAAATTATGTATCTTTTAGTCTTTTGGAAACTCAGTTAAGAAACTGCCTATAGATTCAAATTTGAGCTGAAACAATTACTCAATGAATCAATCATTTGATTGAATGAAACCTAATTGGCAGCCATTGATTGACCACTTCAATTATTTTTTAAGCAAAAAGGCTTACAGGTTTTAAACTCTCAAATGTGACGGTTAGCTTCTTTAGTTTGTCTTACACATATAAATGAATAAATATATATAGTATAAATACATTTATATACTAACTTTATTTAGTATAAATAAATATAGTAAACTAAATATCTTGATGTTTTGGATTGTTGGTCAAATAAATAAAAATCCTTGGAGACGTAGAATTTATTTGTTTTGACCTGGGTGTTGTAAAGCTTTGGTGCACGATGGATTGGAGTGTCTGACAAGTTCTTTTTATGTATACAAAAATGTTATATGAATTTAGTGTAATATATATATATATATAAGAGTATATGAAGAGGAATATGTATAGTTATATGTTTGCGAGAAAGAATATCGTTATACTATTCTTATTTTTATTTAATGTGGTTGTTTTGTCTGAAAATGTCTTCTCTGTTGTCATGTTTTATGTGGACCCCAGGAAGAGTAGCTGATGTTCTGCATCAGCTAATGGGGATCCTGATAAAATCAAAGGAAATCAATTTAAGAGACTTTGTGACTGACATTGTTTTAGAGAGACAAAGCTGCAGTTGAAGGGCGCTGATAGGCTTATACTTTTCCTTGTCAGATGTCACTGCAAAGATTGTACTACTAATGAGGAGGTTACTGCTCATGTTAGTCATGTCTCTGTCACATGATTGAAGATTGGGAGCTTTTCACGTCATTCTATCAAGAACAACAAATGAAAGGCAGAAAACATCTACAGCTGCCTTGTGAAGGATGTTAAAGAAGAGGACAGAGCTATGCCAAGAAAATGTGCATAAATCATGTGAGTGCTCTGCTCGTCCCTGACATTACAGGTGCAAGGTATTGTACTGTAATTCACTGCAATATTTCTGCTGGGAAATCCTGCTCACTTATAAGATCTCTTCATTATTATTGATCAAACCAAAGTAGCACCTGTTGTACTACATTTACCAAACCCTTCATTTGTCTGCTGTAGCTCCTCACAATCTTCTCCGAGTGCATTCTTGCTCACATACAGCTCATCCAGAAAGCTGCAGCGTTCCTAAAATCTCCAACGTAACCCTCTGTCAACACACTCTTCAATTAGTTTGAAGCACCAATGTTTGCTCGACCCAAGGCACAGCACAGGCACAACACAAGATGCTACATTTAGATTATTACTAACAATAATTCCGATTTACCGGCAGTTTCTTGGTTAATCAATCAATTACTGATCAGTCTATACCCTCCCCCCCCCCCCCCCCCCCCGCAATTATACCCAATTTGCTATAAAGTAAGACCAAGTAAATCAGCAAATTCTCACATTTGTGAATCTAATAAAATCATAAATGACTTAGTCAAAATACTTGCAGATTAAATTGCTGCCGATTGACTTATCAAAAGCAACTTATATTTTTCACATGATGGATCACGAGTAGATTAAATAGATCACACCTTGAACTCTACAATTAATGGCCAACCCTCTCTACCAACCAACAGCTTTTCAGTATGTTAGTTTGTGTTATTCTAATTCAACACAACCATCACAAAACTGAAGCCAAAAAGTAGTGTATACATATCCTAATATCCGGTGTAAAAAGGCAAAAACATGATCAGGTCTTAAAACTAGATTTTGAGAAGCGTAGTAATAATAATAATAATAATAATAATGCATTGGTTTATATTGCACTTTAGTGGTGCAACTTCTCTACAAAGTTTGAAATTAAATAAATTACCAAAAACCAATTGACACGCAGTGAGCACATCCCCATATTTGGCACGGCTGTTATTAAACACCCATCGCAGTACAGAGCAATGCTGAATACCCTGCAATGATGCATTAAATCAACCTTCGCTTATTGGTTTTGTTGGCTGCTGGGCAGGTGACTCGTTGATCATCTAGAATAGCAATTGACAGAAGTGATGAATAAGTAAAAGTCTTGTTACTCGAGAGATTTTGTGGTGTTGTGAAATATTGCTTCGCTGGAGGACGTAAGATAGAGTGTTACACTTTCAATAAATAATTAATTGGAATGCTTACTCATTATTATAATGCAACTTTAATTGTAATGGTTAATTTAATCAGGAATATTTCATGCTAGAGAGAAATACTTTAAGAAACCAAGTTTGCAGAAGCTTTAATTCCAGAGAGATTATTTTTGTGTTTTCTATTAAAGAAGCCTCTATCCAAACCTAAATAAGTGAGAAAACCAGAGTCAACACTTGTATACTGATAATGTTGATGTTTCTGGAATGGACTGCCTTTGCCTGGCTGCAATTTGTGAAAACAGGCGTACTGTACCCTTAAACAGATGATGATTAAAAGGACATTTTGGAGGGGCTCCAGGTCTAACACAGATGCTTCTCAGTGACAGGCCTTCAAAATGTCCAAGTGTTGACAGTCGGAGCAGCAGCTGCCCCTAAGGCTGACTTGACACTAGCTGAACATTATGTCTGTTGTCACTTACAATTGCAGTTTGCTGATATTAATTAAAGCACATTTCACACCATATCTCTGACCAAATGAGAACAATTCCTAATATTCTGTATATGTGTGTGCATGTGTCTTGCTATACTGTATGTGTACATACAACTCTCCTGGTCAACGAAAGCCGCCTGGAGAGGCGACTTAAAATGTAATAAAGAAGAGTTGTGGGGCACTTAATGTGACCCATGACTGTGTGTGGGGTCAACAGCTAATTGAATCAGTATATTTTCAGCAGTAAAAGAGGATTTTGTCAGCTGGGGGGCATTTCATAAACATGTAATGCATCACTAATGCTCTGAATTCTGATTATGATCTACAAAAACATTTTCAAATGTTGGCATGGAATACATTTAGCTATCGATCAATATGCCTTTTTCACGCGACAACCTTTGGAGAAAGAGGAATCGGTCAAAAGTTTCTTCCAAACACTTTGTCACATATGTTTTACCCCTTATACATGTATTCGTATTAGGTTATAGTATTCTACTATTGGAAAACCATTGCCAAACCTGGCTTGAATTTAATAGAGTATTATAGAATATAAATCAGGTTTTAAATGTCACCCAGTGGTAGCATATTGCAATGCATTTAGAGGTTGTACCAGAATAGGTTTACATGCTTTAATTTTCAAAAAACACTGGACTACAACAGAGCTGTTTGGAGCAGTTTGTGAACAGTGTTTTCTGTTGGAGATGGTAAGTCCCTTTGGGGGGGGGACTTTGGGCTTTTTCACTTTGTAAACCTATAATGTGCACAAAAAAGATATATAACACAATAAAGGAAAGGGAAAAAGTCAAAAAGCATAATATGAGCACTTTAAGAAACTCACAAGGTAATGCTATCAGTTTATTAAATATACACTATCAGTTGTTGTCACTAGCATACCGTAGATGTGGGTTAGCAGGGCCCTATTCCACCTTCTAATCAGGGAGTCAGGGTGGACGGTCGGGTCGACTTTACACCTGAGACTGCTGTTTGTTTAATGTTTCCAATGACAGTTTTCGTGCATGACCACAATCGTTCCACAACCTTAACCAAGTGTTTATTATTGTAACTATGACGACTCAACGAAGTAGTCATTTTAACCCAGGCAATGATCTTTCCCTCAACCTAACCAAGTCATGTTTTGTGGCTAAACCTAACCAAAACTTCAAACTTTTTGTGGGTTAATTGTCCACGGCTGTTTCCAAGGTCAAGAATAAACTTTGAAAATCAATATATTAAGATAAAGTTAACATCCCTCCCATTTCTAATCAATCCCAGGACAATAATGTAACATTCTGTCTCAAAATAGTTTCTTGTCATCCTTTCGCCCTCATGTAAGCCGGATCTGTCTTTTGGTTTATCTGATCACTGCAAAGCCCCGCAAGTTCTTTAAGGTGATATTTTTATGATCTTGTGAGCACAAGATAGTAACTTGTAATTCTATTTGTTTGGGGGCTAGATGATTGAGAATCCTGCCCAAACCCTCAGCCATTACCTTGGTGAAAGGTTTATCCTGACAGAATTGTACTGTTCGCCTGACTAAAGGGGAAAATGGACAAGTAGTGCCATTAAACCCAAACGACTCGCAAAGTTACATGTGATTGATCAATGGGCTGTCCATTTTCAACACTAATTATATCGTATCGCTCAACATGTGGCGGGAGCTTTCATCATTTACACATTTTAGCCTTGTAAAGGAAGTTACATTATCCTAAATAGCTTGTGCTGCAATGCTATTACATAATTTTGGACTTAAGGCCTTAATTTACACATCCAGCTGAGCACTGTGACTTAAGGAAAATACATGACTAGAATATGAAGGCGTAGACACATAACTAACAATATGTGATTCGGTGTTCAAGTAATTGTATTAATGGGAATACTTTGCTTGAAGGAGGAACCGCCAAAAACACTGTATGACTTGTCCGATTTTTTAATTAAGCGTAGAGGAAGGATGCATCTCGCTCCAGAATAACCAAAAAGGTATTTTGATTCATGTGGATGATGCAGACACATTAACATTGTAAAAAACATTTTGCAGACACAAAATACGTACATTTAAATAAATAACTCTTAATTACCTGCAAATAAATGTCTTATGTGGGTTGTAAGGCTTGCTACCCATTATGATCGGGCAATAAAGGGGTTCATGCTGAGCCTTCACTCAGCCTGTCTCCCCCTCACGGTTTCTTTGTCATGCCTGGCAAGTGCTTTTTGTGCTCAATTAACAAGGCGGTACTAACTCCTCAGCAGCGTTCTGCAGAGACTGTTTGTTCATTCACTTCTCCTCGACCGGCTGCTCGCCACTCGACACTGCTGCCACTATAAACCCTATCTTCTGTACATGCCTACTGATGCATCCTGTTTCGTAAAGATGGTCGTGGTGAAGAAACACTGCAGTTTAAAAACTGCTTTGTAAATTGTAATCTCGTTTCGATTGAGTATATAGCAGTGTATATATTCTCCTTATTTTCACTATTAACATATGCACTCCAGACCTTCACTTACACAAAGGACACAGCAGAACTGATTGCAAGCCGCTGACCACAGGGAACCTTTAGTTTTTGACCTTGAGCGCCTTATGGGTCCCTGTTTTGTTCATCTTGTGCAAACACGAGGATGTACACATGTGCACACACGGGTGACTCGACACACAATCCTGCTAATGGTTTCACACTATTCCACTAATCCACAGGTGGCAGTAACAAGAAACGCAGCGATGCACCAGCAAAGGAGACTGCTAGCCAGTAAACATGGATGTGAAAATGCTGTACTTAAAAATTGGCTTTGCAAATATTTGATGAGGAAGGAATTCATACAATTCTCCTCAGGGATACACACATCGTGATTCAGTCTGCTCTCAGACAACAAAAAACAGAGTGCTCTGCGCTCATTTCCATACCAGTTCACTGACATTTCTGTCTAAACAACCAAATACCAAACCAGTTAAACCAAACAGGACACCGCAATTACACTTTAAATCCAAGAAACCACAGACAAAGCTTGTAAAGGAACATAAAGGCACAAAAGAAGACCATTCCTACTGGTGATACATACTGACAGTGGAGACCAATAAGAGCAGAGCAGTAATTACAGCTGAAAGCAGAAGCATTATTTGCCATCCACAAGTTATTTATGAATTGTCTGCGATGGCTCATCTTACCTCCTGTACCGCTCTTGCAAACAATGTCATGCATGCTAGGTAATAAAAAATAAAAAAATACACTCCATATTACTTATTGACCCTGGTTCACACACAAATAATCTAAATTTATCTCTAAACTAAAAGAATCCTGTAACAATTCTCAAAGGATTGTTGTTGTTGAATGTCAGCATATTCGGCTTGAGAGTTCTGGGATTGAAAACAGGAAAGCGTGCTCTCTCTCTCCAGTGCCTCATGAGAACATCAACCGTCACAAGAAAGTCAACAAATTCTAAGGCTTAGTTGGACATCTTTCAAAATGCATGAGGCTTGTGGTGGATTATAGTGAATAGTTTTTCTGTATGAAATACAGATCATCATGTATTATGTTTCTGGGTTTGTGTGCATAGTCCATAATGTTTGTCCTTCATTTTCTCCATTCTGCAATGTTTGTTGACTGTATTTTTCATCAATACTGACGAGCAGAGAGAGTTCACCCTGGAGGGATCCGTCTTGAAGTTTCGTACCATTTCACCATTTCATTTTTCACGCGATTTTGGGCTAAATTCATAAATAAACCTGACTTAACTGGTGCTGTAAACAGAATCCGATAATAATTTTTAATAATTAAAAAGAGGGTTAGCGTTGACTTTTAGATACAATGTTGAAGCTTTAGCAAACTGTTATAGTTCAGTGTCTTCTTCAGCAGTTCAGTATCTGTTGCAGAGGGAGGTGAGCGTATGACTCACTGTCTTACCTCATCCTGAAGCTTGTCCAGGGAGTTGAACCAGTGACCTTTTCAGTTACCAGCCTGTCTCTTACAGCTTCCCTGCAGCTTCCATACCACTGCAGCAGCAGACCTGCAGGTCCAGGTTCACTTCCACAAATTCAGAGTTGCAGAACAACTGCAGAAAAGTCATTTATGCGTTTTCTTCAATTATTGATTGAAAGCTCTTCCCAATCTATACTGTATTCTACATTCTTGTGATATACCACCTGACAAACAAAACCAAACCTGGCAACACAAGAGCAAGAGCAGTACAGGAGGTAAGATGAGCCATCGCAGACAATTCATAAAGAACTTGTGGATGGCAAATAATGCTTCTGCTTTCAGCTGTAATTACTGCTCTGCTTTTATTGGTCTCCACTATCATTAGGTATTACCACAGTAGGAATGGTCTTCTTTTGTGCCTTTTGTGTTCCTGTACAAGCTTCGTCTGTGGTTTCTTGGATCTAACGTGTAATTGCGGTGTCCTGTTTGGATGCATGCATGAAAGAGAAGAAGAAATAAAGGGGGACAAGCTTTGCGCAGTAACTATGTGACGTCTCCCTTTGGTACTTCCCTCTATCTTCAATCCAGCTGTAGTTATTGGCTAGCTGCATCAGACGTGATTTGACATATGAAGCAACAATTTGCCTCAGCTTTTATGGTGATGATATGGTGTATTATATTGTAGAAGATAGCCTAAACAAAACTCTATTTGTGGTTAGAAATAGAGAAATTATGACAATAGAAAGAAATAAAATAGAACGTGACATGTGTAAACAGAATACGAAGTACGTAAACAAAATAGAGGAAATATGTAAAAATCAAATACAAGCTTGTGCATTACACTAAAATGTATAGCACCAATATATATATGTAAAATAGAGACATGAAATATGTAAAAAAAAATATGAATACTATAATATACATAACAGTGTAAACAATAATGTAAATAATAATAGGGCTGATAAATGGGATTTATTGTGCAGTAAAAATAATTTCAGTATTAATGTAAAGCCAGTATTGCACAGTTGATTATTGCAGTATTAACAAAATATTGCACAGTTGAAGATATAAATAATTAATTATTATTGACAAGAAGGAGAAAGAGAAAACTAATTTCTCCCTCATTTTGACTCGTACAATTTGGGAATGCTTGTTTACAACACACAAATAACAACTTATTATTAATAATATGGAAATTTGGGCTAAGATACAGCCTTGTCCCGAGCCTTATCATATCCCAACAATATGAAAATAATGCTGTGTGGCGGGGGCGGGGCAGGAGTGGGTGAGTTTTATGAGAACAACTCATGGGGCATCATTAGGAGCGAGAGCGCACCATGTTGAAGGAAGGAGAGCTGCGGCTGGACGGAACTCAACTCCTGACAATCAGGAGGCGCGTGACAAGCCTGTGAAAGGGCGCAGGGGGGTATTGCTTTTTTTTATTTATACAAGTTATCTTGAGATATGATCAACTGGCTCCAAATAACCCCCAAAGACTCCGTGAAGTGGAAATCTCGTATCCATGTCAGATTGGTCAATTGGCCGCGGAGCTGCGCATTTTTGATGGACTCCTCAGCCATTAGAGGAATGGATGTAAATTCATGCCAAAATCCAGCCACTCCAGGGTATACATAAGGCGCACACAGTCGGGATGGATTCATTTAACGCCAGCGGAATGGACACGTTCACGGTGGTCCACCTGAATTCCTCCTGGAGTCTGGACAGTGGATATTCTTTAGCAGCCATAGCCAGCATTGCTGCTCTTGTAAGTTTTCTCATTCTCTTTACGGTTGTTGGGAATATTCTGGTGGTTATTGCGGTGTTGACGAGCAGGGCGCTGAAAGCCCCACAGAACCTTTTTCTGGTGTCTCTGGCCACCGCGGACATCCTGGTCGCCACGTTGGTGATGCCGTTTTCTCTGGCGAATGAACTAATGGGCTACTGGTACTTTGGAAAAGTGTGGTGCGGTATTTATCTGGCTTTGGATGTTTTGTTCTGCACTTCGTCTATCGTTCATCTGTGCGCAATAAGCCTGGACCGCTACTGGTCCGTTACGCAGGCTGTAGAGTACAACCTGAAGCGGACTCCCAAACGCGTAAAATGCATCATCGTCATTGTGTGGCTTATATCTGCTTTTATCTCGTCTCCGCCGCTCATATCTATAGACAGCAACAATGATATCAGCTCTCAGCCTCAGTGCGAGCTGAATGATGACACTTGGTACATCCTTTCCTCCAGCATCGCGTCCTTCTTCGCTCCGTGCTTAATTATGGTGCTGGTGTATATCAGAATATACCAGGTGGCCAAAACCAGAACCAGAACCATGTCGGGAAAAAATCCCAGGCCAGATGGTGTTGAACAAACTGAGAATGGACTGAGCAAAGCCACCTCCCCTTTCCATGGCGAGAGAGAGAACGGTCACTGTCAGTGCCCGCCTACGCCCAGCCAACGCACCGTCACCATCGGGCAACAGACCGAGGATGCTGACATGGAGGAGAGCTCCTCCTCAGAGGGCAAAGGTCACAAGCCCCAGCAGGAGGACCACCAAAAAGCCAAGAAGGCCAGCCAAAAGAAAATCTCCCTCTCCAAACAGTCCACTCGCATCTCCAGGGTCAGTAACAAATCCAAGGAGCTCTTCGCCTCCAGGAGGAGACGTCGCAGGGGCTCCTTAGCCAGGAAAAAGGTATCTCAAGCCAGGGAAAAGAGGTTTACATTTGTCCTGGCTGTGGTCATGGGGGTGTTTGTTTTGTGCTGGTTCCCCTTTTTCTTCAGCTACAGCCTGTACGGTGTGTGCAGGGACTCCTGTAAAATCCCAGACCCGCTCTTTAAATTCTTCTTCTGGATTGGCTACTGTAACAGCTCCCTCAACCCTGCCATCTACACCATCTTCAACCGGGACTTCAGGCATGCCTTCCAGAAGATCCTTTGCAAGTCTTGGAAAAAGTCCTTTTAGATCAGAACCATCTTAAAGGAAATACCGAAGTGAAAAAAGAAGCCCCTTTCGTCTATTACTGCCACTTGTTACTCGATGTTATGTCTCATTGTCCTATTGTAATTCAGTCATGGCAGTGCACACCATCAACCACCTCCTGGGTGTCTCTACAAGCTTCAACATAAAGCGTTTCCATTACAGGCATTCCCAGTCTGAATAGTGAGCACCATCGTTCTTTTCTCCCTACTTATGTGTGCTGTAATGTTCTATAGTGTACCATCATTGGTCAAGCTTGTTATACATTCACAAAAGATACACACATGGCTGGATTTTTCTGCTTGGGGGCCCCCGGGCAAAAATTAGCTCTACGGCCCCCCTCTTAATTCCCCCCACTCACTCTGTGCAATGGCTGCAATTTAAAAAAAATCATTTTTGAGATGGAATATTACTTGGCAAAAGATTGTCTGAGTGGTAACATTAATTTATGCAAAATATGCAACACACCTAAGCACAAAACTGAAATACTGAAGGTTTTATAACTTGATTTTGACAAAGGGATCCTTTTGTGCGACACAGAGGGAAGAGGGAGAGCTGCAGGCAGTGGTGGAATGTAACTAAGTACATTTACTCAACTACTGTATTTAATTACAAATTTGAGGCACTTGTACTTTACTTGAGTCTTTTCATGCCACTTCCTACTTCTACTCCACTACATTTCAGAGAGAAATGTAATTTTTTTTAGGCCACTACTTATTCTGACAGCTTTAGTTACTTAACAAATTAGGAGTTTTGCACACAAAACACATGTAGTTTATAAAATACAATGTTTTACTATAAATTAAAATACCCAACAATATACAGGCCTACAAGTACAGCTGAAATGATTAGACGATTAAACAGTTAGTTGATTGACAGAACGTTTTGATTGTTTCCAGTTTCTAAAATGTGTGGATTTTTCTGCATTGAGTACTTTTACTTGTAATACTTTAAGTACATTTTCCTGATGATACTTACATACTTTTACTTAAGTAACCTTTGCAATCCAGGACTTTTACTAGTGACAGTATTTTTACAGTGTGATTTATTATTAGATCTGGATACTTCTTCCACCACTGGCTGCAGGAAGAGGTCTACTCTACTTCAAATCCTGCTCTCTACCCACTGCAGCTTTAACTGAATAGTTGACATTTTAGGAAAAAAATGCTTATTTGCTTTCTTGCTGCGAGTCAGATGAAGAGATAACCCCATCATTACTGTGCGAATATGTAGCTGGAGCAAGCGGCTGGTAATCCTAGCATAGAATAAAAACAGGGAAAACAGCTAGCCTGAGTCTCTCCAAAGGTAACAAAATCAGCCTCATAGCACGTCTAAAGCTCACTCTATACCTTGTTTGTTAAATCCATACGAAAACCGAAGCGTAAAAACAACAATTCACTGTTTTACAGGCAGTTATGTGCTTGTCTTGGACTCTATAAACTTTATAGAGTCCAAGAAAAATAACTTTATAGTATAAAGTTATTTTTCTTGTAAAACCGTTAACTGTATTTTTTTTTTTTTTTACATATTCAAGATATAATGTGTTTAGCTTTAGAGGTTCCGCTAGGTGGATTTTGTTACCTCCGAACAGAGCCTGGCTAACTGTTTCCAGGCTTACAGCCTTTATGCTAAGCTAAGATAACCGACTGCTAGCTCCAGCTATATTACAGTACAGACATTAGAGTTTAACTCGCAGCAAGAAAGCGATGTTATATTGCACACAATTTCAAACCATTCTTATGAGCTTAGGTGATAAAGCAGACCCCAATCTTAAAGGTGCACTATGAGTTCCCACATGACGGCACTTCTATTGACGTTCAAAGTAAATACCAAACAAAACAGAGCAAGCTCGCCCCTCCCCCCATGTTTCTGTAACTGTCATGACTTAAGGCCGTTGTATAGTTGTGTGGAGGCTCCACGCAGAGCTTTCGACCGTAGCCTACGTAAGTGGTCTGATGTTTATACTTGCGCGCTGGTGTGTGCGTCTAGCTGGTGTGTATGTGTGTGTGTGTGTGTGTGTGGGGAGTGGGTGATAAAGCGAGGGAGAAGTGAGAGAGTGACGGCGATTTGCTTCGGAGCGAGTAGCGACTCTAGAGTCATAGTGAGAGAAACAAAGTGTCTCCCCTGTGCTTTCTGACCACGGTGGGAAATCTGTAGCAGGAAAAGTTCAACCTCTCCTTGATTTCATGCTGTTTATGAAGAAAGAGAAACAGGAAATGAGTCGGGCGAAATGCAATGCTACCTAGCCACGGCCGAGCGGCGTGCGTCGCTTCGACGTGTAGTTACATTTATCGCGAGGTGCACGTCAGGCTACGCCGTAGGGTCCGGCGTAGACGCAGAGGGGTCTGTGGGGGTACGCCGTTGATTCTACTGACTTAACTGACTAACTGTCACTAACCCCCACCCCCGAACATCTTGTCGGTGACTGGCTGGAATGTAGTTTGTTGTATTTTGGTGCACAGCCTGTGCCATAGTGTTTGTTTGACGTTTACGACCCCTGTGTTGTCTCCTGAGAACGGGCTTTTTCACAATGTATTCAGGGGGCTGGCAGCTAGCAGATCAAGGAGAGATTCCTACGATTTGAGACAAAAATGAAATCATGCTGAAACCATGCAGGAACTCATAGTGCACCTTTAAGACCCCTTATCACATCAGTGTTCTGCTTTAGTTCTGCATAATTGTGAAAAATATTCAATTTAGTTAGCACAAACCAGTTCGCTCGCTCGCTCGCACGCACACACACACACACACACACACACACACACCCAGTTCGCTCGCACACACACACACACACACACACACACACACACACACACACACACACACACACACACACACACACACACACACACACACACACACACACGTAGGATACAACTTTACCGTGTAGTTACATTTTTTGTGTTTGCCACGTTGCTGTTGGCCATGTTACACCTTTTGCTGAGCATCTCTACCGTAATAGACTCTATAACAGTAAGAGTGAAAGAATAATAAACTAGCTGTGTCCCTTAGTACCTGGGTGCTTTGAGTGTCATTACACAGATGACAAAAGGCAAAGCACAACAGCAGACTAAATCACTTAAGAGTCTTTGCTCTGATCTCTGACTGGACCGTAAAGATTTAAGACGGCACTGAGAAGGGCTGACGCTCCAGACTATAAGCTAATTATTGTGACCATGAACTACTGTTGAGTATTATGGAACAAAAGCATTTTTTTTGTTGCATTTTTATATTTCAAGAAACTACCTCCCTGTTTAGTTTGTCGTTTGTTTTCAAATTTACATTTTGCAAAGTGCAGTACACATCTTTCCTCTGCTTAAACTGTCTGCTGTCGTACGAAAATAAAAGATGAAGTCTTATAATGTGAACCTTTGTGTGATGTTGTGATAAGGAGCTCCTTTGATGGTCATGCAGATGTGCATCAAATGCTTAAGTAGCAATCATAGAGTTATGAAATGTTTATTTTTAATATAAAGACAGTCACAAAAAGGGTTCAGTCCCTCCACTGTCCATTGGAGGCATGCCCTGTTTCAGGGTGTTTGTGACCTTTCAGCACAACAGGTTTGATGTTGGGTCTGGCTGGCTCATACTCTAATATTGCCCTGTGGGCAGGACTGAGGTGAACCTGCATTCCCCATTACACGACTCATGTTGTCTTCCTCCTACTTTTCTGCTGTGGGTGAGCACAGCCAAAAGCCATGAGTGACGTGTTCCGAGTCCATCTGCTGTTGTTCCAACTGCTGTTATAACAAAAAAATTGTTTGAATAACGAGAATAAACAGGTAGGTGTAAAGTCGCTGATGGAAAACAGCAGGCAAATACCTCTGTCACCAGGCCGTGAATATTGTATTCAGCCAAACTGCACCACCAGCCAAAATTTAGCTTTTTCTCACCATTAAAACCAAAAGAAAGTGTCACTTTATGTTCAAATTGTGCTAAATCCTTGCACATTTTAACCCAAAGGTAAAAGTTTTTTTTCTCATAAGGTCAAAGAAAGACGAATCAAACAAGATCCATGGTGGTATGTTATTGCTTCCACAAAATCTGCCTCCTAGCTTCTTTAAGATAATCATATGGTAAATATGTTTAAATAGAAATGGAATTATTTTTGTCAATTTACCTCTTGCGCTGGCTTGCATTTGTTTTTAATTATTATTATTTTTTTAATTAAACAGCCATGAACTTTGAACTAAAGACCGTCTCTTTGATAACTACTATGAATAGCAACTAGGGGTGTAGGAATATCCTCTGAGTGAAAGCTTTTCTCAGGCAGATGTCACCATCCCCTTTTGTCTGGAGAGCACACAAAAACAAAGGCACAGTATTTTGCTTTAATGGATGGTATGCATTATTAGAAGTTAAACTTTTAATTAGGAACACACCCTTGAATACACATTTTATAACAAATCAAGAGATTTACTCTGATAAATTAGCATAGTAAGTGTTTTTCAGTTGCTTTTTAGATAGACTTGTTGAAGAGTAAACAGCATTGATGCTCTCCTCTCCTCAATATACTTCAATCAAAAGCAGAAGAGGTTTCTCATGTCATCATTAAACCTGGCAAATTGTGTGAAATATGAAAGATGTCAGAGCCCTTGTGGAAACGACGGTGCCACACCTGACTGCCTTCGATTTTCTGCCAGACCTCAGACCCTGGCAGTGGGAAAATATGGGCCGGCTATCATGAGATTGCAACAGCAATCCCATCCCAAAAGAGCTATTTGGTGGCTGAGACCTTAAACGATATAAAAAGTTTAATCCAAATGTATGTGTTTACCTTTGAAAGCACATTTCAAAGTTTTCCTTGGATTTTGCACTCTTTCAACCATGGATACATAAAAGCCAAGAAGTCCTCCAAACCATGAGATGATAAAGGTTGTTTATTCCTCCCCTCTAATATGACCCATAGGAGGGTTTCATAAATTAGCGCTTACAGGAAATACGACCCACAGGAGCGTTTTCCGTCCTTATATCTGAACCAGAGAACGTAACCCTTGCGGTTTTAAACGTGTTAACGTTGTGAAACAATCGCAATTTGGTTACGTTTAGGCACAAAACTAGAAAAAGGTCGTGGTTTTGGTTAAAATAAGTAATTTCTTACATCATTTCAAGTACCACGTATGTTCTGCGCCTGCGTGAGAGGAAATAACTCTGCATAGCAGCAGGCTGCGGTAATCTATTCGTCATTCAACAAGGGAAACCGGATAATGTTGCTATGACACCCATAACTTGTTTCCAAGTTTCCATGCGGTTCTGCCGCAGCTAGAGCAAACGCTCTAGCTGCGGCAGAACCGAACACAGCCTACGGTCCCTCTGCTTCACTCCCCACCGGGAAGACAGCTAGACAGCACCGGGAGATGGTTAACCAGACTGTCCCTCTCCCGGGCTGTCATCCATTCTCTCGGCGAAGAAATCTCCCTACGGTGGGAGCGGAGGCAATATTATTTTAATATTATAAATAATCTACAAAGCTTGTGTGAAGAAGGGTGTGTAGGTACTTAATCATAAACTGATGAAAACCATTTTAGACTATAATAAAAAAAATAGTACTATATTTTGAAAGTGTTAATAATGCAATCTTTTATGATGCTTAGTGATTTAACATTTGATTATTATTTGATGTAATGCGCTCAAGTTTGCAGAACCAGCATTAAAGCATTATGACGCCTAGGGGTCACAGCTAAATCTAAATTTCAGTGTGTGATGAATTATGCCATCTGTTGACTTTAGACAATCATACATCACCGTGTAGCCGTCACACATAATGATGGAGAGCACCTCAGTCGCTGTTCACCAACTCTCTCACAGCTGAGCTTACTGGCTGTCCTGCCAAACGGCACGGATACAAGAAAGTGTGGTTGACTCAACTAGAAACAGAACACCTGCCTCAGATTTTTTTTCAACTTCACTTTTGCATTTTGTTAAACAGGAGCTCGAGTCAAATCCCTGGTTTTCTGCATCTGTTTTCTGCATATACGTAGTGCACTTAATGTATTGTGCTCATCACAAAGTGCTGTTGATTGTACAGAGAGCTTGACTGGAAAAAAGTGGGAAAATGTGCAAATGATTCCAGCGTGTCTTCAATTTGAATCATCATTTTAAACGATAAGGCTAGTGATATTCTATATTTTTTGTTGTTTTCAACCAAACCCATGAACTGACCAACCAACATGTTAGTCTGTCCGTCTCTACCCCTCCCAAGTCTGTTTCTTCCTGCAGAACTGAAGACATAATAACATCTTTAAAAACAGGTCACACATTTATAGTGTAATTTTTAGAAAAAGCGGATTCAATTACTAAAAAGCTGGGTACTATAGTTTTTTTTAAATATAATTGTTACTAAGACTATGAATTAATAGGTTTACAGTGTATATTTTTACATGTAAAATATAAACCCTCGTAGGTTTACAAGGCACTACTTTCATTACATACAACAAATAGAAAGCAAGCAAACACATGGTACAGTACGTGTCAAATAATACAAATTTGACTAAGTACTTTGTAGGTAGGCGCTGCAATCTACATTTATTTGTCAAACCGACTGGGAAGGGAGTAAATTGTGCATTTTTTGGGGGGGACTATTTTAATTGGAGGAGTGATACAAATTTTGTGTTAGAGCAGCAGGACGGAGTAAAATGTACTTAAAGTATCAAAAGTTAAAGTATTAAATTCAGAAAAATGGTCCATGCAACTTTTGTTATACGTTAGATTATTTAATCATCTTTGCTGATGCATTAATGTTTAAGTAGCATGTTACTCTTGTAGCTGGGTGAACGGGAGCTTATTTGAACTATTGTATATACTGTTGGGTAGCTATATATATATATATATATATATATATATATATATATATATATATATATATATATATATATATATATATATATATATATATATATATATATAACAACGCTTCATTTGATTAAATGATGCAATAATTCCCTCCAAAATGTAATGTAGAATCAGTAGAAAGTAGGGCTTTGACTCCGAACTTCGATATTCAAATATAATTTAAATATTAAAAAAATATTGATATTCGAACGAATATTAGGCAGCCCTTAATATTCCAATTTCGAACCTGTTATGGGCATTCTTTTTTTGTAAATGTGTTTGCTTGTAAACATTGTTTTCAATTCAGATTCTGAGGTATTTTCACGCCTGGAGAAGTTGTGAATCGCGAGCTCATTAGCAAGGCTATTATTGGTCATCTGGGCTCCTGTAGTTGACGTTAGCGTCCTGGTTAGCGCCTATTTACCAAAGACAGTATATAAACTGGACCAACATATCCCGTTGCTCTGGACGGAGACCAGTGAAGTCTATTAGAAGCACTTTTCTGGTGATGGTTGAGCCTTACTGCGCAGCTGCAAACTGAGCTTGCCGCCATAGATGTGACGTGAGCAACGTGTCTGAACGTTGTAAGTCTTCTGGTAGCTGTGCCAAGAGAAATCTCAATCATTCCCAATCTTGCAGAGACGGAGAGCGTAGGTATATGTAAGGAGATAACATAGGCACAGGCTAATTATTGCTAACTAAAATGCTAGTTAACATTAGCAATTAAACTTAAACAGCTAATGTAAGTCGAAACTGCCTGCGAGCTTCTCCTGTACTATACGGTAATTCCTCTACTATGCGACAGTAAGTCGCGTGGTGATGACACAATCGTTAGCCTATTTTTACTAAAACGTCTGCTACGGAGCCATAACGTGAGGTACAAGGTAATGGAGCCTTTTTATGCATTGTCGTGTTTCTTTAGAAATAAACGATGGACAAATCAAGTCTTTAAACGCTTCAGATGTAAAGTTATTGGCTGTCAAAGTGACGCCAAAATGAATGGCAGTCAATGGGATGCTAACGGGGGGTGATGGTTTATTAGCATCAAAATGGTGCCATAGGAGGCTTCACTCTGAGGAGGCAAGCTTGCCCCCTTGCTATTTACCAAAACAATGGGCGCGCCAATGCCTACAACAACCACGCCTGACGAGGAGTTCGAAATCTACACTCCTGACAATTTGAAAAGCAATGTGTAGCGCTACTTTGGGTTCCCAAAGAAACGGAGAAAAATCAGGAGTAAGGACAAAGCGATATGTAAAATACCGCGTGGAGCGGGAGTCTGTGCTTGCCATCACAACAGACAATGCGACCAACTATGTCAATGCTGTAGAGAGGTACTTGGGGATCATGGATATCCCGTGCATGGCTCACGCAATTAACCTGGCAGCGAGAAAAGGGCTTGCAGAGCGTTCGGTTGCAACAACAGTCAGTCGCCTGAAGACTGATGCTCAGCATTTCAAGCATTCCCCTACAGACAGCTACCTCCTGGAGTCCAAGCAGAAACTCCTTGGACACTGGGCAGAACATATACAACGTAAGTTTGATACCAATATAGGTCTTACTTAAGGCATTTCGTGGTCAAAATATTATTAATAAATATTTGAATATTAATAAACAAACGCACTTTGAATATGATTGTTGGGCAAAAGTCAAAGCCCTAGTAGAAAGTGACATGAAAAATCAAGAAAAGTACAATCTTCAAATTAACAGTTTTACAGAAGCGATTCATTGGCTTGTTAAACTGGAAAGTTGTAGCTGTACACACTCCAACTACCTAACACAAGGTTATTTATCTCTTCATTTCTTTTTTATTATCTTGTGTTCATAGGGAACAACACTGAGGTACAGAAGAACAGGCTCCTAAACCCCCCATAAGTCACTTTTATTGTTTTGTTTACTTCAGTAAGCTCATCCAGCCTCGGGGAAGACATTAAGGCAAACAGCATGGCTGAGGTTGACTCTTCTGCATCACAACATCTACTGCAAAACAAGCTACCGCTGCTCAAATACAATCATATATAATGGGTAACCGTCCCATGTTAACAGTGTCCAACATTGTGGCAAGGCCTTTTTGTCAAATCAAATTCACAATTATAACTATAGCCCGGAACTTAAAGCCTTAGGGCACAGTGTGAATTTGGTGATAATTACTTGTGCAGGGCGTGAGAGGGCACAGAAAAACAAGATGCCATTTACATTTGCAGTATGATTTCATAAGGCAACGGTTTCATTTGTTAAAAGTATAGGTGCTAAAACAACAAATCAACACAAATTCAAAGCCCACTGCAGGAACCAACATTTCATTTATAGGCATATGCTGATTAAATACAACATCCTCATGCCCTGCAATACATGCAATAGCCAATATGTGTGTGTGCTTACGGATTTTGAATATTTTTGCACTGAAACTGGATCGCATCTTGTATCTTCTACCATTCCTCGTTTCTAAAGCTGCATGAGGTGACGCTATGAGAGCAGTGCGAGTGAACCAAAACAGTTTTCTATTGCGTCATAGAAAGAACCTCTCTCAGACCTCTCTCACAAGGGGCTTAAATGAGTAGCATGAAGTCAAACTTCATTCATAACCACTGTGGGCAGTTTAGGTAACCCCAACTGAGGAAAACTGAAAATAGTAGTATAAATAATAGTAGTACAAATGGTTAGGAGATTTGAGGTAACTAGATCAGTCATTAAGCAAAGAAAATAGAAGCCTCAAAATGAACTTCAAAGAGATAATTAAAACATTAACACTATATATATATATATATATATATATATATATATATATACACACTGTACAAAAAGGAGCCACAGCGAGAAATAGATGAATCTTTAAAAAAAGGCAACACACATTTTAGACAATTGAATTGTCACAGAGCAATTTTACACTGACAAAAAAACAATGTTCCACAGTATAAAAAATGTACAGCTATGCTAGCAGCTCTTTGAGGACAAACTTGGGCAAAGCAGTGCTAGCATCATCAGAATGGCAATGCTAATGCTGATAGAAAGCAAGTATGATGTTTGCCAGTGTTTATTCACATCTGATTTAGTGTGTTAGCATGCTAACATTTGCTAATAAGCACTAACCCAAATGAACTGAAACATGAGGCTGAGGGTTAGGGTTACGATTGCCACTCTGCCTCATGCACGTATTCAAAATCCAAGTTTCAGGAACAGGAGTCCTCTTCTTCGCCCAGAAACGAAAAAAGATATTGAAAAAAAGCAAAGGACAGGTTATCGGAAGCGCGAAGGCTACCGCAGCTGTAATGTGTCATTTGAAGTGCATGGTTCGAGAGAGGTGATTGCAATATACGATCTCAACGCTAGATGGGGGAAATTCCTACACAATGTAGCTTTAATTTAGGTGGTGTTCTCCTTCTAAATAGAATGAAGCGCTTTTGTATTTCTCCTCCAGAATTGCATCACTGTGAATGTGGTGAATTATTTTTGAACAGCATTTAAATCATTATTTTCCACAACATAAATGAGTAATTATTTTGTAAAAGTAATTTAAATGTAGGTCTCAAAAATCCTGGCCTCTTCTTGAACACTTGAGGAAGGGTAGGTTACACTAGGGGAATTTGGATGACTGGCCTTCCAAAAATCAGTTATGACCCCGTATAAGTATCCCTACATGCCGAGTGTGGTTTTTGCTTGCGATTTCAATCTCAAGTGCAAGGGGGAGGAGAGAAATGGGACGCAGCGCAATCTTAGATTTTAACAATGTACTTTAGTGTCAGCTTTCTAAATTAGCTCCTTCTCAAGTTTTAACAGCTTTATAACAGCATAAGTTATGCTGCATAACAACACTGTGACATGACTTCTTTTTTCATGTGAACAAAAGCGTTGATAGATGAACCTCCACTGCAAAAACTGTTTGAACAGTGTTTATGGGCTTCCCACTGTTGTTTCTGCGGGGCCTCTTTCTCTCCATCACCCACACAGAGAGAGAAGTCTCATCCTGCCACAGCTGACTAAGTGGAACTGGGGCTGGCACACAGTGTTTTCAGTCTGATCACTGGATTTGTTTCAGCACCTGCAGGCCCAGCGATTTGGCTTTGGTGTGCCACTTTTTGCCAGCAGGAGGACAGCGAGTCCAAGAAACGAAAAGGGGTGAGTATTGAAAAAAAACCACGAGCCCTCACAATTAGCTTTGTAGATGAAATTATGCCAAATGAAATTAGCCTGAAACTTAATGTTTGTTAAAGGACCCAATTATATCATGGTATTAGTTTCCTTGTTAACTCTTTATCAACTGTTGACTTCTGTGCGCTCTCCATTAATCCAAGGTTATTTCCGACATGCTACGTCAAAGAAAATGTTTTGACGAAAGCGTTCATTTTCTCACAACATCATTCAGATAGCGGCAAATGAACTACAAATGAGTTTAGACGGCAAGCGAGGTCTTAAATCAGATGGGACTACAGAGGAATTATTGATACAGCATTTCTTCCCAGCACCGCCTTCTGCATTAATGGAAACTCAGCTCGGGGCAGGTCTGGGATTTTAAGTTAATGGAGTGGCTCATGCCTCATCCAGCACTACACAGGCGTCTGAGCGTTTATCTTCTATTAAGAATGATTGCAGCTGAAACAACTGCTCCAACCCAAATTGAATATTACAGGCCAGGTCATCGGGGAAATCAGCAGAGCCTAGCATTATTATTACAAGTTTCTGGGTTGAAGGCCAAAATGATATTTTATTAAAACTTGATTTTATTATACTCTTTATTGATCCCCAATGGGGAAATTACAATTTACACTGTTGTTATTACACATAGGCCTGAAATACACACACATGCACTGATGGAGAGATGTCAGAGTGAGTGGGCTGCGACTGCTGATCAGGTGCCCTGAGTGGTTTGGGGGGGGGGGCTCACAGCTTTAGTCAACATCCACTCGGTCATATTTGCCATTCACCTGCCATCATTTGTGATTTAACACTGATTCGTATGTGTGCTGAATCATGCAGAGTTTGAACATCCACAGCTCATGACAACAGAACAAACTTCACCTACTGATGAAGCCTGTGTAATGTGATCAAAAGCTACATTATAAGCAAGTAAATAGCTTTAGTTCAGGTTGTTTTGTCCACAATCTTCTATTACAGTTCATAAGCACTACCACGGTGTCAGTGCAGGGCTGCCTTAATTCATTTTGTCACCGTTTTTCTTTATGGAAAGTATGGGAAAGTTATACAGGACACAATGATTAAATATTCAAATTCAAGTTAAAGTTGACTCTATACAAACACAGACACAGCACGTGGACGTCAAGTCTGTCATACAAAATGTTTAAAGGAAAAAAAATTGTTGAGTCTTTAAAAACATGCAATTTGCATATACATATCAACAAGTTTTATTCTGCAAGATGGTGCGTTTACCCTATAACAAGGACGTTGTCAAGCAGCATTTGTTGCTAAGCTGACTTTGCATGCATTAAATCACATCTAGTTTTACACCAGGCCAATGCAGGCGCACCATGAAAACCTCCTCTGCTAAAATATTCATTTCTATCTTCTACAAGAGATGTCCAGAGGGAAGCAATGTGTTTATTTAACAGAGGAGTGAAGCTTTTCCTTTGTTACAATTGAATTGGACTGTAAGAAAAGGAGCATAAAATGTCAATAGTTATTGAAGACAGAATAAGAACACCCTTAGTTTGCAAATATCCTTGAGCTTCCAAAAGATTGACA
Organism: Gymnocephalus cernua; assembly: GCA_023631565.1. NCBI lineage: Eukaryota > Metazoa > Chordata > Actinopteri > Perciformes > Percidae > Gymnocephalus > Gymnocephalus cernua. The sequence goes on from CM042445.1 coordinate 15,314,742, forward strand.
AAAGAACAACACAGATGGGTGAAAGCCCAACGTCCACAAAGTGTCAGGGAGAGTTTGCAAGGGTAGGAAGTTGACTCACTCAAAAGTTAGAATACTGCCAATATCTGACTGTAGTATTGGTCAGTGTTCAGTCTTTCACGCTGCTGTGTCTTGGTAACTAAAGGAGACGTACAAAAGCTAAAGAAGATGATGAAGAAGACCGTCATGCACAAGTCCTACCGACTATCTGCCTTTTGTAAAGGTTTCAAAAGGTCTGTTCGGTTGTGACTGTCACGTCATACTCATGCAATTGAAATGTCACCCAGAGATTAGGTCTGATCTAACTTAACCTCTTTCATACTGGACTGTATTCTGTGCACAGAGGTTTTTCAATTGCATATAAAAAAGAAACCCAGCCTCTCCTTCAAAGTCCCCGTATCTCTTGTAATTCTTTGTGCTTTCTTCATTTCTCCTACGCTGCGGCAGAAGGCAGTGGAGATAACAATTGTATTTCTGAATCCAGTTTTGGGACTTCTGATCGGCTGTCGGTCAGTCAACAGTACAGAAGGTTCCCGCTGCGTCTTTTCATTGCATACCTATCCAGCTTTTGTAGCCTCAGTTCTAAAATTGTATGCACATCCTTTCTGCCTTGTGAGTTCTGCGGGCTCCACCTGCACACTGTGATGAATAATTGAATGAAAAGCCAAATTTCTGCACTGGTGACAGCTGTGTTTTTTGCAGGAGGCTCTTGATGTCTGAGACCCAATTTTAGTACAAATTCTGCCAAAGCCAAGGTGACAGAAGAGGGATTTCCGGTTAAATGTAATGAGATTAAAACGACCTTGCCCCGATATTCTTTTGATAAATGTTCCACCTTGCGTTTGTACGACTGAGCACTGAGTGTTAATTAGATACCTAAGATACAGGTTATCACAAGCCATTATACGCAAGAAAGAACTCCATCTCCAAACTCCATCAGGTAATAATTATATCATTTCCATTCTCCGGAGGCTCTTCTTTAAATAAATCTCAAAGAATAATTACGACATCAATTGCAATTTATCGGAGGACTCCCGTGAAGAAAGCAACAAATCCCCAAGCACAAGTGTACATCTGGAAGGCATTGGCCATATTGTTAATGGATGCATGAAAGTAAGCGCGAAAACCCCTGAGGCCTTCCAGAATTCGGTGTTCCACGGCTCTTTAATTACTTGGAAGGCTGAAACTTAGCAGATGGAGTGGGCAAGACAAATGAGTCCCTTAGTCACGACCTACAAAGCTCTGTTTATCGGCAGGAGAACCCTGTAGACGTGTGGTGTGATGTTGGAACCAGAGCCATTAAAAATGACCCAAAATATCAGACCTCATGGTTACAACATTGGAGCTTAGGCAGGTTAACAAGGGACACGCAATTTGGTAATTTTGCTAACAATGGGGATTGCATGCCCCATCGAGTCGCCTACTGAGTACATGTATTTCTTAAGGCTACAATAGTGGCTTGCCAATATTAACTTACAGCCTATGCAAATGGTAAATATCATTGAGACTTGAGACCGATTTTGGCATCCTATTCACCAACTTGATTACTTGGACAGACACACATTAAAGGCTACACATAAAGAGGTGCTACTTCTTCAAACCACACCTATAGATAGCTACCGTGATCACAATTTCTGTGACTTTCTGAGAGTTTAATGAAACCTTAACGTCACGTTTTGTTCTATAAGTGATCCTTCTCTTTGCTGAGGGTATATTATATGATACTTTATTTACGTGTCATGTCACTAAGTGGCCCATCCCACACAGAATTACATGACACCAACAGTAACTTCATCCACAGCTTCTGATCCAGTGTCCACACACAACATACTCTACTTTGCACAAAATAGAGTAAAGAAAACGTATTACAGCAGCCACAACACAATAGTGTAACCCATAAATTGTCCAAGTAGAACTAAACATTTCATACGTAAAAGCAAACTAGAGCCATATATGTGGGATACTTCAAAAATAAAAATAAATCCTACTCTGAGGTAAAAGTGTTTTAAATCTTACTTTCAATGTAACTCCTAGAAGGCATTCTGATAAAAGACAGGTCTGGGTGTTGACCTTGGCTACAATAGAGTCTGAACACTGACATTTATTAAACCAAAAATGACTTGGTAACATGTTGAGCACACTGTTCTGCCTCATGTATTGTGCAACAAAAAGTTGCACATACACAAATATACAAGTATAGAAAATGGCTGGACTTCCAGAACACGCTGTTAAACAAGTGCACTGGCTAAGGATGCAACATCCACTGTCATCAACCATTACAAAAGAATAATCCCTATAAAAACTGACAAGAGCCATAAACAGAAGATAAAACACAAGCTATTGTACATGCTAAGTGCACAAGATAGAAATTCCCCACTGAAGTGTTGAACAATCACAGGCATCCTGTCGCTCAGCAGCTTTGATGATCACCATTTTCACCTGATTTCTTTCATTTTTAGAGGATCTGAGAGGAAAACCTGAGGTTCAGCAAGTACTTACGTTTACTGCTTGGTCCTCACCTGATTGATCATCACTCCCCCTTCATTAGACTGATTAATGTGTCTGTTAATGGCATCATTGTGTTGCTGTTATCAACGTCATCAGGTGATTGCACTGCTTTCTGAGTCAATAAAGGGAATGTCAGTTTGCTCTGGCTGCAAGCTAATTAAGATAGAACTAAAACACAAGGGTTGTCTTGCTGCTGATTATCCACCATTTCTCACCACGGCGGAATTAAGAAATGAGAGGCCACACAGCTACAACTGCCGCAGATGATTAAGAGATTAACTTGTCAATCAGCACCAACCGTAATGTCATGACTCTAAGCCTTCCATTCCCTCTGTAAATTAACCTGGTTTTCTATGTGCACTTCTCGAATCGAAGTCTTTCACTGATGTGAGGAAAGTACATTCCCCATTTGCATGCTTTGTTGCTGTTCAGTGTAGGGAAGCCCATTGTCAGGGAATTTATATTGCTTGTAGCCTCTGGAGAGCTGCTTTTATTTCTACACCTGCCTCAGCTGTGGTTGATACCTCTAACAATCCTCACTGCTTTCTGCAAAGGTCAACTAAAGTAAGACAGGGTATGTTTAGTGGTTTAGTTTAGTAGATACAAGTATAGATTCTCCATTAGAAACAAAAATATATTACAACCCCAAATCAGAAAAAGTTGGGACAGTATGGAAAACACAAATAAAAAAAAGAAAGTAGTGATTTCTAAATGTACTTTGACTTGTATTTCATTGCAGACAATACAACAGCACATCATTTAATGTGTTCCTCATGATTTTTATTGTTTCAAAAAAACTAAATTCCTATTTTGGTTCTTGCAACACATTTAAAAAAAAGTTGGAACAGTAAAGCATTTACCACTTTGTAATGTTGCCATTCCTTTTCACAACACAAAGACATTTAGGGACTGAAGACACCAAGTGATGAAGTGTTTCAGGTGTAATTTTGTTTGTTGTTGAAATATGCATAGACGTCCCTGGAAAAGATGTCTTCTTAAAGGCAGCATATTGTGCTCCAAAATCTCTATGTACTTTTCAGCATTGATGGTGCCATCACAGAAGTGCAGTTACCTTTGCCAAGGGCACTGACACAACCCCATACCATGACAGACCCTGGCTTTTGGACTTGTTGCTGGTAACAGTCTGGATGATCCTTTTCTTCTTTGGTCCGGAGCACACGGCGTCCATTTCTCCCAAAAAATACCTGAAATACTGATTCATCTGACCACAGTACACGTTTCCACTGTGTGATGGTCCATCCCAGATGCCTCTGAGCCCAGAGAAGTTGACGAGAGAAGCTTCTGGACACTGTTAACATAGGGCTTCCTTTTGGCACAGTACAGTTTTAACTGGCATTTATGGATGTAACTATGTATTGTGGTACTTGACAAAGGTTTGCCAAAGTAGTCCTGAGACCATGTGGTGATATCGCTTATCGATGAATGACGATTCTTGATGCAGTGCCGCCTGAGGGCTCGGGGATGACGGTTGTTCAGCTTAGGCTTGCGCTCTTGTCCTTTACGCACTGAAATTCCTCCACATTCCTTGAATCTTTTAATTTTGTTATGCAGGAAAGAAGGTGAAATAAGCAAATGTCTTCCTATCTTTCTTTGAGGAACATTGTTTTTAAACATTTCAATAATTTTCTCACGTATTTGTTGGCAAACTGGCGATGCTCGGCCCATCTTTGCTCCTAAAGGACTAGAACTTTCTTGGATGCTGCTTTTGTACCAAATCATAATTACAATCACCTGTTGACATCACCCGTTTCAAATCACATCATTATTTAACCAATTTACCTGATTACTAGCCCTTAATTGCTCCTGTCCCAACCTTTTTTGGAATGTGTTGCAGGTCTAAATGACAGGAAAGGATGTATATTTACAAATGAAATTAAGTTGACTAGACAAAACATTAAATATTTTGTATACACATTGTCTGCAATGAAATACAAGTCAAAGTACATTTAGAAATCACCACTTTCTTTTTTTATTTGTTTTTTTCATACTGTCCCAACTTTTTCTGGATTTGGGGTTGTAGTATATTAATATATTAGCCATAGACTCTGACACCTACTGCACTGATCACATGCTGATGCTCAGAGATTTGGATTTGCATTTGACTTTGGTCCCATTTCATCCACAATGTCATCGTTTCTACAGAAACCTCATTTGTTTGTTTCTTTATCTCATGCATAATATAATGCCCACACTCACACAGCCAGTGTCAGGATCAGGGCCCACAGGTAAATAATTCAGCATGGATAAGAACAAGTCAAGGTCTAGGTGGTGATGTACTGATTGAATGATACCTGGGTGCTAAAAAACTGTTTAAAAGCGTACCATTATGCATTAAAGTGTACTATCACAGATAAAGGATTGCAGATTTGTAGATTTAAATTGCAAATGTGTGTCTACTGTCATCTATAAAGTTCTGTCAAGAATATAAAAGCTTTACTCAGCAGAAACGAAGGGAGCTGTCTTCAGGTGCAAACACGCGATAGAAGGTGAGATCACAACGCCATGTTTTTATTTGTTGTGCCACTTTGGGAGCAGGGATGTTAGAAAACAGCAGGGATCACTCTCAATAACTCCACCTCCACCCTCCAGTGTGGTCGGTCATTACAAACTCATGCAGTGCAGCCATACATTTTTTCAGACACTTTATTTCTAATTCTTTATTTGTAATTCTGGTAAAGACACCACATGTTTCAGGCTGAATTTCGGGTGAATGTGTCTTCAATGACACAAGACATCCAAGAATATTTCACTTTTTGAACAAGACTAAGATTCTGCAGCCATGCTTGCAGCTCGGTGAGGCTGTACTTAGACACAACAATGCTTTGAGCTAAATGCTAATGTAGCATGCTAACATGCTCACAACAACATAAATGGTAAACATCAAGCTATAAGTATCAGTCCTTCAAATTAAAAGAGCAAGGCTGTCTCTTACACAAAGCAGTAAACCATCAAACAGGGAAAATCCATTAGAGAAGAGGCACCGATACCAATAGCTCTACTACAAGAAGGAGCCTCAAAGGAGTACACTGCAGCCACGAGTAAGGAATTCCACTGGCTCAACTGGAACACACTAAGGCTTGCTCATAATCATAGTATAAGAGCACCAGGAAAGGATTTTAACTTACACATTAATTAGAATTACAATAACTCACATTATCTACTTCTTTAATCAGAATGTGACTGCAGTGTATGTGTTGGTATGCATATAACAACATACTCGCTGGTGCTGCGCGCAGAGTAGAAATGTGTTGGATTAATAAGCACATCTGTGATTAAGTTTAAGGTCTTTGACAGGTACGCTGGCCATTTGCGGCTTCCCTGCACTGTCGGAGTCAGGTTGAGGGGAACACACCTGTAGCTGGCAGACCCATGCTTCTTCAGCAGACAGAGCACAGTGTGACTCGCTGCACCATGTGGGAGGCTGATAAGCAGGTAAAAGGGCACTGTGGTGTCGTGCTCCCTGAAGATCAAGGGTGGAGGAAACTGAAGCGGCTGGGCTGTACCATGACAAGTCTCCAATTTACCTGCACAGGATGCAAATAATGCACAAGGAGGAGTGATGGATCATGAAGAATCTGAGGCGCGTACATATCCTATGGGCAATCACACATGCTGGGTTAGGTTTATGTATTTTGTGCTACATGGACTATCGTTCAAAAGCATGCCTGTCTGCATCTAAAACAAACACCGCAAAATTACATGTCGCACAAAACAGGGTTGCCACACTTGGTCTGGGCTGCTCCATTAGAACTGGCACAAAAACGCTCCATTCCAGCCTCTCATGGCTCACCATTGAGCAAAGGATACCCTCAAGTAGGGTTGCACAACATATTGTTTTTTTATCATCATCACAATGTCAACTTGCACAATATACACATTGCAAAAGGCTACAACATATCGCAATAGACACTCAGAGTTTTTTTGTGAATTGAAAAAAAAAAACGTGTGTGCAGAAAACTGCACATACAAATGTAGCTGTAATCCTTTTTTAAGTGGTGCCTTTTATATTCAATTCAATGTTCAATTTGTTCAATAAAAGAATGTTGGAAATGATTTCCTTTATTTGTTTTAAATTCAACAAGTGATTTGTTGTAATTAGCAGAATACTAAGAGAGGCAGAAATGCAGAACTGAGCACACTTTCATATCTGTTTATTTATCGCAAGTAATATCGTTATCGCGATATTCAACAACGTTATCGCATATGGCATATTTTCCTCATATTGTGCAGCCCACCCTCAAGCATGGCCACAGTGTTCACCATTTACTCAAAGATGCCAACCTTTCTATTCGACAAAAATAGTTTACTGCAATAACACATACTGTATAACCACAACACCAGATTTGCCGGTAACAGTCCTATTGTGGTACCCAGCCCAAGGAGTAACTGCCATTTACAGATCCATAACAAACTGGAATAATTTACCCCTTTATATCTGCTATAATAAAAATAAATCGAACAGGAGGTGGTATAACTCCTATAATCCTACTATAATTTATAATTTTTATAATGTTTTTTATATTCATGTTTCGCTTCATGTGAGTGGTATAATTCTCCGTTTAAAACATCTATTTATGGATTTTTAAATTAGTCTTCTACTGTACCCAATTGTATACAGTGTTGATGGCATTACTTTGAATTATGAATGCAATTTTATGTTAATAATGTATTATTAAAAAGTGGTCTGGGATTACCTCCACACGGCTCTCACAGACTCACATGCACTAACATGCACGGGCGGCAATCAAAACAAAGAACAGAGAAGCTCAGAGCACAACACACACAGAGAGAGGGAGTGTGAAATAATTTTCTGCTGAGGACGCCGTTACTACTCTATATATTTACTTAGCGAGTATTTACTTCTATATAAATGTTCTGAATATTGAACACAGCCCCTTTAATGTTCATCATGTATGTGTTATGTATTGTGTGTCAGGTTTCACTACCATTGTCATTTTAAGCTGATAGCCATGGCATCGGCTAATGGGCATCCTTTAAATAAACAAATAAGCCAACAGTCATACAGCACACACTGTATCAGTGGTGCATTCTGAAAGGTGATAAGTGCACATGTACTTTGTTCTGTGCTAACTGCATCTGTGTCTCGTTAAATAAGATGCTTTGTGTTGGAGAAAGAATTTCTAATACATGGCGGTGCCTGGGCTACTGAAGAACACATTTAACTGGAGGCAATGCAAATGGCCGCGTCTAACAGGACTCCCAGGAACTGGCTCCTGGCAGAGCAAATGCCACTCGCACACGGATTTTAAGAAATCCTGTTGATATGAAAGACCAGTAACATTAATGTACATACGATTAACATGTATTTCTCAGAGAAATAGCCTTGTGCAAAGAAAAATTTTCTCTCTGCACAAGAACCGCATGACAGGGGATGTTCTCTGTCTAAGCCCCTCTGGATGACTAATTTCATGTGATAAGCTGTGCAGAGAAAAGGCATGCTGCGTGCATGTGAAGGAGCACTCCGTTTCCTTGTAATGAATTTAGCTGTACATTATGCACAGGGGACTAGACCCAGCCTTAGCCTCAGTTGTGCACTCGCTGTGTCTCTAGGCGGCCACGCATAATTGCCAGAGACTGGTGCTTGTCTCAATTTTCAACCCAGGCAGGTGTTAATTCCACTGAGCATAATGCACTCAAAAACCAAACTGCTCTCTCTGTCTTGTTTTATAGATTTTAGTGACAGCTCAGGGCCGTTCACTTAATCCTGTTATGGTGGTGCTGGGTGATGTGCAACTCTTAAAAGGTTCATATACAACTGCCCAAAAATGCAAATCAGTCCTTTTTCCCTTCATACTGATTTAAAGATTAATAACGTGGCTGGACTGTACACTAACGCCAATCTAACATACTCAAGTCATTAAAGAACTGGTAGTCATATACGACCACCAGCACTGCTGCGGATGAAGACAGTGAGATGCTGTTGAAAGCTCCAGAACATGTAAATGCCATGCAACAATAGATACTTTTATCAGCATTATCTTATTATTAACGCTTCATTTTTTGATGAACTGTTTGTCCACAACACAATAGTATGTTTCTGTAGTGTTCATGTTATTTTGTCTACCATTTAGACAACATACTGTAACTTAAAGAGCTTATATTATAATTTAAACCTGTTTCAAAGCACCATTTTGTAGGTGTTCCGGACGGTAACATTAGAAAAAAAGAAACTAACAAACTATGAAAAAAAACAGACACAAGGAGTGTATTTCCTGCTTAAGTAGATGTAGCTGATCTACAGTCAGCCACAAGAGCACAAATTGCTGCAATACAGTAAATCCCAAAGGCCAAATGAAGTCCAATATATATCGACTGCATATATACCTCAAGAGGCATCATGAAATGAGAAAAATCCATGTGATGATTATTCGATACATTATTCGCAGATGGTGTGTATGTGAGCGTCTCTCCTCTCTAATGCCAAATACAGTATCTCTGACTTTATGAGGACAGGATGACACTTTCTGCTCAGAGACATAATAATAATAATAATAATAATAATAATAATAATAATAATAATAATAATAATAATAATTATAACAAGAACAAGAAGAATGTAATTTTCACACAATCTTGATAGATGAGGCTTTCCCGTTTTCATCGAGTAAATTATCTATTAATGAGCTTCCCATTGATTGTCTTTTGGCCGGCACAGGGGCTTAATAGCCTCTCAGGGTACTGTGGGGAATGAAATAGCTACTGTACTATGCATACTAACTGTGCCTACTATACAGGGTGATACATTTCAACATGCTGTATTAAACTGTACAACACTTAAACTCAGGGTAGTAAGTAAGAAAAGAAATTACTACATTATTCTTTTACTTCAGTTTCTCATTCAAAAGGAAATATTACATGCCAATGTGTATGTGATGTCTTGCCCCGTTATTGGCTGCAAACAGGACACAATTGAAGCTGTGGTGGAGAGGAGGTTACTGAACAAACTGTTATGTATCATGGATAACCCCGAACACCCTCTCCACTTCTTCACTGAGTGTTAGATAAGACTCATAGACATCACAATCACAACTGCACTAAGTGCAACTTGCACAATAGTAGGTTTATCTACATCCTTATCAATTTTAGTTAAGTATTTTTACATTCTTTATTCCCAACTATTTTAAATATTTGTTCTTGTATTCTATCCTATTATTTCATGTACAACCCCAAATCAGAAAAAGTTGGGACAGTATGGAAAACACAAATAAAAAAAAAAAGTAGTGATTTCTAAATGTACTTGTATTTCATTGCAGACAATACAACAGCACATCATTTAATGTGTTCCTCATGATTTGTATTGTTTCAAAAAAACTAAATTCCTATTTTGGTTCTTGCAACACATTTCAAAAAAAGTTGGAACAGTAAAGCATTTACCACTTTGTAATGTTGCCATTCCTTTTCACAACACTTAAAAGACATTTAGGGACTGAAGACACCAAGTGATGAAGTGTTTCAGGTGTAATTTTGTCCCATTCTTGCTGCAAACAAGTCTTAAGGTGGGCAACAGTATGGAGTCTTCGTTGTCGCATTTTGCGCTTCAAAATGCGCCACACATTCTCTATTGGAGACAGGTCGGGACTGCAGGCAGGCCAGTCAAGTACCCGTATCCTCTTCCTCCGCAGCCAGGACTTTGTAATGTGTGCAGAATGTGGTTTTGCATTATCTTGTTGAAATATGCATAGACGTCCCTGGAAAAGATGTCTTCTTAAAGGCAGCATATTGTGCTCCAAAATCTCTATGTACTTTTCAGCATTGATGGTGCCATCACAGAAGTGCAGTTACCTTTGCCAAGGGCACTGACACAACCCCATACCATGACAGACCCTGGCTTTTGGACTTGTTGCTGGTAACAGTCTGGATGATCCTTTTCTTCTTTGGTCCGGAGCACACGGCGTCCATTTCTCCCAAAAAATACCTGAAATACTGATTCATCTGACCACAGTACACGTTTCCACTGTGTGATGGACCATCCCAGATGCCTCCGAGCCCAGAGAAGTCGACGGCGCTTCTGGACACTGTTAACATAGGGCTTCCTTTTGGCACAGTACAGTTTTAACTGGCATTTGTGGCTGTAATTACATATTGTGGTACATGACAAAGGTTTGCCAAAGTAGTCCTGAGCCCATGTGGTGATATCGCTTATAGATGAATGATGATTCTTGATGCAGTGCCGCCTGAGGGATCGGAGATCACGGTTGTTCAGCTTAGGCTTGCGCCCTTGTCCTTTACGCACTGAAATTCCTCCTCATTCCTTGAATCTTTTAATTATGTTATGCACTGTTGAAGGTGAAATAAGCAAATGTCTTCCTATCTTTCTTTGAGGAACATTGTTTTTAAACATTTCAATAATTTTCTCACGTATTTTTGGCAAACTGGTGATCCTCGGCCCATCTTTGCTCCTAAAGGACTAGACCTTTCTTGGATGCTGCTTTTGTACCAAATCATAATTACAATCACCTGTTGACATTACCTGTTTCAAATCACATCATTATTTAACCAATTTACCTGATTACTAGCCCTTAATTGCTCCTGTCCCAACTTTTTTTGGAATGTGTTGCAGGACTGAATGACAGGAAAGGATGTATATTTACAAATGAAATTAAGTTGACCAGACAAAACATGAAATATTTTGTGTTCACATTGTCTGCAATGAAATACAAGTCACTACTTTCTTTTTTTAGTTGTGTTTTTCATACTGTCCCAACTTTTTCTGATTTGGGGTTGTATATTGCATCCTATTTTATGTATATTGCATCCTATTATTTCATGTATATTCTGTATGTGTGCTGTGTGTAGACTGTTGCATAGCTATGGGTGGACTTGGGGTGTCAGTAAGGGCCCAACAACAAATGTTTGCCCAGGGGCCCCTAAAAAGGTCATTCCATGCCATGTTGCTCAGCCCACTGAGTCACCAACGTATGGCTTAATTTACGTCCCAAATATGAGGCTTGTAAAAACAATGACGACAGATTTATAGTGATACTATAATGACAAGCAATTCACGCTAATCGAATGTGACCAGTTTTATCGCAAACCGCTAATTAGCTTATAGTGCTAGTCTTCGGAGTAGAGGGTAAATTAAAAAGAAATCTCTATTTCTACACCACTGACAAGGCTCAAAATAGCACCGCACTTCCACGGTAGCATTATGAGGGTCCCTACATGTAAACCGAAGCATTGAGAACTTTGTAAGTGTACAGACAGTTTATTAAAAAGATAGATTATAAAGACTGTACTGTTATATAGATATACAGGCAGGCGCCATCTTGGGAAAACGGTCACGACCAGTCAAACGACAAATGTCGTGCTTGAGCCATGTTACTGGTTACTGGTTGCACAGCGGTCAGTGAGCGGGCAGCTAAATTACAAATCCCACTATGGCCACGCCAAGTGGGTCTTGGCGTGGCCATAGTGGGTCTTGGCGTGGCCATAGTGGGATTCGTAATTTAGCTGCCCGTGGTGCAGGGATACAGTAGTGCACAGAATCCCTATGGTTACCACACATTGATCGCCTGACGTTTAATCGGAGCGTTGTCCTTCACATGAGGAGCGAGACCCAGCAGATCCTACGCAGGCGAAGAGTCGTGTGAAAAGCTCTTTATACCCACAATGGGGAAATTCTCACTGTTGTAGCAGCGAGGGATAGCTTCATATTTCGCTTCCTTTACGACAACTTTTAACATGTCCAAGATAAACATGAGAAACACCTTCTCAAATCCAACATAAAAAGTATTGGATAGTTTGAATAAAAGTAAAAAAAAAAAATGTTTATTGGAGTTAGAGGAAATGGCGTGCCAACTGGCACATACTTGTGTGTACTGCTGTTGTGCAAAGACATCCATCTTTTTCCTTTCCATATTTCATAAAGTGTTCTTTCTTTGCCATATTTAAGGAATCATCAGAAATCATTACATTCCTACTGTATGCTCAAACAAACACACTTGTATCCCATAGCAACAATAGAATCAAATATCAAATGGAATAGAACCATTTGGGTTGAAAACATAAGAATACATGTTGTCATAACGACACTTTTAATGTTGTTGAGTCTATGGATACTGGGACCCAGTTCTGACACAAATTCACTCAGACAACTGCAGTTTGTATCAGAGAGTCATTTGATTGTGACAATCCAAAGGTGCACATTGCAACAGGAGAAAAAACACTGGTCCAGCAGAATACAAAGTTGGAAAACATGGAATTCAACTCCAGAAAGCTTGAACCGCAAATTAATTTTCTATCTCAGTTCACTTGAAGAACAAGTACGGTGCGAACTGAAGGACAGCGAGGCGAGGCTCACCCAATGTGAATCTGAGGGAAGAGTTCACCTCATAATCCAAGATAAATAATTTGCAGGCCAATCTCCTCGATCAGCTCCAACAACAGAGAGAGGGCAGCACTTTGAGCCATGACAAAAAGCTGATGCAGAGGGAGATGTGTGACTTGAAAGTTCAGCTGGCTGAACGTGTTCCCTCCCCACCCAGGGAAACAGAGTATCTGAAATCCCAGCTGGGAAAAATCTCCAACAGATTGCAAAAAGCCCAAAAAGATCTCGACCTGCGGTACTTCATCACTGAAGACCTGAACGTCGAAATTGGATCAGATGAAGGGAGAGAGGGAGGCCCTTCAAAATAATGTGGAGACTCAGAAGATGGACTTCCGTAAGGAAAGACTGACGCTCGCAGTAGCTAAGACCTCAAGCTCCCTAAAGGCTCAAGCTCACAAGCTAAAGGATAAACTGAGCAAGGAGGAAGCTCTCCTAAAACAGGAAGAGGGAATACAATACTCAAAAGATCCCAGGCTTCCCATAGAGCCCAGCTGGTGAGCCTCCTGGCTGCTCTGAAGAAGGCTGAGCAGCAGCAGCTGGAGAGTCAGCTCAAGGAGTGGAAGGAGGACAAGCACCATGAGGTCCCAGCTGGTAGATCTTCAGAGCCAGATAATGGAAAAGCAGAAGAAGAAGTGGTATAAAACGCTTCTCCCTGGCTGAGGAAAAGAACATGCAATTGTACTTGTAGCAGGGCGTGTGATGCGACAGCCCTTTGTTTTCAGGGGTGAAAAGAGGAGCCGAGTGTGTAAGCCTCCTCAGCCGGTACATGGCGTCTCCACTGCCAAGATCTCGTACACGCCTCCTCGTGGCACACATGGTAACTGGTCCCTTGTTAAGCTGGGCTAAGGCTAAGCTGTACGGGATCTCGGAGCAACAGTGGTCCCCAGAGATGCGGCATGCAGGCCCATCGGTGAGTGGAAACACCCTGATGCCTGTCAACCACTGTCCCAGTTATGGGTAAATAGCCCCATCTATAGGTAAATAGTGAAGACCCCGACAGCGGCGCAGGCGGAAGATGGTGGTGTGAGAATCACCACAACGGCTGGAAAGGCAGAGGAAGGCAACCCCACAGCCACGTGGGTAAACTCAGGAGGGTACAGTGGCTAGGGGAGCAAACCCAGAAGACAAACCTGCACCTGGGAACAGGCAAAGGCGGAGTCCAACTGACCAGACCACCGGCAGCCCCCTGCAACTCCTGCCAGACGAAGGTCGTCATGTGTTCCCTCATGCCACTGGAGGTCCATCTGGTAGGAGTGAAGATGGTGGGAGGCACCCAAAAACAAAAGTCCTGTGGTGATGTGAGAAAACTGAAACTAGTCCTCACAACTATATAATAACTACTGCATACACACAAACACTTATGTCATGGTTGTTGGTCTATTGTTGTTTAAATGTTCATTTGCACTACAGTCATGTGTAATATAGTTTGATGTATAAATCAGGGGACAAACACTCATTTGCTTCCTAAACCCATCCATCCATCCATCCATCCATCCATCGTCGTCCGCTTATCCGTGGTCGGGTCGCGGGGGGAGCAGCTCCAGCAGGGAACCCCAAACCTCCCTTTCCCGAGCCACATTAACCAGCTCTGACTGGGGGATCCCGAGGCGTTCCCATGCCAGGTTGGAGATGTAATCCCTCCACCTAGTCCTGGGTCTTCCCCGAGGCCTCCTCCCAGCTGGACGTGCCTGGAACACCTCCCTAGGGAGGCGCCCAGGGGGCATCCTTACCAGATGCCCGAACCACCTCAACTGGCTCCTTTCGACGTGAAGGAGCAGCGACTCTACTCCGAGCTCCTCACGGATGACTGAGCTTCTCACCCTATCTCTAAGGGAGACGCCAGCCACCCTCCTGAGGAAACCCATTTCGGCCGCTTGTACCCTGGATCTCGTTCTTTCGGTCATGACCCAACCTTCATGACCATAGGTGAGGGTAGGAACGAAAACTGACCGGTAGATCGAGAGCTTTGCCTTCTGGCTCAGCTCTCTTTTCGTCACAACGGTGCGATAAACAGAATGTAATACCGCCCACGCTGCGCCGATTCTCCGACCAATCTCCAGCTCCATTGTCCCCTCACTCGCGAACAAGACCCCAAGGTACTTAAACTCCTTCACTTGGGGTAAGGACTCATTCCCTACCTGGAGAAGGCACTCCATCGGTTTCCTGCTGAGAACCATGGCCTCAGATTTAGAGGTGCTGATCCTCATCCCAGCCGCTTCACACTCGGCTGCAAACCGATCCAGTGAGTGCTGAAGGTCACAGGCCGATGATGCCATCAGGACCACATCATCTGCAAAGAGCAGCGATGAGATCCCCAGCCCACCGAACTGCAACCCCTCCATACCACGACTACGCCTCGATATCCTATCCATAAATACTACGAACAGGATTGGTGACAAAGCGCAGCCCTGGCGGAGGCCAACCCTCACCTGGAACGTGTCTGACTTACTGCCGAGAACCCGGACACAGCTCTCGCTTTGGTCATACAGAGATTGGATGGCCCTGAGAAGGGACCCCCTCACCCCATACTCCCGCAGCACCTCCCACAAAGTCTCCCGGGGGACCCGGTCATATGCCTTCTCCAGATCCACAAAACACATGTAGACTGGATGGGCATACTCCCAGGCTCCCTCCAGGATCCTTGCTAGAGTAAAGAGCTGATCCGTTGTTCCACGCCCAGGACGGAATCCGCATTGTTCCTCTTCAACCTGAGGTTCGACTATCGGCCGAACCCTCCTTTCCAGCACCTTGGAGTAGACTTTACCAGGGAGGCTGAGAAGTGTGATACCCCTGTAATTGGTACACACCCTCTGGTCCCCCTTTTTGAAGAGGGGAACCACCACCCCGGTCTGCCACTCCTTAGGCACTGTCCCAGACTTCCTAAACCCACAAAATATAAGTTGGCTCAAATTATTTTATATGTTAAATATAATATACTAAATATAGGTTTTTGTCTGGAGGTACATGTTGGTCACCCAAAGAAAATAATTACATTAACAACACGGGAGCATTTCTTTCAGGGACATTTTGCAGGTTTCCTACAAGTCATGGAGCTTTAGACTTTAAGACAAAACAGGTTGATTTAGTGTCACAGAGCCTTTCAAACACAGCTGCAATTCAAAGTTTTATGAAGAAGAAATGCTTTAGAACGTACACTGGTTATTGTCAAATCAGCTACAAACTTGAATTATTTGGTAAAGATCAATTATCAGTTTACTTTTTGTTTCAGGAACAATCAATAAATCATGTAGTTTTGGTTTAATGACATGCCTGAGCCCCGCCTCTTCCTCCGACACAGATAGCACACGAGATGACAGATGTGATCGACTAAAATGTTGGTAACATTCATTTGTGTGTCAAAATTAATAAATCTATATATATTTTCAATTATACAAATTATCAATTGCAATATATTGCGTCACCAAAAGCTACCGAGCTCATTTCCGTATATCGTGCGCTTAGTCCATGTATCGACTATCGCGACAGGCCTATTTGTGAGAGTAATATCTGGCTTTTTAGCTGCCGAATGCTCAACTATGTTCACCCGCTAGTTGTAACTGTTTCTCTGTCATTTGGTGCTGGTTAGGTCGGTTTATCAGAACTTTTTCCACTTCAAACAGCTGCCTGCTGCTGATGGAAACTGTGCTGAAGAGAGCAGTGAGAGTGAACCAAAACAGCAAAGTTGTAGGCTACAAAACATAAGAAATGACCTGGAAGTTGCTAAAAACGCTTCCTAGAACTGAACAACTTTTGTTTGTTACTACAAGCGACCCCTTTTTCATTATACCTAGTCATTTTTTCCATAGTTAATAATACAAAATTCTGATCATTGCAGCTTTAAGGATTTATTTTATTTGAGAACAGAGCCAGAGTGACTAACAGCCTAATCTATAGCCTAAATCTATACATCTATCTAAACAAAAAGAGAGTGGTGCAATATTTATGTTAACTTACATTTTTGTGATGATGTATCCAGTCCGGCGCAACAGAAGTACACTGCCATGATAAAGCCTGACATCCAGCGCATGGCTCTGCACAGTATGCCCCTCACCTTCTGCTACCTGTGCATTACCGTTCCTTACCGTTCCCATCGCTACAGGAAACAACAACAACAACAACAAACTCAGAGCTAGAAGCTACATGCTAAAAATACCAAGTTTTGAAGAAAATTTGGATGCTGCAATAAGGCAGGCCTGCTTGGTTCTTTCGGTGAATGATTGTTTAGATTTACAAAGAATATGTTTAAGGCATTTACTCTCTAACAGGGACGTGCTAGCATGTTTGCCCACCAAAAGTTTTATTTTCCAAGCATGACCTATTGTGTGCAGTGAGCTAGCGCAGGTAACATTAAACATAGAGACGTGTTGTGAAAATGCCATTGTGAGGACCAGGGGAAAACCCTGCAGTCAAGGGGGACGGTAGCTGCAGCTTATTACACCGGGTAAGATAAAGACACGGATGAGAAAATTGCTGTTCGCTAGTTTTCCTTTGTATACGGATCACCAGAAACATTAGCTGGCAATGATAGATTGAGAGCCATCCTACAAATGCCAGCATTTCGGGACCAATTGGTGGGAACTGTTGTGGACAAAGTGCATATGGCAATACACTGGTATGTTTACATGTGGTAGAGCCACCTTAAAGCTTTTGCGCGTAACTTTTTGATATTAATGAACGTCCGTTACATCAAGCCATTGCCAAATGAGTTGCTACAAAGCTAATTAAGACGATCAGCTCCAACCAACTCTCTCTGTATTCCTCAGTATGACTATGTTCATATGTGTCGTCCGGTGACTTTCCCGCGCAGAAGCTTGAGTGAAGATAATTACTTCTTCTGAAGAGTCCATCATGTTTTTAATCCTCCGTGTCCTCCTTGGCTACTAGCAACTGCGTGGAGGAGGGGTGGGGGTGGGGCGCGATCACGGAAGGCTTGTATCATGTGGACGCCCCGACAGTGTTGTTGTCATTACTTAGAATTCCTCATGGGGGTGACGGAAACTAAGTACTAGCTTTAATACAGCGCTGTGGAGATAGGCCTGGCAATGCCAGACTACCAATTAGGTGACTTTTTCTAGTTTTATAACATTGTATAACGTTATACTCTTATATAACAAATATATCAAAATTTACAGTGTCTTGGTTGGTAAGAAACACACAAATCCTGGAATACCTGGCTTTTCATATTTAGGGTAATGACTCCTTTATAAAAAAAAGAAAAGAAAATGTTATTAAAAACAATTAGTAAACTAGTTACCAAAAACATAACTTATTAATTCAACATAAACACTCCAGTAACGTAGTTGCTTTCTTGTCAAAAAAAAAAAAAAAAACTTATTTAATGCATTTTGAAAAATCACTATCAATCTGCACTCATTGGAAATCAGTGCCAAGAGGCATATTGTGATCACGTGATGTCTTTTTAAATGGACTTTATAGCTTCTATACTTACAGTCCATGTCTCTCTCCCCTTTTTGTTTAAACTGAATCACGCAGAAGCAACAGTGACTGGGACATTTAGAGCTGTGACTGACTACAGTATAACGCTGCCATCTAGTGACGATGCTATGGTGACACAAACGTGACATCAGTTATTTATGCAGGAGTTAGTGTTGTCCACGGTCATGTAAATGTCCTTAGTTGACTGTTCGGTTTGGCAGTACAATAAACTTTCAAAGCTAATTTCAAAACGTATACTCATCAAACAAACAAATCCCATAATTGCTGTGGTCTAAACGTATTTTTCCTCAGTTGCACTGGCTTATTTTATAATTTTGTTGTCATTTGAATTTTCACAAGAGAAGGTTTGGTTCAAGCTCTCAGGAAAGAGAATAATCTTAAATAAATAATTGACAGTGTCCCTTACTGTAATCCAACAGCAAATATAACTACAGCTATTTTATTCACTTGTACAAACTGAGCTTTGCTGCCCTCAGCTGTTAGACAATATAATAAGCATTGCTTTATGAAGAGATTTTTCTAAACTTGGATTTTTAGAAGTGTGCATATGGTGTTCACGTACATCCTTTGAACAATGACTCACTTGTGTTTGTAATAATGATTCCCAGCTGCATATTATGCATATTATCATTATGCAGGCACAAATAAAAACGAATCAATCCAATCCTGACACTGTGTGATTTCTTTCTCGGTCTGGATATTTCTGTTTGTCTTCACCACATTAAGTGATATACACCAGAGTCACATTAATCACCAACAGGCAGCAGATGAAAGGGCATTTTTCTATGTTTCCACACGCTGATCTCAAACAGCAGATCACAATACGTTGAGTTTTTTTGAAAAACAGCTTCAGGCACTATAGTGACCTCCCTCGCCGACTCCCTCTGAAACAACTTCAAATTAGCCCCTTTCTTTCATGTCACACCATCAAAATTATTAGCACACATATTGCAGCAGCGGTGGGAGTTGTAAACTAAAGGTGTGTGTTGCCCATTTCAAGACAATTTGTTGGTTCGTTTGAAACTTTGGACATTGTTTTTATGCTTCAAATGTGAGGAACTTTACAACTTGGCCTGTTTACTGTGGGACACATTATATTGTTGATATAATAAATTAAACGTTGCCAAAATAATGGGCCTGTTTCGAATGGTGTGATATAATTATATTATGAGTCATAATAGGCTACAGCTTATTTTTATTATCTAGCCTAACGTTACAGTGTTATAAACCTCACGATGAATTCACACCACCTAAAGCCTGAAAGTAAACATTCAATACAGATGATTAAATATAGCATCAATACATCTCATTACAATTTTTCTGCCTTGTTTTAATGCTTTTTCTGTTTGTTTTTTCATCCAAAAGCAATCGTGTCAAAAATAATTTTCAAAATAAAATAGCGTCTCTTGAGAACACAACTGACAGAATTAGTCCCTAAAAAGTACTACAACAGACATTAGTTGATAAAAAAAGGTGTGTGTGTAAACTGCGCTAAGATGGAGAACAGAATGACATGGGTCTAGTTACCAAAAAAAGAATGTGCGGAAATAAGTTGTCCTGTAGCGGTGAGGTTCGAGGATGTTTCTCTGCAGAGTGTGTTTATTTACAAAGTCAATTAAAGCGATTTCATCAAGAATACCGTTTTGCCGACAGTGTCACCTTCCCAACTCTTACTAAGCTATTTCTAAGTGGTGTTTATTTTATTTATTTATTTTTTTTTTTTTTATAAAAGGTATTCGGTTCCTGTTTATCAGCTATTTTAACGGTTTCCATTTCAGGCAACCAGAACCGAGCAGAACCGCAGTCTGTTTAAAACGTCTTCAGCCTACTGTGGATGAGTTTATCAAAAGTCTCGAAAAAAAAAAAGAAAGAAAGAAAGAAAGAAAGAAAGTAAGTAGGGCCTATGATAGTATAGGTGTAACTGTTTTCACTGAGTGAGCAACTTTACCTTAAGTGGAAACCCTACTGAGTGTTCAGCGGGCTGTAATATGAGCTATAGCGGGCTGCTGGAGCCTCATGTAGCCTCATGTAGCCTCATGTAGCCTAATGTAGGCCTATATAGCCCTTATAACCGACTTCAGCTCAACTTCACATGTTAATTGAGGTTTGGTTTGGGTGTGAGATAAGTTTGTAGGTGGACCGACTGGCGGGTTAGTGACTGCAGTTAAATGAATGAATCCTTAAAAGATCAAAAGTTGTAACACTATAGGGCTATTAATAAAAATAAATGAATATTCTACTTTGCTCAACATATCGATTCAATTCTTTTTTTTTTTTTTTTTTTTTTTTTTTTTTAAGGCGGGGGTGTTTAGGTTAAGTGTAAATCAAATAGTCCTAGATTTTATTCCTGACAGTCTAACGCAGCAGCAGCAGCTTTGGTCCTATAGGCTAATAAAAAAAAAAAAAAAACGTACACAACAGGCCTTTTAAATTAGCTCTAGTCTGCATTCTCTCTCCATAAAAACTTCAATTAGTTTGTTGAGTTTAATGGCCATACTTTAGACTATCAGCTAACTGACCGTAATTGCACATAGCCTATAGGCTACGCCTATTTTGAGTCGTGTAGGCTAAATATTCTATACTTCTAAATGTACCAGAGTAGCCAAACATGTCGGCTGGTTTCCACCATCTTACACTGGAAGCTTTCTATTTCCCGCCCTCAACATGACTGCGAGTGTGTCACGGATAAGGATTTCAATGAAAAGATGCTTTTTACTGACCAACACGTTAATACAGCGATTTCAAACAGCCCTGTCCCCTTGTCAGACCGCAGTTGCGGGTTGGACTCCCGGGGCAGGCCAGCAGCATTAAGTAAGCGGAGGACTTGCGTGACAAGAGGAGGGAAAACACGACTGTGGAAATCCGTCCTCCAGGCAAACGTTAAAGTGGACTCTTTCATCTTTCCTGTCGCTTCTGGGTTTTCTTGCCCTGCACCTTTGCATGTATGTTTAATCATATAATATGGCGCTGAGCAGAGTCTGCAGAGACTTTACATGGACCGACCCCCAATTCTAATGAATGGGAAGAGGAAAAGATAGGAAGAGGAAAAAGTGGACTTTTTTGTTACCTACTGTCCTCAGGGGAAAAGAGAGAAAACATAAGGGAAAAAAAGGTGAATTTACACCCTATGTGTTTCCTATAGGTCTAAATAATAAGAAATATTATCACTACATTTTGTTTTAGACACTTATCTAATTTACTTTGGCCTTGTAAATACAGAATTATACTCACATAAATTAGCTTAATCTGCAGTAATACTAAAGACAAACCATGCAATCTCTTCCACTAGATGTATATGTTGGTCAAATGTTATTGCGCCGAGGAATTAGCATTTCAAGGAGAAAATAACGACAGTTTTAGCAGCTGATGATAATAAACTGCATCTCTGAACTGGATATTTGACACTTCAACTTTCCCCATCGAGTGCGATTTAGCAGTGTAGGAGGGAGCCCACGGGCAGGACTCGGCTCTAATAGCCTGCGTGTTCAGCTATCCTTCAGGGGCATGATTTATTGAAAATATGGACCCTGCGTATTAAGCTAATATGACAGAAGTGCTTTGACCTCGGGGGGCAGTGCACTCTCCACGGAAGTCAGCTGCTACCTTGAGTGTATACTTCTTTCTCACGCGATTCCTCTATTTGGAGCTATTTGAGCTCTCTTTCAGCAGATTTATTTAAGTGTGCACGTAGAAACGATCTGAACCCCGGGGGTCAGACAGAGTGTGCTGTAGGACACCGACGCAAGTCATACGGCGAGGAAAGGCTCTATGATCATCGGTCTGCCTTTAACACGTTTTTAAAACCTTTATAAGTTTGAGCAGTTATAAGCTTTCCTTGTGTTGTTATTTAGCTGAAATTATCCACAAGAATCAAGTGCTGCGTTCACATTTGACCCCCAGTTCCTGGCACAGCTCAAGACATTAATGGAATTACAGGGAGGCTGATGTTTTCTCATTGATCGGATGTCCCATAAGCCCACGGTATTTGCGCTGGGCCTGTAATCCATCAGAAGTGCTCCTTCGTTCCCACACCACACCCACGGGCATAAAAAACACGTTTCCTGTGTAGCGTAGGTATATTGTACCTGCTGGCGGCTGCACTAATCTCACGCGATTAACCTTGATCACTTTAACATGCATGGGAAACAGCCAGCGGCTGTTGAATCCCTCGGTGTTCAAGGCACTAAATAAGAGCATGCAAATGATGCAAACGCTTATCTCTTCCTTTTAAAAACGCGTTATAATGGGTATCTTTCTGAAGGTTTTTTGGTTCTTGTTCTACTCTTTCAGACACAAAGAAAGGGGTTGGGGATGTGCTGCATTAGGCCATAATGTGGTCAGAATATCAAGCCTTTTGCTCCTTTGTGCTGAGCTGACAAGCTGGCTCTAACAGGGGTTAATTTGCTGTCCAAGGGTTAAACAAACAGGCCTTCATAGTTTATTCCAGCCAAGACTCTAATGGGTTTTCTTTCAAGGCTTCAGAGATAAAATGTAACCTAAAAAAAAAATAAATAAAAAAAAAATAAAAACAACAAGGTTATTATTTTTGTTACCAGGCTTTTGTTGCGAGGCTGCAGATGCTTTCGCAATAAACCAAACAGCTCCCAGAATGCCTTCTGGTTTGTCCCAATGAGTTGGGCTCCGGGTGCAGTAAGGTGAGGGCTAATAGGGATTAAGCAGGAAAAAGTATGTGTCAGTTTCGATGCTTGTAATCTGAAATGTTCTTTTTGGAGTTTCTGAGCAGGTATAAAAACGCAGATTAAGAAGCATTTCTGATAAGTGACAGCGGGAGCCCGGAAGTCTGTTTTCACGCCGGGGTCTGACGCTGACCTATTTGACACAAACTGCCAGGGAAACCACGTGTTTAAAATCTCATCTGATGGAAACGAGTTCAGCAATTTTGAGTAAGAAAAATAAAAAAAAGGTACTACTTTTGAAATAAAAACAACAAAGAGGGCGAGCAGGAGATGCAGGAGAGCTGAAAAACAGACAGATTCATCAATGGCTCCACGCTTGATGTGGCATAAAGGGCCTTCTGGTTGACTGGCTCTGTTTAGGCCGACCTAAGATGTCTGGACCTTTGTGACCTCATATACACTATTAGATTGTAGGCCATGGCTTCAACCTCAACAGCTTGCACCGCCACAGTGGCCCATTACAGTGCCAGTAATGATGTGGAGGATTCCCCAGCAGCAGACTATTAAAACATTGATTCTCATGCTGCAGCAAGGCAAACATGTACACTGTTAATGATAGTGGATTAGGATCCCATATGCATCAGATTCATCATGCTTTTGTTTTGGATGAGCCGTCGTCAGATAATCAAAGTAATCAGCCAGAAGGACTGTGACGAGATATTTGGCCCTGCACTTCTTCTCTGGGGAGGACTGTGGCTTTTAAAACCACTATTTAATTAGAGCTAATGGTTAATAATAATTAATAATTTTAGCTTGTTCAAAGCGTAAAACATAGCCAATCAGTGATTCAGTGGTGGTAAAACAAAGTGCTTAAGTAGTTTTACATACTGTTTATAAAATATGCATATTATCAGCTACCCAATATGTAAAATATTTCATATTAATGATAGTTTCATATATAATTGGATAATATATTCACTCTGACTTATGAGTGGTTTTACTTTTGATACTTTAGGTGCATTTTGCTGATAAAACCTTTGTGCTTTTGTTGAATTCAATTGTAAAAGGGGTATTTTTACATTGTGGTATTGCTACTTTTATTAGTAGGTAAGTAACGCAACGTAAAAGGATTTAATCTCTACTTCCACTATTGCCAATAAAAGTCAAATAATTCTCAGTAATGCATATGAATCTTATCTCACCGATAAGTACTAGAAAGTAATTCTAATCCTGAGTGTGCATGTAGTAGGAAACGTAGAGGTTAGACCTTTTCATTGTGTCATGTCTACCTTGCAGTGCGGTCATTAATTAGGGATCCTGAACATGCCTTTGTGCAATGCTTCCCATTGAGGCCAGGCAGGGAAGGAAGTGTCGGGTTATTGTGGCATGCGATCCTTTCTAGTTTGCTATAAAAGTGACACAAAAACATGTCCGTCTGAATTATTGTTGGGGAAAGGCTGTTGGACAAAAACAGCTGAAAGCTAAATTTCCCATCATCCTGCATCTTTTTAAATACCCAGACACCTCAGCTGCATGCCAAGCCTCTGTTAAACAGGGCCCTACACTTTTTTTTTTTATTTTTATTTATTTTATTTTTTTTTAAGCCTTCAAAATAGCTCCAGATAGGATGTGAGGTCATTTGAAGCAATTGTTGCCTTAGACAAAATGTCTTTCTCTGCCATGTCTCCGTATGACTTTATGAACCGCTGACCAATGAGATAATATACTTCCACTGAAGCCAGGTAGAAAGAACACAGTCAAATGACAAAAAATGTAAAATCAGTTAAAAAAAAAAAAAAAAAAAGCAAAAAAGAAAGAACTGAACTTCAAAGACCAATCGTACAACCACATATCAAATCATTTGGACTTATTTCCGAAAAGCGTCTAATACTGAATAAAAAAAAAAGAAGCCAACATGGCTGGAAATCCCATCTGGACAATCTTAAACCAGTGGTTCCCAACCTGGGGGGCTGGGATCACCCAGGGGGTTTATCAGATCACACAAAGACAGGAAAAAAGAAGAAAAGTTGTATTTCTGCTATATACAGAAGTCCATTTACTTTCCTCAGGCTTTTCTCTAATCTTCTTTTTCTTTTCTTTTTGAATATTAGAACGCTGTAGATCTTATAGCCTCTAAAGAATAATTTAAAAGAAAAACATTCTGAGAAGGAATCACTAGAGCTGCAAAGATTAATCGATTAGCTGTCAACTCTTAAATTAATGGCCAACTATTTTGATAATCGATTAGTTGGTTTGAGTCATTTTCTAACACAAAAGTAAATATTCTCTGATCCCAGCCTCTTAAATGTGAATATTTTCTAGTTTCTTCTCTCCTCTGTGACAGTAAACGGAATATCTTTGAGTTGTGGACAAAACGAGCCATTTGAGGACGTCGTCTTGGGCTTTTGGGAAACACTGATCTACATTTTTCACCATTTTCTGACATTTTACAGACCAAACAACTAATCGATTAATCGAGAGAAGAAAATCAACAGATTAATCGACTATGAAAATAATCGTTAGTTGCAGCCCTAGAAATCACAACTGCTCACAGACATGTAACCTGAGACGAGGGGTTGTAAATGGACACTGCTTCGTTTTAAAAAAAAGGTCCTAAAAAACTATATTCTCCATCAGCATCTCACTGTGTGATAACTCCCACACAGACGCACTATTTTACAGAAAAATCCTAACAGTTTTGGTTAGTTTACATGAGAGATCAACACATTTCCTTTTGTCTCTGTGCATTTTGTCACTGGTTTGGAGTGGGCGGGGCTTCCTTTAGGGAAAAATGTGATGTCACATACTTCTGTACACCAATCAGGACTCAGCAACATTTGAATCAGAATCTGACACAGTTGGAGGTTGTCTGGTTACTGTCAGTCAAATCTGACAAAGTAAATCACACCCACACAGTCCTGATGTAGCAGATTAGATGATTTCTGAGTGTTAGACGCTTAATAAATAACACTAAAGATGTTCTTTTTTACTTAATTACTCATTTAGTTATGAATATCTAATATTTTTGAGAAATTACATTTGAAGCAGTGTTTTCAGAGGCTCTAAGGCAGGGGTGTCAAACTCAAGGGCCACACTGGAAAATGAGAATCACATCAATGGCCATACATGTTTAGCTTATTGACATGCTTTCAAATGAAAAAAGTATATTATATTAATATTATAGTTGTATTGCTATTGTTTCACATACTTTCACATTTGGCCCACATAAAGCCCTAAAAAAAGAGAGCAACAAAAAGTTCATTTGCCATCATAGAATTTAGCAAATCAAGCAAAACAATCATTCTGATTCCATTTTTAAAAGTGCGTATGTGTGGGAATTTCTGAGTCTCAAAGTCGGCAAAATCTGCCAAATATTGCGAGTGTTGCATAATTACAGTTTGGAAAACATTTCCCCGTCTTTTTGCTTTGGCGCACAACTAGGCAAAAATTGCGAGGGGCCGGGCGCCTGGAGTTTGACACGTGCTAGTCTAAGGGGTCATAAACCCCCCAAAAAGGTTGGCAACCATTGTCTTAAAAACTTTGCTATAAATAGAAAAGATAGTGTGTTTCTTTTTTTACCCTGTCTGTACATTTCTTTCAATAAATAAATACAGTTTTTTTTAACTGCTGGAGGGTTTTCATTTTAGACCAAATTCTTCTTTCACCTTTAACCAAAAAGCAGCCTCAATTAACAGATTATGCAAAACATTTCCACAACCCTTCACTTAAAACCCCTCTTAATAATTACATATATCAGCTATTACTACGCACCATACAGCATGTATACTGCAGGCTACACGGTGACAGAATGAGAAACAAAGCGTGTTGTATAATAAGTTTAATCACTTTTACAAATCCTCTTGTAAATTGGGAATTCATGTAAAAATATCTGTGGAGGTGTTACACCCACACCAGAATCCACAGCATAAGCCTGATAGGCTATTACTTGCAAAAGAGGCTTAAATAAAGTCAATTTAGTGGTACAGTGGAGAACAATTGTGAGCAATTACTCGGAGAAAACAAAACGGTCTGTTGTTCTCGGCCTCTCTTCACTGATGGCTGGTCAGCTGTGCATGGGATTACATACACTGACAGATTACTGCTCTGTTCCCTTTCCACTTTTATGACTCTAACTAATAAGTCTAATAACTAATCGTTCTTGCAGTATTGTGAGACGTTTCCCTTGCAAAAAAAAAAAAAAAAAAAAGGAGTTAAAACTAATTTGATGCAATAAAAAGGTTGATCAACATGTAGCCTGAAAATCTGCAGCCTGGAATGTTCTGAGCATTTGTTCAAGGCTACTTACAGATGAAAGTAAGCTTTTCATAGTGTTTGAATCCTATTACAACTCCAAACACGGTGGTGTTTCACTCCACCGTTCACAGCTTCGAAGCTGACTAAACCTTTTCCACTTCTTTTCAGAATTAATTAACTCGTGTTATGCTGGAACACCCTCAGTCCATCTACGGACATTCAGGGTGGCAGAGGCTCCAAGAAAGAAAAGAAAAGAAAAGAAAAAGGCATTTATTCTTCATGGATAAGCTACACTTGAGCGTTCATATTAGGCTTTCTAAAGATTTCCTAACCGTGGTGAAATGCCTCAGCCTGCCAACCAGTGTGAAAGTGAGACAGTGTTTTGAGGCCTGTGGTGGGGCTACACTTCACTGGTTGGTCCTTTAAGCCTGCTGGAGGGAGGAAGAACATGATCCCGGTTCCAAAAGCAACATGATGTTAGCACTGTTTGTTATGGTTCGTTTGGAAATACATGTTTGCCAACAAAGATCTTACACATAAAAATGTATTATTTTGGCAACTATGTACTATGTACTTTATGTACTTTACAGGAGAACATCTTCATGCAAGTGATGAACCATTCCAAACTGTGTTTTGCTTATTGTTACGTCACTTGGGTTGTTTGTCCTTCACTGTGCAGAGTTTGACACTAGAAGAGTGACTCTTGGTCTGCTGAGGAAAGCTTCTCTGTGTCTCAAGTCGGGCTGTTAGATGTTTCTGGGCGTCGTTTGTGACATCACAACTAGTTTCGAAGCCAATCACGGTCCAGTGTACAACTCAAACACAACTGCGATGTGGAAACTTAAAGTCTCCAGTGCACCTCTTGTGTGTTGCCGTTAATGGTTGCATATTCATAGAGTCTGGATTTTTCATGGAGCAAAAAAGGAGTGGATGAAATTAAAATTAAAAAGTTAATTTGTCTGGAAAAAAAACACATCAGGCAAATTATTTAGTATTTTTATACATTATTAAAAAAAATGGCTTCAGTGGATCTTTAAGACATGTAATTCATTAGAACAAATGGAAGGCTTATAGCAAGAGGCAGACCACATGCTCACCTACAGTGGATTTAGAGACCTTTAGATAACCAACTAAACATTTTAAATCATACAAATAAAACAACTTTGGCATGTAGAATCAGTGGTGTCGAACCACTATTTATTTGCCAGCTGTAAATGGTTTCATCGGTTGCTCTTTTTTTCACTCCAAATGTCACCGAAAAAACAAATTTGAGTTTTCTGCAATTTCTTATGTAATAATAATAAATGTTGAGTACAATCAAGTCTATTTCAGTTTCATGATTTAATACTCTTTTTATATATATATATACATATATACATATATATACATATATACATATATATATATACATATATACACATATATACATATATACACATATATATATATACATATATATATATATATATACATATACATATATATATACATATACATATATATATACATACATATATATACATACATATACATACATACATACATACATATATATATATATATATATATATATATATATATATATATATATATATATATATATTTCCTACAGCTCTTTTACACCATTTTTTGTATTTGTCTTTGTCAACACTGAGCAGAAGAAATAAAAAATAGGCGTGTTTTCTTTATCACCTCGTTTCTGTTCTATTTCCAATACAATCGAAAAGTCTCGTGTTCTCTGTAATGGAAAGGCAAAGTAGCTTCTATGACCAAAAAAAAACAAACAAAAAAAACACTTTTATTAAGATTATAATCAAGCATATAGTGATGATTAATCCAGCAAAAGCAGTTTTATAAAAAAAATGGATTCTAATTATTGTGTGGCTATAAATAAGAACTGAGAGAATGAGAGATTTAAAGTGTGCATAGTAAATGTAAAGTGTGCATGGACAGATGTAACCATTAGGCGGTACTGTGCCATTCTTCATGAAGCTTTCTCCATCTCCAGCCCCGAGGACAACACTGTATCTCTGCTTTGGTTTGCTCCCTAATTGACCTAAATACAGAGTCTACAGTCCCTCCAGGCAGACTACCACACCGAAGAACGAGACAGTCTCGGGTTTTGTTTTCTGGAGTAATTCCTCGTCTCTTCCAGACTGTTCTTTCTGTCTATTTCTGTCTGGGTCTCTGGCAGCGGAGGCTTGAGCTCTTGTTGCTCTAATGGATTGCGTCGGGATGGTTCTCGCGGAGCGTAAGACACTCCTGGCTGGAGATAAGACACGTACCCGGGAATGATTTTATAAAATCTAAATCTGGGATTTAAAAAAAAAGAAAAAAAAAAAAAAAAAAAAAGAAGCTGCCTGGGGAAGGAAGGACAGACAAAAGGTAAACATGCTTGACAAAAACGCGCCGAGACCGAAGCTGGGTCCTCCGTCGAGAGGTTCGTCTTTTTACATTGAGAATTTGCTACGGACTGCGTACAGAGGGGCTTCCGCGGAGGAGCGGGTGGACACGCCGAGCTTCAGAGTTACCGTCCGCAGCCCGGTGGTCTGTCCCGGACTGGAAACAAAACGCCTGGACGACAGCCAAGTGCTGAACTGGAGCGGGACATCACCAAACACAGCGCATGGCACCTCGAGAAGTGAGTTTTTTCCCACCGGGTAGTACCGGAATAAAAATAATGTTGTGAAAAGAACGGGCTAAATGATTGCTCTCATTTCGTCTGCTTATCCGGGGTAGCCTGCTTTACAGGGGTTGATTCGTGGTTTACAACTATTTTGACAAACAATTATCTTCAATGTACAAACCAGTAAACGCATTGCAATAGCAATTTCAATCTCATATCATAACATATCACCATTAAAACCTCCGCAATCCGTGCGTAAAAAATCTGAAATGACCACCTGGACCAGAATGAGGTTACAGCAGTTTCCAGCATGTTTTCATTTTCACAAAAAAACTCTCGCTCTGGTTCATCAGCAGGCCACAAGAGGACATGACATGTTTACTGTCCCTTCCTCCGTGCGTAAAACACCCAATTACCAGCAACGCGCGAGCCAACAGTGTTTGGCATCCACACAACAATCTGACTCTGATGCTCCACGCCGACCAGCAGTGGAGATCTGATGCTCAACAATAACGTCGGAAAGGACAGGCGGCATAAATGCGCACATTTGGGGCAAAACGTGAAATATGTGCGAAATGAAGCCCGAACAGTGAGTGGGATTTATTATGTTTCCATGTCCCTAGGTCCACAGCGCATGAACGGCCACACAGACCATGTGCCTGCGAGCGACCGGGATTCCCCAACGTTAACAGGACGGGCGGAGGAGAAGGGGGACGACAGTTTGACGGATGACAGAGAGGAGGAGGACGCGCGCTCCTCCTACAGCTGTGACACAGGTGAGGCCAAAGTACACAGGCTACATCCTACACACACAAAAAAAAAAAAGAATAGTTCACCTTAAGCTCTGCGGTTTGCACGAGAGGGCATTGTCACCACGCATGCGCTTTTCTCCTGGAACGAATAGTTCCTCTCATCCAAAATGTAAGAATTTGGCGTTGGTGTTTCCAGAAAGTTTAAGTTTGGTGTAGCTTGATTCTTTTTCTTGACAGATTGTGTCAGCAACAAAAGGTCCACTTAAGTTTCATATTTAGTTGCAGGGGTGTAGCCCAGAGTTCCTGGGGCCAGTGAGTCATTGGGGGGGGGGGGGGGGGGGGGGGGGGTCACTAAGCACCTCCATGTTTCAGGTGTTTGATTCCCTGGATTGATTATTTTATTAATAAACTATTTCTCAATTGACTTTCTAGAAACTTTCCCACTTTAAACCTGATCACAATATATACTGAAATTGATACAAGAGGATTTTACATAATCGCCCACCCTCCATTAGCTGCACTGTTAAGACTAGTTGTATCCAGTTCCATTTAGTCAAATCTCTCCCGCTTCCTCCTCTCAGGTGACATGAAAGTGGCGCGAAAGAAGAAGACCCGCACCGTGTTCAGCCGGAGTCAGGTGTTCCAGCTCGAGTCCACTTTCGACCTGAAGCGCTACCTGAGCAGCTCGGAGCGAGCCGGGCTCGCCGCCTCGCTGCAGCTCACCGAGACCCAGGTGAAGATTTGGTTTCAAAACCGCAGGAACAAGTGGAAGAGGCAGATCGCTGCAGACACGGAGGCCAGCAGCGTCGCCATCCCCTACGCCGCCCAGAGGGTGGTCAGAGTTCCCGTGTTGTATCGCGAGGATGGCACCGCGCCTGCGACGCTGACCGGACTGCCTCCAGTGACGCCACCGGTGCTCGGCTTCTCTAATTCCATCAGCTATCCATTGACTTCCCACTTCAGCCATCCGGTGTCGTTCCTAACGCCACAGATGACTGGACTGGTGTGACTTCAAGGGGGGAAGGGACGTTAAAGAGGCCGAGCATCCTTGTGACTGTTTTGACGCCAATTCATCAAATAAAGATGTTGCAGAAATATTCATTTTAGTTCAGTTTCAGATCCTGTAAAGTCAGATGATAATAAAGTTAATGTATCCTCTGTTTAAGATGTCTAGAAACAACTTAAAGGGTAACTACCGTTTTTTTTTCAACCTGGACCTGGACATACTTGATGGCTTATTAGGGATTGAGAAACCCATGAGCATCCATTTACTGTACGATCACCAACATGTATGTGGTTAAACCAGCCAAAGGGATTTTTTTTTTTTTTTACAACCTGGCAACCCAAATGTTGTCCTTAAAGGGAAACTACCGTTTTTTCCAACCTGGACCCTATTTTCCTATGTTTTTGTGTCTAAATGACTGACGGGAACAACAATCTTTGACATTGGTCCAGTATTAAGTAAGATCGCTGCAGTCGGCAGCGGCGAAACAAGCTACAATGTAAGTTAATAGGGAAGTTGTCCAGCTTGTATTTATCTTCACAAAAGTGCTCGTTTTGCCGCTTACAGGCTCAGATTAATATTCAAAGTGTCTGACAACATTATGGAAAGGATTTCTAAGGAGGTCAACCTTTCTGTTAAAGAGTAAGATCCTTTTTTTAAACATAAAAACAGCCGCGAAACTGCGTTTGCTAAACCCACCAGACAGTCATCTTAGCAGCGTAAAATACACTTTATTCTAAGTCGACAGAAACTAAATAAAAGCCGTTTTGGGTCGTCTTTCCACTTTTCCAACCATCACAACTCTAGTTTTGGTTGAAAAAAAAAACAGTTTACCGATTTACATGTGAAAATAGGTTGGCTCTATACACGCTAAAAGTATTGCTTTTTTAAATGGACTCCGGTGGGTTTAGCGCTAGCGACTTCAGGGCTGTTTGTGGTTAAACAGAAAGGTTTCAAAGAGGTTTTAAAGGTCTATCTCTGAAGGGATCCTTTCCATAATGTTGTCAGATACTCTGAATATTAATCTGGGCCTGTAAGCGGCAAAACAAGCACTTTTGTGAAGGTAAATACAAGCTGGATAATTGCCCTATTAACTTACATTGTAGCTTGTTTTGCCGCTGCCAACTGCAGTGACCTTGCTTAATACTGGACCAATGTCAAAGATTGTTGTTCCCATCAGTCACTTAGAAACAAAAACATAGGAAAATAGGGTCCAGGTTGAAAAAAACAGTAGTTACCCTTTAAGGACAACATTTGGGTTGCCAGGTTGTAAAAAAAAAAAAAAATCCCTTTGGCTGGTTTAACCACATACATGTTGGTGATCGTTCAGTAACTGGATGCTCATGGGTTTCTCACTTCCTAATAAGTCATCAAGTATGCGGTCATAAATTAAGTTAAGTCACTCATAAAAGAAGTTTTACAATAGTCTATCATGTCATGCAGAACCAGTTAAAGGGGCTTTTCATAACCTAGCAACACAAACGTTATTCAGGGTCCAGGTTGACCCTTTAAGGTGGATCATCGGGATCCTTGAATGGCTGCTGTAAAACACTTAAAAACAAGACCATTTCTCCTCAATGTTGTTTTCCAGTTCACTTCAAACTTATCAAGCTTTTTTGAGATTCAGTCTATTTAAGCTGCCCACAATCTGGAGGACATTTCACACCAGGTCACACAGGTTTCAACTAAAGCTCTATTGTGTGATTTTTTTTTTTTTTCACAGAAATTGTATGAATGACCCACACATATTGTTTATTAACTGGATCCCCATTAGCTGATGCCTTGGCGATGGCTAAATCTTCCTGGGGTCCCCAAATATGGGGTCCACTAAGGGTCAAGAAGATTTTGAGCTTGTGAAACAAACCTGCATGTGGTAGGAGCCTCTGTAAACATATGAAAACAACTCGCCCATGGAAACAAATGGTATTACTAAAAAATGAAAATGAATAAATGCACAAATGATATCAATGCTCAACTCCAAGAAAACAGATGTTTGTGAACATCCGAGTACAAATTCAAAGCAGGAAACTAAAACTATGACGTTATGAACTCACATTCAAGTTCTTTCTGCTTATAATCTGTACTCCGGGTATATATAAATTCATTCTCAACATGATTTCACAAGCTCTGACTCTTGTTTACCCTTATTTGAGCCCATACACCTAACATATATGCACAGTGTCCTCAGATTGATCTCCAGAATTTATGAAAAACGTATTTCGTGTTTGTGACTTTTGATAGCTGTAGGTATATGGTATTATTAGCAATATTCTTTGACTTTTTTTTTTTTTTTCAAGAGGACTTTAATACAGACTTTTCTACACCGATATGTTCACATGTGAATAAAATGGATGCAAAAATCATTTGATGGTTTCTTACTGGCAAGGCAGCCCTGTTACATTAGAAGTTGTTGTCTGTTCTTATTTGCAAATTTGCATTTAGTTTACATGGCTAAATTAAGGTTATGGACAAATTCAGGTGTGGGATTAAAGGCAAAAGTTTTCAGGATAGGCTACCGTCAACATAGAAAAAGTCACAAAAAAACGTAAAGTTAGACTTTTGCTGCGTTTTTAAACTTAAATGACGCCTGAATCCATATTGTAGGTCCTATAATGACCATGACTCCAGTATAAGGAGCTGTCAAGCTGTCTGAATGTGGCATACTTAAAAAAAAAAAAATGACCCGGCTTGGATATCAAGCTACCCCAAAATTATACTGACTCCAACTCTAAGTCAAACGCAGTTCAAACGGAACTCTGCCAACGTCTCAAGTTTGCTCGTGAATGAAGCCAGCAGCAATGAGTTTGGACGACAGAAAAGTGTTACAATATGGCAGCCAGACGTAAATCTGCATCCCGCCCTCATCCGCCACCACAACCTCGCCTATCAAAAGCTGCTAAACCGCAGTCTTCCGGGTCGTTGAAGAACGTCGCACCTCGCTCCTCTGCGCGCCGCCAGTCAGCAGCCGAGGAGCAATGGTGCTCGGAGCGTGCGGAGACGTCGGTGTTTCGGGAATCTCCGAGGAGCAGATGAAATGCCGGGGAACATGAGCAAAGGGGATGCCCCGAGCCGGGGCGCTTCTTTGACGTTCACCATTGACAACATCCTCAACCTGAAGCAGCGGGATAGCGGGCACCTGGACGGGTCAACGCCGCGGAGGGACAGGGGATGTACGGATGATTTACAGGCGCAGTATGATGAGGCGTGGGACGTCCGGAGGAGGCATGGCAGCGGATCAGACCAGACAGGTAACTGATGGGTTACATTTATTAAGCATACATCTTAATCATGACGACTATAGACAGTGCATCTCCAGTATTTTATTTACACGGATGAATACATTTGATAAGGAATAGGAACAGTTTTAGTCTGTTTAGAGCCAGATGGTGCGTAAAGTAAAGATGGATGGATCAAAATACAAGAGACTGATGGTATTTATTGAAATGATTTTCAGAAATTGTAGGGGTGAAGTTCGCGGACCATGAGGTCGTTGTTTATTTGTATTTATTAAATCAGGCAACAGCGATGCTTGTGCGGCTTCTTCGCATGTGTTTGCACACAGAAAAAACAAGTTTGCCTTTACCGCTGCATCAAAGCACGTTTTGTCGCTTCATTCACAGCGCAAACGAAGCCCACAGTGCACCGTGCGGACCGCGGGGGAAACAGCCCGCCGCTGACCGCTGGCTCCTGTCCCGGGGCGCAGAGTGCGCACACCGCCGAGGACGCCTCCGAGCAGCAGCAGCAGCAGCCCACCGCGGACTCTAAAGCCATGGTCAAGAAGAAAACGCGCACCATCTTCTCAAAGAGACAGATATTCCAGCTGGAGGCGACTTTTGACATGAAGAGGTATCTGAGCAGCTCGGAGAGAGCGTGCCTCGCCAGCTCCCTGCAGCTCACCGAGACCCAGGTCAAAATCTGGTTTCAGAACCGCCGCAACAAGCTCAAGAGACAGTTATCCACGGACATGGAGGGCCCGCTGGCCGCCGAGCACCTCTCAGAGGCGGGCAAAAATGTGCAATTACCGACTTTTTACAAAGACAGCAGCCTGCTGGGCGGATGTTTGTTACCCATGCCTTTCCCTGTCGTGTACCCGACTGCCACCGCTGCGCCTTACATCTACTTCTCCAACACCGGCAAATATTTTGGCCTGTTTGATGCAGACTGATGATTTGCTCTGATCAGATGGCAGTGTGCGGACAGTCGGACATACAGTCTCCCCTGTTTGGGCTTTAGGCCTGTCACTTTTTTTTTTTTTTGGACTTAATAAAAAAATCTCCCAACTTTGATGTCAACATATCAACTAATCCAAGATATGCATGTGCCACTTTTTGTACTTCCCCACATTATTATTATTATTATTATTATTATTATTATTATTATTATTATTATTATTATTATTATTAATATTATTAATATTATTATTATATTTTTGTCAATTGTTATGACCTTTTGGATAGGAAGTTTATCATCAGAAAAATGTGTATGCTATGCATTAAAGTTCCTCTGAGCAGATTTATTTTGCGCAGTAATGTCATCTGAATGAATGTACGTTAATGCTGCATCAACGTTTTTACTTCGCAGTAACAATTCTCTTTTTTCCCCCCAACTCCTGTCTTAAACTTTTAAATGAGTTTCTGTGGTGCAACACTCCATTTGTATTTATATGGCATTATTATTATTATTATTATTATTATTATTATTAATTATTAAAACTCGTTTGTTATCAATGACCTTTCATATGACAGACTGTTAACTGTGAACAGTTAGGCTATATCACGACTAAGATGAATTTTGCAATAAAAAGTGTAATATTTGCAATTTTACCAGTGTCTCTCAAGCGGAATTATATTCTAAAAAAAAGACTCTTATTATTGATTATTATTGATTGAGTTTCATTCTATTTTTTGAGCTATTTTAGAGAGATATATACAATTCTGTTATCATTGGCAAGAACGAAGTTAAAGTTTAGATTTGTCGGGTTTCTTAAAACCTCATGTTGACAACTGGTGTATGTGCAGGACGCTGGGCCGAGGTGGAGCAGCAAAACAACTCATTTGCTTTATGAAGAAAGAACAGATCTTTTACTTAAGTAAAAGTAGTATAATACCGCAGAGTAAACGTCCTGCATTCAAAATCTTACTTAAGTAAAAGTACAAAAGTCTTAGCATCAAAAAGTACCTAAAGTACCAAAAGTAAAAAGGACTCATTGTGCAGTCCATTTCAAAATGATATTATTTGATTATAACTACTCATGCATTAATGTGTTCATCACTTTAATGCTGTAGACATTTTGTATTTTCCTGCTCCATCTAAAGACTAACTCTTAACAGTTGAAACCACATTGCTTCAGAAGTGACTATGTTCAGACTGTATTGTGACATTAATTTCATTAGGGTATAGAAACCTTGAAAAGATTGTAAACGAGGCAAAATCTGGTCTTTAACCTTAAAAAAATATTACTCTACAAGATCATTTTTTAAATAATATACAGTTCATAGTTTGGATTGTATAACCTATTATTTTTTACCACTGAAGGTATTTCTGCTGAAAACAGGTACAAATAGCCAGCAGAGGTATGTTTTGGTAGTTCAAATAGGGACACTTTATTTCTTTTTTTATAATAAAAAGAAAGGAACAGAACATAAAATATCCAGAACTGATGACTGTGTTAATTAACAGAATGTAGTAAAAGTGTATACCACATCAGGTTGGTTAATGTTTGTATTTCATACAATCGACCTGGTGTAAAGAACTTCACGTTACATATCCTTACAGAACATCTAGCCTTTCAAACTAACATTTAACATAAAAAAGTGAAAACCTGCATTTGTATGTTGCAGTCACAGAAACACCCTGAGTTGTTAACAGTATATTTACACATATGCACAACAAGTTGATATAAAACACTAAAAAGTGTATCACTTGAAATGTACTGCCTCATACGGAAAAAAGTCATGATAAGGTATCATGACACAAAGTAAGCTCAGGCTATTTGGGACAATGTTTGCCCAACTGCCTTTAACTGTTGAATTCAATGCGAGGTTGACAAAAATAAAAAGTATATTATTTTTGGGTCTACTGGGCCTCTTGTGGCGAGTCTTTGATATTAACTTACAAAAAAGTTTTAGTTACTTGAATCATGATTTAAAACAAAGAAGTAACAAATAAGGTTGACAAATGCTTCTTTATGGGAGTAGAAAAACAGACAACCAATGGCAGACCAGGTTACTGCATAAATACTGAGCACTGATTGTTGATGCATTTACACATCGTCAGCTTTGTGCAGCAAGATTTCATTTTCACACTGCACGAGCAAAAAGCTATTCAGAGAGACTTGAGATTGACCAAGATTGAACTACATCATGACATCCCTGACTCATGATGTCACTTGAATCCATGCAATTTAAACTTCTGTCCTTGACCAACAAGAATCTCTTATGTTTTTCATTAAAAAAAAAAAAAAAAAGCAGTTCCCACCCAAGTGATGAAAATCTGCTTACAGCAGAGAATCATTACGAGTTTTTGTTACAGGTCTGTAGGTGATGAACACAGTCAAAAGATTCCCCACTATATCTTTGTCTTTGCAGTTAGAGCACAGGAGTGGGCATGAGTGTTGCTGAGTAATGCGTCTCTGCAGAGGGAGCGAGAGAAATAAGAGAAATGTGTATTTAGGTGGACTTGCATCAGTGCTTCTGGAGAGATTTTTTCCTAAAGGGCCCAGCAAGCTGCACTTACACACCGTTTCTGGGTCACTTCCCCCTTCAGTGCTGGAGCCTCTCACTGCTCTCTCCCTGTCACAGCCATTCAAGGCCCCGTCGCTGTTAACCTGTTCACTCAACCACTTAGTCTGCCTGCAAATCTGCCGTTTTCACCTACTAAATTCCTGTCCTACTGTATCTCATTATTCCCGCAAGTTGTTGAAAATGTCTAAAATGAAAAAATGAAGAGCAGAAAAGAAAGTAATGCATCTTTTGATCCTTTACACATTGATGTTATCTCGTTTGATCAGTCTAAAATAATAAAAAGGCGTATGTGGCCTAAAAACTGATAAACATGTTTAACTTTAAATTCTTCTGTATTTAATGTGTTTTTGCACCTATGCATTCAACAAGTAAAAGCGCAATATATACTAAAGTGTTCCTTTCTATTTTAACTGAGAGCAACCTTGTAAATGCAGGACTAAACTAATTGATTGAGAATTATCAGTATAATTATAAGCAGCACTATTCTAATTGTTTTATTTATTTATTTTTTACACAGCATGGTACCATGTAAACTTGACTTCTTGGTAGCAAGTCTTTGCAAATGTTTTTTTTCTTTCCATTACGCACTGAAACCTCAGAGTGCACTGTAAGCTCTGTGAATATATACATGTATATATGGTGAGCATTCATCATGTTGTAGAGACAAAAAAAAACAGTTTGCACTGTCACATCCAACCAAACTCTAGTCAAAATTACCAGTTTGTGCTTGAAAGTAGAGTTTTGTCTCTGTGATCTTAGTTTTGGGATCTTACACAATTATGTTTCTACTTGTAAACTCTCTGACATGTTTGACACATGTCTGAGCTTTGCTTGCAGGCTTAATATGTTACGTTTAAATATTTAGGTTTCTGCATGTAAATTTGTTATGAGTGCACAAAACATTTTACACACAAACACCTCAAAAACTAAAAAAAATGGACAATGTAGAAACTTTTAACACTATTTTCAAGCAAACCACTAAAAATGATATACCAGCGCATAATTTTGGTTTTACAGTTAAAGGACATCTGTAATTTTTTTCAATCATATACAACCCCAAATCAGAAAAAGTTGGGACAGTATGGAAAACACAAATAACAAAAGAAAGTAGTGATTTCTAAATGTACTTTGACTTGTATTTCATTGCAGACAATACAACAGCACATAATTTAATGTGTTCTTCATGATTTTTATTGTATTTATAAAAAAAAATCCTATTTTGGTTCTTGCAACACATTTCTAAAAACATTGGAACAGTAAAGCATTTACCACTTTGTAATGTTGCCATTCCTTTTCACAACACTTAAAAGATGTTTAGGGACTGAAGACACCAAGTGATGAAGTGTTTCAGGTGTAATTTTGTCCCATTCTTGCTGCAAACAAGTCTTAAGGTGGGCAACAGTACGGGTCTTCGTTGTCGCATTTTACGCTTCAAAATGCGCCACACATTCTCTATTGGAGACAGGTCGGGACTGCAGGCAGGCCAGTCAAGTACCCATATCCTCTTCCTCCGCAGCCAGGACTTTGTAATGTGTGCAGAATGTGGTTTTGCATTATCTTGTTGAAATATGCATGGACGTCCCTGGAAAAGATGTCTTCTTGAAGGCAGCATATTGTGCTCCAAATTCTCTATGTACTTTTCAGCATTAATGGTGCCATCACAGAAGTGCAAGTTACCTTTGCCAGGGGCACTGACACAACCCCATACCATGACAGACCCTGGCTTTTGGACTTGTTGCTGGTAACAGTCTGGATGATCCTTTTCTTCTTTGGTCCGGAGCACACAGCGTCCATTTCTCCCAAAAAATACCTGAAATACTGATTCATCTGACCACAGTACACGTTTCCACTGTGTGATGGTCCATCCCAGATGCCTCTGAGCCCAGAGAAGTCGACGGCGCTTCTGGACACTGTTAGCATAGGGCTTCCTTTTGGCACAGTACAGTTTTAACTGGCATTTGTGGCTGTAACTACATATTGTGGTACTTGACAAAGGTTTGCCAAAGTAGTCCTGAGCCCATGTGCTGATGTCGCTTATAGATGAATGACGATTCTTGATGCAGTGCCGCCTGAGGGATCGGAGATCACGGTTATTCAGCTTAGGCTTGCGCCCTTGTCCTTTACGCACTGAAAATCCTCCTCATTCCTTGAATCTTTTAATTATGTTATGCACTGTTGAAGGTGAAATAAGCAAATGTCTTCCTATCTTTCTTTGAGGAATATGGTTTTTAAACATTTCAATAATTTTCGTTTTTTTTTGGCAAACTGGCGATCCTCGGCCCATCTTTGCTCCTAAAGGACTAGACCTTTCTTGGATGCTGCTTTTGTACCAAATCACAATTACAATCACCTGTTGACATCACCTGTTTCAAATCACATCATTATTTAACCAATTTACCTGATTACTAGCCCTTAATTGCTCCTGTCCCAACCTTTTTTGGAATGTGTTGCAGGTCTGAATGACAGGAAAGGATGTGACAAGACAAAACACGAAATATTTTGTGTTCACATTGTCTGCAATGAAATACAAGTCAAAGTACATTTAGAAATCACTACTTTCTTTTTTTATTTGTGTTTTTCATACTGTCCCAACTTTTTCTGATTTGGGGTTGTACATTTAAAGTATATTCACCTAAATTATTATATAATTTGAGTCATTGA
Source organism: Gymnocephalus cernua (assembly GCA_023631565.1). Taxonomy (NCBI): domain Eukaryota; kingdom Metazoa; phylum Chordata; class Actinopteri; order Perciformes; family Percidae; genus Gymnocephalus; species Gymnocephalus cernua. Next base: position 15,355,770 of record CM042445.1, read on the forward strand.
TGGGAAATCACCATTTTATTCAAAATAAAAGATACAAATATTAAAGATGTAACACAAATAATTAATAATAAAACACTACTAATTCAGATTTTTCATTTTCATGTGTTAATTCTGTGTTTTCTGGTGGTGGGGTGACAGTTGTGTTTACACCTGGATAACAGATTGTGCCTTTAAGGTTATCATTATGGCTACTGTAGATTAAGTTATAGGTTAAAGGTCGGGGTTTTACATCCAACAGTTATGGTAAAATTTGTCTGCAGAGGATGAATGTAAGTCAATACAATTGTCCTCACAAGTGTAGTAGTGCAGGTCTGTGTGCAGAAGTGCCTGCTTGGCGTGTCTTGGAGTGTGTCTGAGATGGTGGTGGTGGTGGGGGGGGGGGGGGGGGGGTCGGGTGGGGTTTACAGTCGCCAGACTTCCTGACTCTGCCGCTGTCGGACACTTGTGTCTCAGCACTCTGCCCTGCAACCACAAGGTTCAAGTGACCCCACCGGCTGCCTGCAGTCTGCTCCGGGCCGGGCCGCAACCCCCACCCCACCCCACCCCACCCCACAGCCTCGTCTGTCAGAGGCGAAGAAAAATCCATTAAAATCTCAACCCGATCAAAAAGACGCCCAAAGCCAAGACACCATATGCACTCATTTAGGGCTATCGATGACTGGCGAGCATTGTGTGGTAGCTTAATATATGCTATTGACTTACTGCCAACAGTGGCAACAAAGACTGGTTTTCTACAAAGAAACAGAGCTGCGAGTTCGGCAGAGGTATTCCGGGCTGATGTGCAGCTCAAGGCCACGCAGAGCTGTCAGCACGTTCCTCCAGTTTGACCATCAGTAAACCACACGGCACATGGTTTCCATTCTGTGTTAAACGTATGAATGGTGAGCGTGATTGTTTGAAATCATTGATCCCGGAATTGCAAGTAATGATGTGGTCCCAATGATTGTGGTGGGAGTTTCTCTCGTGCCATTAGCATGCAAATATGGAGATGTGACCCAACGGCTACGGCTTTGTTTTACCATCAGCAGTGTGTTTACACGTCCCTGTGAAGTCATTTTAGATCACGTCCAAAATACAGGAGAGAGCGAGTGGAGACCAATGTAGATACTGCAGTCATATTAGTACTGCTATGTATTGTGTGCACTACAATTGTGCATGTGTGTGTTAGCTGAAAGGATCATCATCTTGTCTTTGTCTCAAAGAGGTTGACATGTCGTCATATCTCATTTCATCTCCTAAACGCAGAGTGCCAATTTTGATTGAGATTTCCATATCAATCGTTCACCACTGGCCTTGTTCGTAACTAGACCCGAACATCTGAGGAGCTGTGTAAGGAGCCATTAAACGTGTCTTCACACTACATGACGGTCTACAACAGGCCAAGAACAGGCCTGTTTTGCCGCAAGCTTTCTTTGTGTATTCTCGAGATGGGATTTATAATTACTACCAATTACTGTTAGAGCTGCCTTGGGGTAGGCTGGTTCTGGAGCAGCAACTAACTTTGAAGACTAAACTGAATTTTCTTAACATGATCTTTCAGAAGTGAGCTGTAACTGCTGCAAAATACTACAGCTGTTTTTTAGACTAAATTTGGCAAAGTAAATAGTAAACAGTGAGACAGTGAGTTTTTTCAAAGCTGCCAGATATGCAAAAGACAATTTCAACAAAGAGTTTGTCGGCAGTCTATAAGAAAGACCACATTTCAATGGATAGACCCTGTACAGTAGAGGTGTATGAGCGAACAAATCTTCGACAACGAATTCCCAAACAGAGCGTAAAACAGCTAAAACACATGGAATCCACGACTGAACTGAAGACGTTCAGAAGCAGTACACTAGACTTCAACACATAAAAAAGCAACAACAACACTAAATGAGCTGCATAGTCAGTGAATATGATTCTCTTTACTGAACGAAATTATTTAAGTCTGCAAAGCAATTCCTAACGCCCTCCTCTATTGTAGCTCCAGTTCCCTTCCTATTAGTTTTGTGGACAAGATAAAGGACTGCCAAAAAAGATTGCGTCCTTCAGTATTTTCACATCAGGGGTGTCACGTAGGTAATAACTGAAATATTTTAAGGCGAAGGACTCCAGGAAACAGCCTAAAGTCACATCTGAGAAGAAACACCTTGCATCATGACCAAGCAACCTTCAGGTCACCAAATCATCTCCCTAATCTCCGGACTACTGCTGGCCCACGAAAACTAGAATGAACAACATGCAACAAATGTTCAATGTTGTGACGTGATCCGATAGTAACGTAGAATTTAAATTGCCTCGCAACAACTCTGCTGGAATAAGCAAACAATGAGCAATAAAAGCAGAACAAAGAACGACTTGCTCCGAACCAAAAGCTGTGCTTTCCCACAAACACAAAACAGAGTGAATTAATTGGGAAAGATGGGAAACATGACACATTAGACAACACCCAGAGGGATTTGTTGTTCTGCTGTCGTTTCTACTATGTGTATTGTTACTAGAGATTCATGTTAACAGAGCTTAAATAGGGAGACACTATCTAATGATATGTGTAGGTCAATCATAAGCTATTATTAAAAGGGTAATTACCGTTTTTTTCAACCTGGATGTTTTTGTGTCCAAGTGACTGATGGGAACAACAATCTTTGACATTGGTCCAGTATTAAGCAAGATCGCTGCAGACGGCAGCGGCAAAACAAGCTACAATGTAAGTTAACAGGGCAATTATCCAGCTTGTATTTACCTTCACAAAAGTGCTCGTTTTGCCACTGACAAAAGTGTCTGACAACATTATGGAAAGGATCCCTTCAGAGATAGACCTTTAAAACCTTTCTGTTTAACCAGAAACAGCTCTGAAGTTGCTAGCGTTAAACCCACCATTTAAAAAGCAATACTTTTAGCGTGTATAGAGCCAATATATTTTCACATGTAAATCGGTAAACTATGTGTTTATTTCAACAAAAACTAGAGTTGTAATGGTTGCAAGAGTGGTAAGACGAACCAAAACGGCTTTTCATAGTTTTATTTTGTTTCTATCGACTTTGAATGAAGTGTATTTTACGATGCTAAAATTACTGTTTATTTACATGGAGTCTGGTGGGTTTAGCAAACACAATGTTGCAGATGTTTGTTTAAAAAAGGATCTTACTCTTTAACAGAAAGGTCGACCTCTTTAGAAATCCTTTCCATAATGTTTTTACACACTTAGAATATTCATCTGAGCCTGTCAACCAAAACTAGAGTTGTGATGGTTGGAAAAGTGTGAAGACGACCCAAAACGGCTTTTATTTAGTTTCTGTCGACTTAGAATAAAGTGTATTTTACGCTGCTAAGATGACTGTCTGGTGGGTTTAGCAAACGCAATTTCGCGGCTGTTTTTATGTTTAAAAAAAGGATCTTACTCTTTAACAGAAAGGTTGACCTCCTTAGAAATCCTTTCCATAATGTTTTTACACACTTAGAATATTCATCTGAGCCTGTCAGCGCCAAAACGAGCTCTTTTGTGAAGGTAAATACAAGATGGACAATTGCCCTATTAACTTACATTGTAGCTTGTTTCGCCGCTGCCGACTGCAGCGATCTTGCTTAATACTGGACCAATGTCAAAGATTGTTGTTCCCATCAGTCACTTAGACTCAAAAACATAGGAAAATAGGGTCCAGGTTGGAAAAAACGGTAGTTTCCCTTTAAGGACAACATTTGGGTTGCCAGGTTGTAAAAAAAAAAAAAAAAATCCCTTTGGCTGGTTTAACCACATACATGTTGGTGATCGTACAGTAACTGGATGCTCATGGGTTTCTCAATCCCTAATAAGCCATCAAGTATGCGGTCATAAATGTTAAGTCATTCATAAAAGAAGTTTTACAATAGTCTATCATGTCATGCAGAACCAGTTAAAGGGGCTTTTCATAACCTAGCAACACAAACGTTATTCTGATTAATGGCTTGTAACTGACGTATAACGATGTATTAACCATTTACCACAGTTACAACTTGTAAACCCTTTTTAATGGATGCATTATCAAAAATGTGTCTTATTTCAATTTCACAGTTTTCATCACATATCTGAAAACTGTCTGCAGTGGTGTACTAAGCTCCGGCAAAGAGGGTGGTTTGTTCAAAGGACTCGGTGACGCTGCACTTTACAACATAAACAACACCCCATTCATTATGACTCGTAACTTGATAGCGACCAGGGGGATCTGGATCCTCCCGGCAGGCTTTCAGAGGGCTTATTGATCCATTCATTTCGTCGACTTTAGTGGTCTGCAGTGACAGAGTGCCTCTGTAAATTGAATGGGGGCTGAGGGATTACAATGACCGTATCTGATGAAAAGGTCCTGCGTGAGTGGCAACGACATAAATAAAGCCAAAGGTCATCCACCTTCCCTCTCTCAGGAACCAGTCCACTGAGTCAAGGGGTATCTCACCCTGAATGCCCCCTAGTGGCCACAGCAGTGAGGAGTGGCCAAATGTCAGCATATGCTCTTCACACACTTTGGAGATGCACAGTGGGGCTGAAGAAGCGGGAGGACCAAGGCACCACGGGGATGCTATTTATGTATTTCATGCACTAATTAAGGGTTATTGTTTGTGAACATCTGTCATTACTAGGATTGGGCATCGAGAACCGGTTCCAACTCGGAATTCCAATGGAATCCTTTTTTTATTGGAATTGTTTGAAAAAAATGTGGTTTTGAATCTGATCATCGGTTCCAAGTTTAACATGCGCAAGTTTTGGTTTCCGTAGCAGCGACCGTATTTCCAGGGTTGTTGGGTTGTTGTGTTGCAGCCATGGAGCACAGTAAGCGGCGCTCTAGTGTGGCTTTACTTTTAGATTTACATTGAAAAAGCCCGGTAAAACTGTAAACCACATTGACTCAAAATAAAATGTTCATCTCATCTGTGAAATAAGCGCTCAACCTGTTTCAACTCCACCCATCGAAGAATCGGAATCAGTATTGTTAAAATCAAAACGATGCCCAACCCTAGTCATTACAGTAATTAGTACTAATTAAACCAGGCTATTTTCTCTAATAAATGTTACTCCTTTTTTATATCAAAGAGAGCCGGGGCTATGACCTCTTACTATTGTGTAACTTTCCATTTTGGTGGAAATTGCAAATAGTCAAGATAGCCAGGATAATAGTCAGCTTCTTTTCTGAGCAATCAGATGTATTTGTCTTTATCATATTATTATGATAATAATCTCCCTTTTGGGAATCATTTCATTTTACCTCGCCTTATGTAGGACACCTCAGTCTTTCCTGTGCAAGGTGAAGTCTGACATGACTTATATCACACCCACGTAACACTTTTCAGTAACAGATGTCTCCAGGGATATAAGACCATATTGTGCTCTGTGTTGGCTGCCATGTCCCTCTGTGTATGGCAACAACGGGTCATTTCATTGTGGTCTCTGAGATGAAAAGCCCTGACCTTCGAGGGCACCGGCCTGGCCAACTTTAAACTACATGTCATCTGATCCTGGGTCAGATGTCTGCCGCTTCATGCAGCTGCAATGCAATTATGAGCAGTAATAAGACTGGCAGTGCCATTCAAAGTGACAGAAGTTATGAAAATCATTTAATAAGTAGAATATGGAGGAACTTTTTGACGCCCTAGTTGACTGAATCCACCCGGCCTAACAAGCTTTCCCCGTCTTTAAGACCAGTGTACATGCTCTGGTACAAAAGACACACCGAAATCAATGGTACAAGTTGGAGGAAACAGATACTTGAGACTAATGGAGACTGGGAATTGCGGCTGATGGGCGCAAAGGGCTAAAATTCATATTGATACGGACATCACAGGCCAGTGGGCTCCAAGGGGCCGATAGGAGGTTACAGGTTGCTTTGACAGCCTACCCCTCTTAATGGACGCCTATCGACTGAATTGGGAAGGAGCTACTGTGACTAACAGGGAGGCACGGAGTCTGCATATGGCTGCACTAGAATAAATGTGTCTGTATGGGCGCTTGTACATGTGCACGTTTTGAGTGTGAATGCAGACATATCAGTTCCATAGCAGTCCTGAGGGACTCTCACTCTGATCAATAGCACGTAATTAGTCATTCAAGAATACCTTTTTCTGCTCAGGACCAGGATGGTGTACATCTTGAAATATGAAAATGACAATCTTGGTCTTTAATTGTGCTCCAAAATGACAATTTATAAAATGCCGCTCGTGTCTCGCGTTTAATGTTTCACAGCATGCTGACTGTTATAATGTAGTAGCTGCAAACAGAGGAGAATCTCTCTAAATTGGAGAATGCACACAAAGCGAGGTGCAGACAGTGCATATTGCACACTTTTTGTCCTTTTAAAATAATGCTTTGTTCACCAAACATGTGCATTCAGAAAGTGTATCATTGGTCAAAAATTAACATTAGTAAACTCATTTTCAGCTTGAAGGTTCATTTTTTTTGTTACCTTGGAAACAGCCAGACTTTCTTGTTCTACTTGTCTGTGACACTGCAAGTTGAAAGACAACAGCGATGTGTGGTGCATCTTAAATATCAAAATATGCAACTTAAACAGATGAAATGCCATTCAAACCTATTATATCAAAACAGACATTTCCTTGCTCACTATTCAGCAGCCAGAAGATATTGCGACATTGCGTTGGTTTATAAGCGAGTGACACAGAAACCCAAATCTTTGCACGGCTGTTGATCAATGGTTCCTAAAACCTTTTGGCTTGAACCGCTTAAAATGAAGCAGAGTGATTTTTCCCTCAAAACTTCTGATTGAAGACAAAATCTCACAGAGTTTAAAAAGGAAAACACAAGAACCGTATGTTCCGTATGGAGGAGGATTAGGGCCACATGTGAAAAAAATTATTTGAGCCCTGAGTCAGAACTCAAATACATTTTTTTTCAAAATATCACAAAGTTTAAAGGAACACACAAGAACAGAAATGCATTTATTCTTCTTTTGGGACCCATTCATCTCATGAGCCCTCAGATTTATCTTGTTACTGCTTGGTGGGGTCCTGACTCCCAGCTGTTTTAGTGTACTTCTTAAATACTACACTAGTGCATTCGACTGCAGCTCATGGCCTCGTTGAGCACAAAGTACAATGGAGAGACGCAATGAGCGAGAAACTATTTTGCAGTGTATTTTCCTTAGCTTCCACTCAATATACTGGATTTCTTTATCTAGTTTGCATCCATGACGTCCACTTATCAGATATGTTGAGTTAGCAAAAGGCGCCAAAAAAAGAAAATGTGTGTTTCAGTTTGCAGAAAACAACGCAACTGTTGTATAGAAAGTGCTGACTCAATATGAGATTGTAGTGTGAAAGTGATAGTTAATTGACAGCTGGTGTATTTCCTGCTGATTTACCCTCCTCTTCCAGGCAATTGGCGACAGGACGGAAAGCTGACCCACATCTCTTACCACAAAATGTCATCAATCTGCGCTGTAACCATTTAGCTTCCTTCTGAATGGACGCCATGTGCTCCCAGCTCGGCTCTCCCCGAGGGCTGAGCAGCTGCACATCGCTCCGCTCATCCAGTGTGACAGCCCAAAATCACAAGTGCAACAGCCCAGTCGTGGGAATGTATCATCGGTAAACACACATATCACTGAGCAATCAGCGGCTGAGTGGAACACAAGTCGAGCTGGGGTTGATGCAGTGAGAAGGACAACTACTCCCCAAATAGGTATCATTGGATTGTGGGCTAATAGCCTGAGTGGCAGCCTGCCAGGTAGATGCACCTGTGGCTCTTAAACAGGCTGTGTCATCACAACAGTTAAACCATTACATATGGCTTCAGAGTACCATTAAAACACAGCTGCTGAGAAACAACCTTAACACTCAATAGCACAACAACGTATTCTATTCCTACAGTGGTCAATATCAACTAATGGTTTGTCCTGTAGCCACATAGTCATACGTATGACACAAACTGGAAAAACACTTTGCAGACATCTTGGAAGTTACTAAAGCCACACACAAAAAAAAAAAACTAAAAAAACACAACCGAGTGTAATAGGCTAACAATCTCACCTCCAAACCAAGGGGCCAGGCTTCTCTCCACAGAGTGAAGCCTCCTGTGGCGCCATTTTGATGCTAATAAGCACTCACCCCCCGTTAGCATTCCATTGACTGCCATTCATTTTGGCGTCACTTTGACAGCCAATAACTTTACAACTGAAGCGTTTAAAGACTTCATTTGAACACTGTTTATTTCTAAAGAAACATGACAATGTATAAAAGGCTCCATTACCTTGTACCTCACATTATGGCTCCGTATCAGACGTTTTTACAAAAATAGGCTAACGATTGTGTCATAACCACGCGACTTACTGTCGCATAGTAGAGGAATTACCGTACAGTACAGGAGAAGCTCGCAGGCAGTTTGGACGTACATTAGCTGTTTAGTTTAATTATTAATGTTAACTAGCATTTTAGTTAGCAATACTTAGCCTGTGCCTATGTTATCTCCTTACATATACCTACGCTCTCCGTCTGCAAGATTGGGAATGATTGAGATTTCTCTTGGCACAGCTACCAGAAGACTTACAACGTTCAGACACATTGCTCACGTCACATCTACGTCGGCAAGCTCAGTTTGCAGCTGCGCAGTAACGCAGACATCCACTTACATACAGTGGATCCCAAACTTTTTTGAATAACCTCTCATAGGCCAGAAAGCGTGTTGCTTTACCATGACAACTAGCAACTATGAGCCGTCAAGCCATTAGCTGCAGCATAAGTGCATATTTACCAGGGTTTTTAATAAGGTGGTTTTGATATGTATTGCTTATTACATCTGTTTTGATAGGTTTAATAAAAATGGTCATAATAAATATAGTCAATGTAAACGCTGACTCATTTTGTGTGTTTTGTGTGTTAAAAAAGCACAATAAATAAATAAAAATACAGATCCCCTGGCCTATCCCGTGGCCTGGTGCCCTAGTAATTTCTTAAGAGATTTGTAGCTATTAAAACAGCAAGATGTTGAACAAAAGAGGAGGTACAGGCACAAATTAAAAGGTGCGTTGTTGAACAAGTTTGGGCATTGTGGTCTATGCAAAACCACTGATACAAACAGTCACAGTGTACAGTTTTTATCTCAACTGTGTGTGACGCAGAAAGCCAGTGATGTTTGACTCTGTGGACTGACACTGAACTATCTGTTCACCCACTGAAAGCATCACTCTCAACCAAACCTGAATGTGTCGCACTGTTTGACAATAATTGAGACATCGTAGTATTTATGGACAGTATTATGGATGGATTTATGGATAGTATTTATGGACGGGATATCGAGGCGTAGTCGTGGTAGGGAGGGGTTGCAGTTCGGTGGGCTGGGGATCTCATCGCTGCTTTTTGCAGATGATGTGGTCCTGAGGGCATCATCGGCCTGTGACCTTCAGCACTCACTGGATCGGTTCGCAGCCGAGTGTGAAGCGGCTGGGATGAGGATCAGCACCTCTAAATCTGAGGCCATGGTTCTCAGCAGGAAACCGATGGAGTGCCTTCTCCAGGTAGGGAATGAGTCCTTACCCCAAGTGAAGGAGTGAAGGAGTGAAGGAGTCTCGATCTACCGGTCAGTTTTCGTTCCTACCCTCACCTATGGTCATGAAGGCTGGGTCATGACCAAAAGAACGAGATCCAGGGTACAAGCGGCCAAAATGGGTGTCCTCAGGAGGGTGGCTGGCGTCTCCCTTAGAGATAGGGTGAGAAGCTCAGTCATCCGTGAGAAGCTCGGAGTAGAGCTGCTGCTCCTTCACGTCGAAAGGAGCCAGTTGAGGTGGTTCGGGCATCTGGTAAGGATGCCCCCTGGGCGCCTCCCTAGGGAGGTGTTCCAGGCACGTCCAGCTGGGAGGAGACCTCGGGGAAGACCCAGGACTAGGTGGAGGGATTACATCTCCAACCTGGCCTGGGAACGCCTCGGGATCCCCCAGTCAGAGCTGGTTAATGTGGCTCGGGAAAGGGAACTTTGGGGTCCCCTGCTGGAGCTGCTCCCCCCGCGACCCGACCACGGATAAGCGTGATGCATGATGCTACAATAGGATTGTTTGCAGAGAGAAGAATTAATCGACAGTTTCCCGCTCCACATGCCCTCTGAGGCGGGTCTCTGAAGCAGCACTGGTCAAATCAGAGCTAAGCCGTGATGCTGCTCTCGGTGCCAGAGCTCTGACCCGTTCACCAGCTCTCTGGCCCTCGCTGAAATCCCAAGTGAAAAACAATTTGTAACAGTCCAGCTATTTCTGCTTGAACTGCTCATCTGAAACAAATCCAGTGGCTCTGGGTGATACGCAGATACAGATGGTGCAACACGACTAACTGTTGTGTTAATTACTGCATGATGGATACTCAGTTACCATGCCTTATGCAGAAAACAACCATCTTCATTATGAAAATGCCAATAAGTAAAACAAATAAAAATAATAAATGACCACAATACCTGCTCAGACTGGTGATGAAGGCTTGCCGATCCTCCACACAGTACATCTCAGCAGACAAATCAGCATGGCAGCACCCTGGGGTTCAACTCTCATGATCTGGCACAAAGACTCTCCTAGAATCTGTCATCTGCTATCCAAGCCACTGTTAACATGGTTGTCGTCGACACAACTCATCAGCTGAGATGACAGCTGAGATGTGCAACAAAAGGCCACTTCAGACTGTCAACAAATGTCTAATGCAATGTATGTCAAAAAACACTGAATTCCATGTATGTTCTTTTAAACATACGGAAGAGGATTAAGGCCGCGTGAAAAAAAAATGGATTTGAGCTCTGAGTTTAAAGTCAGAATTTTGAGAAAAAAAAAGTCTGAATTCTGACTTTAAACTCAAAATTCTGACTTTAAAGTCAGAACTCAAATACATTTTTTTCACATGTGGCCCTAATCATCTTCCGTATAAACATTTCACTTGTTGTGAATCTATCATTAACCAATACTGAATGTGGTAGTGTGTGTTAGTTTTATCAAGGATTATTTTCCCACAAAAGCTCAGAAACATAATGTATGAAATATCACAGAATATAACTTTCTAGGCACAGAAATGATTGCCACTGGAACATGCTTCCACGCAATGTCTCAAATCATAAGACACTGGACAGACTGTACAACAAGCACTAATAACAATGTTTGATAAAAAAAAAAAAAAAAACATGAACTACTCAGTTCAGTAACATGTTCAAACAGAGAAAAAGATTATAGGGTAAGTTTGTGTTACACGTCCATCCTCTGCCTGATGGTAAAGCAAGGGGACTTGTGAGAGACAAGAAGCAGCAGAATTTGAGATATAGTGCCTTTTAGTCTGTAGTGTGGGTCAAACTCCAAACTGGGTCAACATTTGATCCTACGTTTCCCATAATGCAACGCAATGGCATCTTTGTTTCCATCGTTCGGACTTCGATAGAAGTGAATGGGAGATAGAGCTGGGCGATTTTTTTTCCCTAAAAAAAATCTGCGATTTTTTCATAAAAAACTTGATTTACGATTCGATTTACCCCCCCCCCCCCCCTTCCATTTAAAACAAAATAACTGTGAACTGTAAATATATTTTAAAAATATCTATTGTATTTAATTAACGTGCATCAACATAAACAAAATTGCAAAGGCAAACCCTTTCTCTAACTGAAAAGTCCCTGTGCAACAAAGATTGTTAAACATCCAAATTATTTATACGATTTTTTGAAAATATGAATCGATTTGACCTACCAATTCGATTTTGAAATCAAATCGATTTTTTTCCCCAGCCCTAATGGGAGGCAAAGCAAATATTCGTCGACCTGAAATGTACTGTAATGTGAGCATGCCTTGAACCGAGAAGATCCTGATGACATCACTATGGGTTATTTTCTCAAATCTTAACAAAGCTCCTCCAGAGCAACACAAGACATACCGTTTTCACAGCCTTAGTAGTACTCAGTGCAACAAGTAACCTGACTATACTGTGTAAAAACAGTGCAGCGCCCCTTTAATGGTTAGGATTTTATTGCAAGAGCCACAGTATGAATGCTACATGGGTTTTCTTTTTTTAAATTGAATTTGTACAAACGTTCAGCGTGGTCCCATCCATACTGTCTATGATCCACAGTATTACCAGTAATCTGTCAACGTTTTGCTCTTAGGCTTTTCTCTTTCACATGTATTACTATACATGTCTGTATATTATTTCTACTACAACAACAGAGGGTCATTAAGAGTCTTGCCATCAGCTGGAAACTACAGAGCCAAAAAGGTGATTACTTGGGTTATTTTGTCTACAGTGCTTTTAAAAAACCAGGTGAGTGGTGACTTGATAGCATCGGTTTGTTCTGAAATCAAACAACACTTCATAAATATCTGTGCTTACTTGCCTTCAGACCCCGTGCTGTCCAGAAGAGATGCAACTCAGAGAGAGAGGGATGCTTCCAGCCATGCAATATTCACCATTTAATTCCACAACCCTACAAAAGAGAAAACAGAAGAGTTTGTGTTTATTTTATTCATCTTTTCAATCCACAAATAGATAGCGGCAAATTGTACTTGTTAAAGATTTATGAGCAGGCATCAAATAGTGAACCTTTGCCAGTGTTGCCCATCACTATAGAGATGAACGAATGACAAAAATAAAATCACCACCTTCTATCCACAAATGTATCTCAGTATTAAAAAGGAATAGTATGACATTTTGGAAAATGTGCTTTTTTTGCTTTCCTTCGGAGTGTTAGAGAAGATTGATACCACTCTCAGACACAAGACTCGTACCAATCTTCTTGTCTCACTCTTAGAAAGCAATTTCAATTTACCAAAAATGTCTAAGCAGTTACACAGTTAATATTAAAGCTATAGTGCATAGTTTCTGTCACCCCCATGAGCAATTCTAAGTAATGACAACACCACTGTTGTTGCGTCCACATGACACAAGCCTTCCATAATCGCGCCCCCCACCCCTCCTCCACACAGTTGCTAGTAGCCAAGGAGGACACAGAGGATTAAAAAAACATGATGGACTCTTCAGAAGAGGTAATTATCTTCACTCGAGCTTCTGCGCGAGAAAGTCGGCGGATGACACCATGTTCTGAACATAGTCATACAGAGAAATACAGAGAGAGTTGTGTCGAGCTGATAGTCTTAATTAGCTTTTCATCAACTAATTTGGCAATGGCTTAAATGTAACGGACGTTCATTAATATAAAAAAAAAAGCTTTAAATAAACAGCACATCTTGTATTATAGTAACCCTTTCAGTGATAAAAGACATCCTGTGTGTATTGTTCTTTACTAAAGCCAAAAAAGAAATAGCCTAAATAGAAGTTGTCAGAGATGAGAGCCGGTCAAAGCCATATTTCAAACTCACTTGTTTAAACTCATTCAGACAGAGATTGTCAAACCCATCCCTCTCCTGGAGACCAAAGCACTCTCCAAAAATGCTTTGAGATTTAGAGGGAAGTGGCTGAACAGATTGTTATGTCACCATTAGGGAGCTGTAATAAAGTCATATTTCTTTTGCATTTTGCATGACTGGAGGGCCTTCCACTCTCGCCTGTCTGCTCCTCTCACATCAGCTTCCCTTAAGTGGAGCAGTTCTGGGCTGCAGGTTTTGCCTCGCTGCTGCCAGAGTGTGTCTGTGCCAGATAGCGTTGCATGATTACACTCAGCAGTGCACAATTCTGTAGACAGCATTATAGCAAGAGAATAAAATATCTTAGGCCTCATTAAACGCCCACACATTTGGAAATTAGAAACCAGTTTTAGAAACCATCATTGGGAAGGGAACGGGGATATCACAAATTAAGTGGTTTATTTACAAGCTACAAGGGGATGGGCTGCTTATTGATAATGCTGGGTGATAACGACAAAGCGCGCGTTTGCGTGGTGCTTTTAAATAACTGCAAGCTGACAAATACACACAACAACACACCCTATAGGTTTCCTTTCTTTATTGCACTGGTGCCAAATTCACAAGTATAGTTTTTTTGGAGCAAAACTGCAAATGATTCTGATACTGATAAACAGTGACAGTCAAGTGCATAAAATTCATTGCTTTTCCTCTGAGCTGTAAAAACACTAAAGCTGTTCTGACAGATTTGTTTCGCCAGGAACCGATGCAAACAGAACAATAATGTTTTCTGCTGTTTATGTGAACAAATGTGAATAAATTATAAGGCGTGCAACCATCTTAACGTGTGTGTCTCTGTCTGCTGCTTGACCATGAGAATCTTTATTATACAATAAATGAGTGAATTCTAAGATAAAGTTAATCTTCATTATAGCTTGGCACTATGTTGTGACACATAAAATGCCAGCACACAAGTGTTGTTAAATGATCATGAAAAGGTTTATCTCTAAGCACAATGCATATAGCTAGTTGCGCTAATGGTCACACACGGTCAGCAGCAAAGGCTTTCAAGAGATGGGATCCATATCTAGGCCTGTAACAATTATTACATAATTGTCTAATTGTCAATTATTTCACGTAATCGCGGTTTCTTTGTTTAACCACAATTAATGCTAACATTAGCTAAAGTCCTAAGTGGTATGACTGTTGATGGTAATTGTTATTTTATTTAGATATGCTAAATTGCACTTAAATAATTAATTATTGGTCGGACTGATGAGCTAAAGTTATGCTAGCGGCAGCTGCCCGAAATCTTCCTGACAAACCCGCTGATGACACTTAATTGTACTGCAAAATTTGGAATTGTTACAGCTCTATCCACATCTCCTGGAAATCTCTGCAGCCCAAAAAAGCTGCATTCAAGAGCAGCCATCAGGATACGACTCTAAAATCAGCTGGACAGCTGGCAGGCTTTTTAAATGGGAACTGAAATCAGTCCAACACGACCCCATCAGTCACACACAAATCATATTTATCATCAGCTCAACAGTGATCTGTGCCCCCCCCCCCCCTTTAAGAAGCATTAGTATATTTCAGACCTAAATAGGAATTTAAGAAAACAAAGAACAAACTTGCAGCTTTAACGTCATCTGTGGGCTTGTAAAAGTCGACACCCTACAGTATTTCAGCAACACGTAAGCAAGTAAAAATCTACCACTAAGACTGTGGGACTGTTTGTAGTCTCTAACCTCAACAATTGTCATCTCTTTGATACAGACTCCTAAATGACTAAAGTTAGCGATGAAAAATGAATGGTGTTTGGAGTGTCAGGCCCGCATTATCCACTCTGTGATCCCAAGTGAACTTGTTGAAGGATTAGATTACTGGCCTTTCTCAAGTGGGCATAGCTGCTGCTTTGCCTCTTCCTTGTGCCTTTCTGGGTTTGATTTGAGCCAAAAGAGCCACAGGATACAAAGACTAAGGCATTAGCATTCTCAGCGGTCACATAAAACAATTTCAGATCACGCTAGTTTGAAGTGACAGGGTGTTTAAACTACAGTACATGGGGGTGAGAAACAACCGCTGCATGCTAACTACAAACACATTATGCAAGGAACAGTGATGGGCTCCCAGCCTTTTCATCTGCACATTGTTTCTTACAGTATTTCCCAACACTATAGTGTTACATCTTCTGGGTATGGGCATGCTAATGCCTTTTGAGCACTAGGCGTTTATAATGTGGTTCTGTGCAATTTGGGAAACTGTGAGGAAACGGCTGAGGAGTCCAACAACTTATTGTTAGCTCATTGTCCAAGTGTTTGGTCTAACTCAGGAAAAGACAAGTACAACTCCAGTGTTTAACTGAAACTGGTGTTTCTTATGTTGTCTATACTATGTGTTTCTCTGTAAAAATTTGTCTGATTAAGAATTGTGAAAACTGGCCGCCAGTTTTATTTTGGAAGTCTTTAAAAGAATTCTAAAAAGATAACTCTCCTGAAGACAACATGCAGAGATGACGGATGATGGATCAGGCACATGCATTCACCACTATGCTATGCAGGATATGCCAGCTTTATGTCAGATTTTACCAAATTGTTTGGAAAGTGTTCATATTTGCTCAATCTGAAGCCACTTTCAAGCATGTTAGATTTTCACAGCAGCTCTGCATTTGTTGAGAGTTCCACTTTTCAAACTACAACTATTCTTTGAATGATTCCAGATTGCATTCTTCTATTTTTTTTTTAGTTTGTTTCACTAGCTTTACCGTTTGATCTGTGACAAAACAATCCCAAATCAAGGTCTACTTACTAGCTTTTTTTCCAGAGCTTTCAAATATACAACACTGTCTTCATCAGTGTGATCAGTTTGTTGGAATCTTGGAAGACTACTGTATGTACTACTGTATGCAATTGAAAGCCCCGGGTAAAGGCTACCATGTGGACCTGGAGTTGATTTTGTTTTGTCAAACTACTACCTCCTACCGTAAGTCAAGAATGAACTTCCATGTTTAGATTTAGCTCAGGTCAAAAGAAAAAAAAATACTGTGCACATCTAAAGTATTTAGATTTTTTGGTATGTCATGGTAACCTTTGTTATGCCTTTGATTACTTTTTATCTGGAGTTTCTTAGCTTACATTAAAGTCGGTTGAGTGAATTGCACACATTTAACACATTAAGCCCATAACAAAAAGAAAACTAATTAAAAAAAAAAAAAAAAACTTTCATTATTGTTAAAAATAATTTAGAGGATGCCTTCTATCATTGTACCAAGCTTTTTCCCGTGAATCTGTTGCGGTTTGTCTTTCTATGTAAAGCCATGCCCACTGCTACAGCCCTTTTAGTCCAACTGGAATGACTGGTATCTCATTTTCTTCCTTGCTCATAACCACCACTTCCACAAAATGTCAATTTGAGTCAAATCCAAGTGAAATCTATTCAGAACATTTTTTGAAACATCCTGTTTACAGACAGAGTGGGTTAAAAACAGAGCCCCTGACTGACTCCAAATGGTGAGAGTAATTTGGTGTAATTGCACCACGGGTGAAACCTTTGAAGACCCAGTTTGCTTTGTGACTGAAACAATGATGATTAGAGCTTGTTCACTTGTCAAACGCAGACAGGAAAGCGACCACATTTAAAAACCAGACCTTTCTATCCTGCAAAACTTAGTATCCCATAAGAAACATTACCTTCAAAAATGCATATACTTATACATTATGTGTTTAACTAATAATACAATAACATTAGGTTTATATGCACATTGCCAACAGCCATAATTATCTAAATGACTGACCAACTGTACACATTTACATTTTAGCTGCAGGGAAAACTGATCAGTGACAAACAATATACAGCATGAGCTAACTTGAGGCTTGAAAGGCTACTGCTCACACCACATGATATAGATTACCTTTAGAGAAATCTGGGCACCTATTAACACTGCTGTTTGATCTCAATGGCACAAATTGATCCAAGGTGAAGAAATTGTGGCGTAATTATGATTGATGATGATGAAAAGGGGAACTGATTTGTGCCTTTAAATTCTCAGTGAGAGCGTTGTTCCTTGGTGAAAAGTCCACAGAGGGGAGCTTTAGGAAGCTGTAATAAAATGTGAAGATTCAGCTGAAATTATTACTATTTAGGTCACAATTACTGTAGTATTTTTACAGTGAGAAGGTGGTTAATGCCTGGTTGGCAGTCTGCATTTTACAAAGCCTTTCTGTTGCTTGGGTCTTAGCTTTGTTAAACACTCAGTCTGACTGATACTGGACTTTTGACGCCAATAATATTTGATATGTTGGTTGATATGAGCTTTAGAAATACGGTCACAAAACACTGGATGATTTACAAACCACAACTATGCTGTCTGCTCTGTGAGGCTACAAAGAGGGGCTTTAAAGGGCCTGTACTCGAAATACGTTCCAAAATAAGTTAAATACCTACGTTTTTTTTCGTAACCGGACCGCCTATTAAACAAAGAACAGCTCTCATATTACAATACACAAAGGGAGTGTGCTATTGCTATATTGATGTTCTGAATGCTAAGTACAACCAACCCAAGTATTTGAGATTTTACTAAAAACTGTAAATGTCAACTTTATGGTGGCAGTAGAGGAAAAGTCAGAGGATCACTAAAACCAATAAGCAACATTTAATGGTAATAAATAAAAAAATAAAAATTGTTGTTGAGATTTCATTTTGGAACAAATTAGTTACCCAAGCCACTTGTGTGGCTAAAAATAAACTCAGTCAGTGCTCTCTGGTGGACAAAAAAAATTTAAAATTACCTCCACCACGTCTTAAGATATTGCAGTACAGAAATGCCTGCTATTTATGTCCAGATACCTTTATATATCTGTGATAAGCTAATATTGGCCAATAATATCAGCTAATTGTTGTTTTGGGGCATAAAGGAACTGAAACTGACAATATGGAGCACATTAGACTCCACGCCCATCTGAAACACATTAATACAAGTACATTTAGGTTTATGGCTAAGCCCCATAGCCAAACAGTGTGAACAAGAGCACACTTCATAAAAAGGAGCCTGCCTGTTAACAGATGCAATGAACATCACACGCACACTTCTAGTAGCTCTGTGCTCACCCCTTTCATGGTTAAAAATTCACACTATTTATGTTTCAGCCTCAACTTTGTCTGTATCCTGCTCTCCGACTGTCTCAGGAGGAATATAATGTCAGTCGCCAAAAGCTGTGACATATATTTGCAAATGGAAGAAAAAAAAACAAACATGTTTGACACAAATAAAAAAACATGATAGCATTTCATGCTTCCCCACAGAGACCTGAGCCTTCAACATTTTCCTCCGACAGCCTTTATTGAGCAGGAAGGATTTTTAGGATGGCAGGGCATCTGTGACTCAGTGTCTAGAATAACTCTCTAAATAAAGAATAGAAGCAATCTGCTCTCGTTTCACTCAATGTACCTTTTCCTTCCGTTGCCAGGGGGATGACCGAATGCATTTCATATGCAAGCGTCGCGCTTCACTGCCTCCTAATCCTAAGCACAGAACCGAATCATGTTCCACTTTAAAACATGTTAATTTTGCATTTTTAATGACTGTCTGATGGCTTAAGTAAGTGAGTGACGCTTACAAGGGAAGATGTGATGCTCTGGAAATTCTCCTCCACACACTTCCAATTCCTCGTCCTGGATAAAATGGTTAGAGAAGAATGGAGATGTGACTCCTGTTAAAATAAAGAAAAGTGAATATTCATACTCCAAAAAGGATTTAATGTTGTTGTTTTTTTAAATGCATTATGTCGTCATTGAACACTCTACACATCATGTGTTCACTTGCTGCAATGAAATCCAGTTTAGGAAATTCCTCAATTTCATGGCTGATTGGCCTGATGCCAGCATTATCTCTTTGCTATTTTAGGGCAGATAATACAAGATTATGACTTTTGATATTATGGGATCTGTGAATTCAGCTGGAAGACACCAAGGGGGCCTCTCTCAAAGACAGATCTGTAAAATGCAGTTCATGCTGGTCAAACTCTGAATTGCTGAGGTGAAATAGTTGACCAAAACCCTATATCCAAGGGGAATAGTTGACGTTTAAATCATCTATGCACCACACATTAGGAGTTCACAGCTAGTGAAAATTACACAGCTTTTGAGCTTCAGGTCATGTCAAATTTATGCTAGCCAGCTTCCCAATGTTGGGAAGAGGGGTTTCAACGTGTTTCAGATATGAGCTAAGTGGTTTATAGTGCAAATTCTGCTCTCTTTTTTTTTTAAGGTAATTAGCTTGTGCTCAATGCTGTCATATCCAGAAGTGCAGCTGCCTTGCAAAAAAACAGGGCAAGAAAACAAGAGGCCAAGCCTCCCCCGGGTCACTGCCCACCACAGCCTGGATTATGGCACCAAAGGAATCCTGGGAAGCGTGTATTGATTTGGCCTGACACTTGCTGCCACATTTAGCTTAGCCGCTGCTGACTCGCAAAGGCTTTAAGCGGTTATCTGCCATATTCTCTACTATCTTTAAAGACCACTGAGAAATTACCTCATGCCATAGAAGATTTATCATCACATAATTAGCTCGGAGCACCTAACAGCAGATCTCTTTTGACTGCTAATACAAGCTTAAAGTTCATGTGCAGATGACTATGCTTAATTAACTTGTTAGTATGAGCATGCTGTGACGAACCACTGGCCTTTATAAACTGCATTTGTTTTACAAATTGTCTGGTATCGGGCTGTACTGTGATGTCGGATATCTGCTGGATGCTACAGACAACACTGATGCATCAGTACAGATATATAAATTAGACTATGATCTTTCCTTAACGTTAACCAAGTGCTTCTTTCAGTGCCTGTATATATCCATTAACAAGTAACACTTTTCCCAGCCACTTGAAAAAACTACAGATTTTACAGAAAAACATCATACGGGCATTAACGTGGTCTGAGCCCAATACGCCCACTCATCCTCAATTTCGTCGCCTTGGTTTGTTAAGGCTTACCGAATATAATGTTTTTCATAATGCCTGCATGATATTCCAGGTCATTCAAAGGTTAAACTACCGATTGTGTGAGCCTGTTCCAATCAGTCATCCCCTGCACACTTAGGACACAAGGGAAAAACACCTAATCACTGGCAAACAACAACGGTTAAAGTGTACGAGCCCGAGTGTAGTTTGTAGGGGGCCGCATATTTGGAACGAGTTGGAGAAAAACTTGAAAGTGTCGCATTCCGTCTCCATCTTCAAGAAAAGTCTCAAGGAAAAACTGCTCATAACATATGATTGTTGATTACTCTGTAAGTGCTTTATTTGTGCCGGGATCCTCTGTCCGTTTGTAGTTGTTGTCTATGTTGAGTCTATTGTGACTGGATTTGTTGATTTTGTTAAGTGTCTGTATTCTGTATTTGTCTATTTTGTGTCTATGGTAAATTGAGTTTTGGTTTGTATATTATCTGTTGTATGTTTATTGTTATCGCCCCCCGAAAAGCTTTTAGTAGCTGATTTGGGGTTTACCATTTCACGCAACCTACATATGATCATTGTACCTTCTGAAAATGTGTTTAATGATACAATAATGACATGGGAAATAAACGAATAATAAACAATAATACTGTAGTTGCTATGAGCTGATATTGTATTGCTAGATTAGATATTTTAGCAGAAAATAAATTAAATAGGTCAAATTTTACTGATGTGTTCAATATAAACATTTTGTGACTTGACAGATATGTTAATAAACAACATGTCCTCATTATGTTAAAAGGAAACATAATACAGGCCGGATTACTTCAAAACATATTTGATTTTGCCAATCAGTTGTATACAAATGTAATTTCTGGAGACAGGGTTGTTGATGGACACTACTGTTGCACAATGCAAGCCAATTCAAAACATTTCAAGTAACCTGAAGGATCTTGTGAAACAACGTATGAACTCTATTAGAAATATTTAGTTTTCCCTTTGTTATATTTGATTGACAGTGGCCTTCTAATGTCTTATCACATCTGTTGGTGCACATATTACATTTCCAAGCTAATAACAACAGTTTTACATAAAAAGGAAAGCTCCACTCAAGGACCACTTACAAGTTTCTTTTGCAATTTCAGCAGCATCTCATGGTCTTCCTCAGAGTTTCAGTTGTGGGCGACACCCTCGGTCTTTGTCCTGTCGTCCATTGGCTCCTGGTCCATAACTCTGGCCCCTTTGCGGTTACATGTTTTAGGTCTTTGGTGATGACAACTGAGCGAACTCCACCTGCTAAAAAAAACAACAACCATGAGATGCAGTAAAAAGATCTAACGAAGATAGTAAGTGGACCTAAAAAGGTTGAACTCTTTTTTTTGTCAAAGAGAAATCAATGTCTTACTAACTGCAAAAACACTACACTATGACAATATTATATTGTATACACTTTATATTAGTATCTAGTATGTGATTGGGACACAGCTATAGAGTTGTTCTTGATCCATTGCACAAAGCCCAACTGTTTATTGTGTCAGCTATTTGATGCTAGCGTAGGCTTGTGCTAACGTTTCCAGTTAGTATTTATTCAATGCACATGTCAAATGTCTCTGTACCCAAAAGGAGAGTTATTGTGTTTCTAATGCATGTGTTACCAGTAGCGTCAGACGTATGCCTGCCAGCATCTTCAAAACATGAAGCAAATAACTGGATTTACACTAATGAGGGAGATACAGATGGCATGTTATAGCATTTTGTTTTTGTAACGAAACAAGAAACAAATATCCAGTTATCCATCTAGTGTGCCATACAGTAGTACAGAAAATAAAAACAGAAACTTGTCAGCTCAAGATTATGTGTTGCACAAGCAGCCATCTTTACAGTCTTGTAACATTGTGTTTGTAATGTTCAGTGAAAATTTTGTCCAGTGTCATGAGCAAATTTGACTCCTCACATTCCCAGTGTTCACATTTCTACTCAGCTGTAAACATCTCATCACCCAGTGCAACAACACTGCATGATTCTGGGCAACTACTATGTGCAAAGAGCAACCCTTGGCAAATACTAGACTTGAATCATACAACACTTTACCCTTTGGAGCCCTCATTGGCTTTAAGTGGCCAAACGCCATCTTATTTTATTCATGTTTTACCCTTTGGTCTGGCACTCTCTTGGAGCAATGGTATAAGTCTCACCCTGTCGTCTCCCTCTCTTCAACTGACAGCCAGATCTGATTTCTCTTTTATCGCAATTTTTTTCTCCATTTAATTTAATTCTCAGAGTAGCAGTTGTAACATCATAAGGCATCTTCTTCTGCATCTCTCCCAGTCAGTTACAAATGCAGTTGTGGGACCGCACTGGATGAAATGGACAAACACAGCTTCACAGTCGCCATGGGTGTGATTCTATGATCAGGCTGGAATCAGAAGTTTGGTCGGTTTCAGTTAACCAGGGCGCTGCTAAATAGCTTAACCCAAGCATCCGTGCACCCAGCGAAGGCTCTGAGATATTGCTGCATGACAGCTAAAGTAGCTGGGTGCATCACGGACATGTACCCAAGCTAAAGAGCCCTCAGGCTCCCTCTTCTTCATGACTGACTTTTAAGTGTTTTATCCCTGGGACACAGCGATAATGTGCATTAAGATCAAGAACACTTATTTCAATTGTGCTTTATGTTTTATTCTAGCCTGCAATTTCAGCAGTGTCTAGACTGTGACTTGCTGAGAATAGCTCACATGGGAAGATCCAATAACTTTAAGTATGCTAACATTAGTCTTCACTATTATTGTTGCCAAGAAGGATTTTTTTTTTTAAACTGAGTTAAAAAAAAAAAATCACAAACAAAGCCAAATGATTTCCTTATTATGTTAACAGCATACATATATATTATAGAAAGGAATTATTCCTGTCTTTTCAGAAATGTATATACTGTTTAATACCGGATTAAAAACTGCATCAAAACAACAGTGATTTCTTGTGCGTCTGTGGTTTAAAGGATATAAGGCTGAAGTTATGCTATACTCCTCTTATTTTCAACAAACCCCTTAAAAAAGACCACAACCAACAATGTGTTAACCTGTCGACACTTTTTAGCTTCCTCAACCTGTCTGTGGCTCTCATGCCCAAGCCCATTGGTCCTTAAACGGGTCACACATGCATATAAAAGGCTGAATAATTTGGGTTCTCTAGATTAACCAAACCATGGTGCACGTTTATTGTAATGAGGGAACGTGTCACCCAGTGGGAAAGTAGCTCATCGATGTGTTTTTTCTTTATAGTTTTGGAGAACAATGGAGCCCTGCGTGGCACAGATGAATAAGCAGGTAATGCTGTTAAGCAATGTTGTTGATCCTGAACGACCATTTGGAAGAGCTTCTGTTACACACAGATGAAAAGATACTATTTGCATACAGAAAAAGCATTGCGACATTGCTAAAACTATACAATATCACTTCAATCATGATCCTGTGGAAACCACAAAAAGGCTGCCCCACCCCTCACACACTCCTGCACTCAGACACTAACGAGGCTGACACAGGTGACATCAGTTAAAGTCCATGAGAATATGGAGAGGGGGAGAAGTGCAAGGTTGTGTTAGAAATACTGCACAGGCTTTCAGTATATTTTCAAAATGACAATGCAACAATTACAAACAGACAAATACATCCAAGATAATTTCCAAGTCTTTCTAACAACTGAGTTTGAGGCCCAAAGCCAGAAAGACACCAAAGCAGTGTAATACAACACCTGATTATGTGCCAAACTTGTCCTTTTTCATTCATTCAAACCTTTATTTAACCAGGACAAAAACTCTTTTACAAGAGTGTTCTGGCAAGTGGCAGCAGCGTGGTTTCAAATAAATAGGCCTACAAAGACAATAACAAATAAAAACATAGACTTTCTGACAATGAATTTAACTTCATGTAGGAAACTCCATGTATTAATATTCATACACTCATGGAAAAGCTCCAGGTACTGTCATTACCAACACACACACACACACACACACACACACACACACACACACACACACACACACACACACACACACACACACACACACACACACACACACACACACACACACACACACACACACACACACACACACACACACACACACACACACACACACTTCTCAGCATGTGCTTTCAAATCTCATCAGAGCAACTTGCTTACTCTGCTGAAAAATACTGACAAAAATGATCTACACTTGTCTTGTGGCTGCTTTATTCCATGCAGCTTTACACCAAACCATACTTGAGTTATCTGTACCGACCAACTCAACAAACAATTGACCCACTCTGCCACCCATACAGTCCCATGTGCTGCTAGCAAGCTAAACATCTAGCCTAAACAGATGATACTGGAATATGACCATGCTGTTCAAATTAGATCATAAAGACAACACACTCTTACCTGTGATGTAAATAGACATGTGCAAACAGTCCCAAAGACCTTTTTTTGTTAGAAATGAGTTTGAAGAACCCTAGACATTAACACTTCCTGGAAAGCTGTTACTTCCATGACAGTGTCATGCCCAGGTGGGCGTAAGCAGGAGCTTCAACCAATCAAGCCATTACACCCCTCTAACCTTACAGTTCAATGACATCCTGTTTTATCAGAAAATACAGAACGTTACATGAAATAAAAATGGCTTCTTAAACAGTCTTTGCTCTCACACAAGAATCTTCTGACAGGAATGTGGTTAAATCTAAACTATATTAACGTGTATTAGGTATTATACCCCAACAAATAAAATGGTAATATCACATTGTTTAAAATAATAATAATACAAAATAAACATTTTATTTTTGTTTAGTATCAGATTGCATCTCTATTGTGTGAACTTGGTCTGTTTCTATTCACTCTAGAATCATTATATGAGACAAGATGTTGAATTCAGACCTTGCATGGGCTCAAATTAACCATAACTAATACATCATAGTGTCTAGTATGAATACAAAGAATTTGTAGACAGTTAAGCTAAAGACAGGGAAGATATGTTTAGTACTGTAGATACAGTAAAATACACAGGGTCTGATGCAACCGATCCCTGTACTATTTGGGTAAACACGTTTTCTTACAGTATGTCATATTTGTAGCAAACCATTTTGGTCCAGACTGAAATATCTCAACAGCTACTGGATGGATTGCCATGACATTCATTTATTTTATGTTCTCCTCAGGATTATTTGCATTAACGTTGGTGACTGACTTTTCATTTCGCACTACCATCTTGTCCAATTCTGACCATATACTTGCACATCTAATGACATTCCCATCACTCAGATGTACTATAGTGCTGATTACAGCCGTGACACAACACCAGCGTCATATGGCAAAATGTGGTCCTGGAGACACCTACAGTACTGTAGCAGGAACTACCACAGAGGCGGGTTTGAGTACTTTGTCAGGTGTGTATATGTCTGACTGTTTGTCAGATGCATATAAAGGACAAAATATACTATTTCAATCAGGAGAGACATGTTAGCAGATATGCAAATATTTATTTGAAATTCACATACAAAGTAGAGGTTCCATCAACTTTTTTGGAGATTAGACTCCATTGGAAAAATTATATATATATATATACACACATTTCTAGAGTTTAGAAAACCCAGAAATCCCCCGATGGAGTCTAGACACTAGTGGTGGCGACTAAACCCAAAGACCGACGAAACCAAAAAAGGGGTCCGTGAGCCAAACGAAGACCAAGACCTGCGGTCAACGATGCCTGGAGGTGGAAGGGGAGGAGGTGGGTCGCACTTTCGTCTGAAAAGACAACTGACAGAAGCTGGGGAGAGAACAGATTTAAAACATGGTTGTTGTGCTGTGATTGGCTTGAAACAACCGTGCCTGATTGTAATTGGTTATGTGACGTAAGTTACTTCCCACCCACAGATGATGCGACTTACCAGCTGATTAAGAGGGTGTGTAACATTAATGACGTCTCCCTGACTGAATTTACGGCGAGCTACATAAGCATACACACTTTACGCCCCTGGCCCCAATTTGGCGTAGAGGCAGGTGTGATCCCATCACAAGATGGCCTCTAGCTAGCAAATAACAGGCCAAACCAAGTTAGAGAATTTGGTAAATAATAGCTGTAAAACATCAGCATGTTAGCATTGTGAGCATGTTAGCATGCTGATGTTAGTATTCAGCTCAAATCACCACTGTGCCTATAAGTACAGCCTCACAGAGCAGCTAGCATGGCTGTAGACTTTTAGTCTTGTTCATACCCAGAAAGGCATCTCACGCTCAAATAAATGAGAGACGTTTTTGACTTTAGTAACCATTTCTTCTCTAACATTCCAGGCTTTGACAAAGTTCACTTTTCAGAAACATGCTAAATCTTTGAAAATCAAAAAGGGTCTGTGCTGCCCCTATTCCACCAAGCAAAGGCCTATGACTTGACAAAGACTGAACAAGCAGACGCCATCTCCACACAGATCTCCCCTTTGATCCCTCAGCATAAGAGAGTATCCGAGCGTTGCAGGAATAAATCAAAACAAATGAACACAATCAAACTCAGGAGGAACATGTCAACAAACATGATTCTTCATCTGAGCCTGCAGGTCAAACTAAAGCCTGTGTGGCCTTGTTGTACAGTGACCTCTGTCCGTCACGCTGAAGGAGAAACCCCAAATATACCAACAGTACAACGCAACAAAGAAACTCTCCAATCCTCCACGTACCTCCCAAGTTCATAAACACCAGTAGTCAATCAACCCGGACCCAGCCTCTTTTTTTCAAAAGGAAGTGACTTTCATAAACGAGCAGCTGTATTTTCTATTGTTATATTCTGTTGTGGTTCGGGATCCCAACACTATTAAAGTGGAATCACCTTAACCCAGTTGGACCAGCTTTAGTCATAGCTGAGGGGTTTTCTACAAGAACGATTGGTGGGGTTTTGTATACACTCACACTCGACTGGTCGCATTATCTTTGCTTCACGTGTTCCCCCCGAGTTTGTTCAGGGTCTGTAACAAAGAAAGTGGCTTATTATCACCCACCAGAGGAGTTGTCTGCACATGTACGATTCGGTAATTGCTGCCGCTTAACAGGCAGACTGAATTGGACTTGACATTGAGCCGTTATTAGGAAATGAAATGCTGTTTTTGCAATAATGGGACTTTGGCAGTGCCCGGTGACTCTCCCCTGTAAGGATTGTAAAAAAGAGAAGTCAGTTACATCCACAAAGATGCAGAAGTACTGTGTGATGTTTAAGAGCATATAGATGTGCAATAAACCTGTGTGAAATGTATGAATGGAAAGAGATTAGCGTTTTTTTTCCACTGAATCAGACTGGTTTGAGTGACAATGACAGTTGTAGTTTTTCTTCTGGAAGAGGTGTCATTGTTACTCAAACCAGTCTGATTCTTGGTACTTCGTTTGTTACAGGCTCAAAACAATGAATTGAATGACCTGCTGCTGTTTAAACATCAATGTGAACTATGCGTGACAGCATTAGTACAATCCTGTCTTCACGGGAAGCACTTCTGGACTTTCCTAAAGGATACACCTGTTGCAAGGAGTCGACTCGCATGACCTTACAGCAACACAAATCAGCATTAGTTCTACATGGAGATGTAGACTGAGCAAACAAGTGTTACGTCCTCAAACAGCAAATTAATGAGCATAGCAGGTTAGACAAAATACCCATTAAATATGAATGACATTTCCTTCAGTGATCCAGTTTGCACTTGACAACATGAAAAGCTCTTTTGTGGAACTCAAAATCAGAGAGAACTGAAAGAAGAATGCAATCTATATTTCATACTGTTAGAAAGCCTGTAGCTGTTAACAAGGAATACAATTTGTTTTTGCATCATCATGCGCTCTATCTTTAATCCTGCTCCCCGCAGAGTCAGTTATTCCAGAATCATCATATGTAATAATTTTACTGCACAATGACCAGTTTTACTTTTGATACTTGAAGTACATTTTTCTGATAATAAGTTCATACTTTTACTTAAATAACATTTTGAATATGTCTTCCACCACTGGTAATGCACAAGATTTAACGATAGAAAGTATCGCTTGATTTGTTTTTTGTAGCCCTTTTTTATCTTTAATACAGTATATTGTCCATTCTGTTTCCTATCTCCCTGTTTCCTCTTTTCTTTCTCCTTTAAAACACTTGGTAACTTCTATTCATCACAAGTGCTGAGTGCTATATAAATAAAGTTTGCTTGATTCAAATTATGGTAAATCATCCAGTTTTGTTTACAAATATTGGAAAAAAAATGAAAACCTGACAGATTCATAAATGTAACACTTGTCAGCACACTTGTCGGCCATTTACTAAAATAAGGTAATGAGAGTATTAAAAATGAATGAAATTAAAGTAACCCCCTGCTGTGAAACCCGGTGGCACTATTTACATGGTGGACTGTGACGTTCATAAATAGTCATAGTTACAAACTGATCTTGAGTAGGTAGTACATAAGCGTATTAAAGCTCCTTTGAGAACAGCTTCACTGAACTGAAATGAGGCGTTACCTACCTACTAGCCAGCAGCATGATGCTAATACAACATGGCAGCTCAGGGCAACTCTATGCTACTTTCTCAGCCTCACCAAGTAATGGGTGACCCAGCACCCCACCTGACATGGGCGGCTCAAGGGACATGGTCCCAGAAAATAGGGTCAATCCAAATATATGTTCACTAAAAAGACAAAAAAAACTAGTCATTCATGCAGAGAGGCACAGGCCTGTTTGAAAGTGTTTGCTTTGGTTTAGACTTCAGTCCCATCAATCTGTACCTTCTGTGGGAGGGATTGTGGTGGCATTTACGTCAACTTTCAACATTCTTAAAAGAGGCTAATTTGTGGCGCAATGGAGCAGCCTTTTCTTAGCTAACTGACAGATACACTTACTGCACCAGCATCTAAAATATGTACGTTTTCTCATACAATCTCAGAATGTCACAAAAAATCCACCCGTTACATTCTCACAGAGTGTACAGATATCTTTAGACATGCACTTGATGTACAACTCGAAGGTCTTCTGGATGTCTTCGTGCCAGATGTATGCTCGTAGCATTACACAGCTCATTATATATTAATTTGATTACTACTGTAAGTGCTTCTTTTTTTTTTTTTTTTCGCACCGAGGCAAATGGCAATAGCTTTTAAATCATAAGTAAACCCAGTTTGTTTCTCTCATGTAATATAATTAAGTGTAATCTGGAAGCATTGAATCTATGTGCACATACTGGACAAATAAATGTACGGCTGATCCATTACATAACAATGTGCAAAGAAAAAAAATCAAGATTTAAAATCAAGGAAAATCGCAAGTGTCCCTAAATGTCCAATAAATGCTTCAACCAGCTAACCTTATTTTTAGCCTTTCCGGTTACTGCTCACCTGTGGAGACTCTGTATTATGTCCTGTTGTTCTCAAACGCTTTGTACAGACACTACTGAGAAAGACAATGCAAAACAATGGATCTAGCAACAGAGAAAAAAAACTATCTCTGCTGATATATGATAGACTCCTACATAGATACAGTTGGTAGTTACTCTATGTAACTACCAATGTTATTCTATATGCCCAACCTGCGAATGGAGTTGCTTTGTTGTCATGGAGATTGGGTACTCTCCCCCATAATAAGGTGGATATACAACCAGCTGTTATCACAGGTGCAAAATGCCATACTTTGGTCTCAATCACTATGACAACTGAACAACTCCGTCAGCAGAGGTGGGCCACAAGATGCAGCTGAAAGGAGTCTGCTGTACCGTTGTTATATTACTTCCATTAATCTACAATGAATACTATTATGGAGATCATCCTCCCAGCCATGCACCGTAATGCCTGTACAGTAGTATATAATGAATTCCAGTATTTAAAACATACTGGTATGTCATGGAAAAAGACACTGTTGATGCCATCTTTAAAGTAAGTTATATGTTACTGGGACAATGTACAGTATTTTCCAGTCTACTGTAGATGGAGGTCTCTCCTCTGCTTTTTGGATGAGCGGGTTTGATGCCAAATTATGTGTTTGTGTTTTGTAAATCCCCTGAGAAGACTGGTATTTATTTTCACTGACTTGTCGCGGGTGAACTAGTTCACCAAGCAGACTTTTCTCTGTGATTCTGTAATAGTATTCCTCGACCTTTATGCAGGGGCAATTTGCTTTTCCCATGCTTCTTTCATGACCTTACAGAAAAAGCTGTTTTGTTTATATGATTTGGGACTTTACTGGAACCCTGGGGCTGGTAATGCTCTTGCACGCCTTACTCCATGTTGCTCTACTTTTCATTGTGGGGATCTTGTGTCCACTTGGCTTTCTTAAGGTGAACTTGTGTTGTTTTTTAGCTGCATGTGAGAAATGTGGCTTAGGTCTTTATTTTTTTTCTTATATTCTCGATTCCATTAAGCGGATCCTCTAGTTTGGCAGCAGCACAACACATTCACACCCTCTTTTTCAACCTCTTGGTCAGTTCTCCATTGCTTTTGCTTTTTCATACTAATGCCTTGACTTGGTATACCCCACTTTTTAATAGACTCACGAAATAGGCCCACTCTGCTTGATGGTTTATTTAGTTCCTTACTTTCTTCCTTGTCTGTCATTATGTTATAGATTTTATGGTTTTAAGGCTTTAGAAGCATAAGAACATTTACAAGTCAGAACATGCTGTATGAGCTTTGCACCGCTTAGATTAGCTCCACTATAAAGCTGACAGTTGAAAATATACACAAACAGAAATTAGGTTTAAGTTTACAAAACATCCTTCCTGCTCAGGTGTGTGGGAGGAAGATATGTAATTATGTACTGACAGACGTTTTAGCCATTATCCAGGAATAATCAGGTCATAAAGAGATTCATGTTGATAATTTTAACTGTGTAGTTTAGATCAGTGGATCCCAAACTGATGGTCTTTTTTTCTTTTTCTTTGCTTGCTTTTTTGTGGAACAACTGGATCCTTTAACCTCTTCAAGTCTATGAAAGAAATGTGGAACCATTCACAGCTTTAATCACATGTACAGTAGTAAGAACTCCAAACATACAATGTTTAATTTAAGGGGTCGTAAGTTGAATATTTTTTTTAATACTTTCTAAAATATTATCAAATAGGTTTAACTTCTGTACTGTATGTTTTTTGTTGCAATATATAAAGTTTATTATATAAATGTTATAGTAAACCACATCTTGTTTATCGGCATTAAATACAGCTGCACAGAAAGAAATGCAAAACAAATCAGAAAAGGCTTTTAACCCTACAAAACACTGACTCAGCATAACACTCAAGACACACCCGCAAAAAAATCATTTCTGCTAATTGTACACTGTGTGGAAGAATAACCAGACCCCATGGTTTGCAGGAACTTGGGCGAGACGTTGACTCAGCCTGCCCCCTAGTGGTCACGTGGTTTAATTACCAACTAAAGAGATAACACTTGAACCAAGATTGCAGGTGGGTCATTCAGAAGAAAAAGTTACGAGTTCTCAGTTTTTCAACATTTTTATTTTCCTTTTGATTGTGTGTGTGTGTTTTTTTTTTTAAATGCTCTTGTTTAAAAGTAGAGCAGAGCTATAAGGACTCACATTGTGACTATATACAATCGTTGACACAACAGTTCTTTATTTCTGCTGTAAAATTGTTATAAAAGTCTTAATTTCTTCATGGTTATTAATTAAAGTAATGTTATTGACTTTGGACCAAACAAAGCACATGTAGGTAAAAGTGTAAAAGCTAACATGAAGGCCAGCCAGCTAGCTTTTACCCTTTTCTGCGGTGTAACATCAATAAAAAAAGCAGCACATTCTTTACACAGTAGCTCAATGTGTGTATACTGTAGCAAGAGATACCATTCTTACACTTTTCCCATGGAAGCTCTAATTGTGTTTGAGCAGCCAGGTTGGTGCAGGGCCTCCCGGCAGGACAAAGTAGTTCCACCACCAGGGCTTCTCTACTCTCTCCTCGCGGTTGTGGCTCAAATCCGCAACCAGGGTGTAGCGCTCGTACTGATTATAGGGGTCAAAGCGGTCATAGGTGCCCATGGACGGGATGGTGTCATCCTCCTCTTGCAGGTCAGGCTCTGGTGCAGCTTTCTGCAACACAAAGTCCACCCGGCCTGCTGTGTGCATGCGAGGAGGCAGGTGTACTTTCTTCATAGCTCTGGCGTAGCCCGGGGCCGAGGCGCTCACAACATAGATGCCAGGGGTGAGGAGGCGCCAGTACTCTCCGTTTTCAGCTGGGCGGGGAGAAGGAGGCTGAGTGTTTGGACTCATAATTTACATGCTTATATTTGAGTAGGACTGTGTTATTTCTGAAAGACAACTCCACAAGTTTTACACTGCACTCATCAGGGCGAAAGCCTGTGCTACAAACTGGGGACGTGGAATTTGAGTGTATAGCAAATTATAGCAGGGAGGGTCTTGTGCAGCATTTGTTTAAAAAAGGATGGATGGTAGAGATGGGGAAGATTACAACTTGCAAGTGTTCATGTCATTGGACAACTCAAATCAGCTGTATGACTACAGAGTTGTGAATTCACTGTGTGTGGATTCAAAATACTGTGCATTGAAAATATTACACTATATTCATTAAATGTTGGTTTAATGATGTTAAATGACAGACTTTGGTTGAAGCGAGGCATCCACATTTGTTTGGTCTTCAGGTACTTCCAGTCGGATATATTGAAGCCTTTAGAAAAATCGGAGCTTCTAATTGTGATAGTGATTTTGATGTTGACATGAATACATATTTACCAGTCAGAAACTGGTACAACAGTACACTGTCGCAAAGACAAAATGTGTGACGTTGGCCAAAAACTTGAAAATGGACAAGGAAACAAATCTAATGTCATAGCTTTGGCTAATTCATCGGTGGAAAATGGTGCATCTTCGTAGCAGCTAAGATTTATTACCTGTGGTCACATCATGCTGTATTCGTCTGACTGATATTCGTGCACCTTTGACTGCATTTCCCTCCTCGTCTTTTACAACTCCTTTGATACCTAGATGGGCCTGAGGAACAACACATGACAAGCCACACTTAACTTTAGAGACAGCGGATCAGTCATCATCCACTCTTTGTTGTTTTGTACATCTCCATGCAGCCAAACTTAGGGATGCACCGATCTGATACAGTGGATTGGTGTCGCCGTCGATATTGACCTTATAAACATCACTCTCCGCTGAACCCCTTGTTCACAATACTGCCTGTTTAGCTATATTTGCCAGCAGTTATTATTCTGTAATCAGGGTGGTGATGGCGCAGTGGATATGACACATGCCTTTGGTGTGGCCGATCCGGGTTTGATACATCAACCAATGTGTCCCTGAGCAAGACACTTAACCCATACTTAAGTTACTCGGACATATATAGCAATTGTAAGTCGCTTTGGATAAAAGCGTCAGCTAAATGACATGTAATGTAATGTAATGTAATTCAAACTGCATTCTCACAGCAGAAGTACCATTGTTGGGAGCTAATGTCACTACATAAATAGCAACTCATAGCCTCCGCTTACACTGTAGTTAAGTAATAGTTAGAAGTTAAGTGATATATTTTGAAATTGGGGACTGGATCGGTGCATCCTCAGGCCAAACACTGAGATATCAACAAAAATAAGAAACCAGCAAACATAACCATAATCATGTTCTTACCGCTTCCATAAACGTGATTAAGGCCTCCTGGTTTTCATGCCAGCTGAGAAACAATTCCTCTTCAGGGGGGAATTTATCACAACCCAGCTCCACAGTCACCTCAAAACAGTTAGTGTGAAGATAGTTGAAGTCTTGCATGCCTGGCCAGAGACAAAAACAAAACTGTTTTACCCAGAAATCCATGAGAAACCGGGCTGACCTTTGCCCTACACCTCTCAGCTTCCCTGATTTTCTATCATCAGCGGTCTGACAGCGACCTCTAGTGGCTCCATCTGACATTTCTTTTTAATTCAGAGTCAGACATTACCACTGGAACACTGTTACTGAGGAATGACGTTCACTTTTTCAACTCACCACCTGCCATGCTGTACCACTGTGCTCCATTAATGGTTCCTTTGTGACTGTCACCACGAGACGATCCACACTGGGCATTTTCATTGGACATGGTCTCATGGGCATTTGCATATGTTCTTGCAAGAAGCTTAAATACCTATGGAAGACAAATCTGAGGGTTATTTTTCTCTTCTTTAAGTTCATTACAGACAATGAGAAGGTCAAACATTAATGGAAATATGTATCGTTTAAATGCATGTCAAAGAGCCATATTCACTTTCATAGTATTTTTTTATCAGCTATTATTCATTAAAGGTTATCAAGATAAAGTTATGTCATGTTTATCTTATTTGGTGGATTGAATGCACTTTTGGCTGTGATGTGTTTCAAGGAACCCGTTCACCTTGTCGTCCGGTGTTGGGGAGAACATGTTGCGCTCCAGCGGGTGTTTGGACAGATCGTAGGGGTAGGACACCACCAGGTCCCCACCATGGAAGTTAGCGGAGAGCACGAACGGGATGGAGCGGATCCATTTCATGACACCGTAAGTCTCTGGTGCAACCTGGATTGCAGCATTAAGACTTATTCGGACCAAGAAATGAAACAAATCAGATTTATTCGATTGAAAGTGGTAGAGCCGTTCCTCAGCAATGTCACCCACTAGGTCTAAAACCTCATTCACTGACATGACATATATGGGAAAGGATTCATACTGTACCTTACCAAACCAGTAATAGTCTGGGATTGGGATGTGGTCGGTGCGGTAGCCCTTCTGTCTGCGTCGACTGTAAACGACGGATGTCAAATCCGGGAAGTTTCTGTTCAGGTCGATGTTCTGAGCGTTGTTCCGGCCGATGTGGGAAGAATCGTATCTGGGACCCTGTGGTAGTCACAAATGTGTGTTGAATAGTATTCATTTAAGTACTGCTGATTGTGTTAATGATGAAGTGAATATCTGGATTTCGTATTTCAACAGTATGATGCATACAGTAATTGCAGGAACGTTTGCAGTTGCAACTCCCACACACTGCTGGTATTTTTATTCATGACACTTCAGGCTACGAGACAATTATCTATCTGGGCAAGAATCACAACAGTTCCATAAATATATGCATAAAATGCTGAGTAAATTATCCAATCACGTTTATATGTTGTTTACACAAACAGGCATGTTCTTTGTATTGTGCCCATATATTTTATTCTTCTCGTTCTTTGGATAGTGCGAATGAAAGAAAAATATATGCATTCATTACATTACAGATAGTGGTCCTTTCTACTTATTGACCTGATTTTTGTATATTATTTGACTTCTGGAGAGTTTGGGAATGTTATATGGATGTTGTTGCTCTATTATGCTTTATTTGTCCTAAATGTAAGATCTTAATCTATGGTGCATACAGTACGAGTCGTTATTTTCGTTATCGATTAATCTGTCAATCCTTTTCAATTAATGGATTGTTTTGACTATAAAGTCAGAGAAAATATTCATTGCAAGCCCAAGACCCCAATGTGAAATAAAAATTAAGGTTAAAATTGCTTATTTTTTTGTCCAACCAATAGTCCAGAACCCAAAAATGTTAAATTTACCTCACAATAAACGGGAAACAGATAATGTTTTGGATTTTTGCTTTGACTGTCGATGAATATTCTGTGGAATGACTGATTTATTGACTAACCATTCAAGCACCAGGGTAGACAGATGCTATAACAAAGAAAAGTGTTCTGTAAATGTGTGTAAAGGCATGCTTCCTGTTTTGAAAATGCTCTGCACTCGTGCTACAAGGTATTTCAATACCTTACAAGCTCAGGTCTGTTTTGCGTGTTGTTTAACTGTAACACTGAATAGGGATGTGTAGATTTTGTTAGGGTGTTTGGTTGGTTTTCCAAATGTGTCACAAAACAAAATGGCTCAAACTGAACAGCAATAAACGTATGTAAATGTGGAGAACTGACCGCCTGCTCATCATCACTGTAGTTATTGTCCTGGAGTCCAGAAACGGCCATCTCGTATCCGTCAGGGTTCATGGAGGGCAGAATGTGGATGCGGGTGGTGTTGATGAGGGTCTGGATGCGCTCGTTCCCCAGCAGATACTCTGAGCACAGGTACTGAGCCAAGTAGATCAGCAGCTGGCGGCCCAAGATTTCATTTCCATGCATGTTGCCGATGTACTTTATCTCTGGCTCGACTACACAGGGTCACATTTACAGTAACTGGTCTAACCTCCTTGATAATGAAAAAGAATGCAGACTTTGACGAGCTTTACTTACGCAGTTCATGTTGGCCGGGGTTGTTTGAGAACTCGATCACGAGCAGCTCCCTGCCCTCCATGCTGCGGCCGATGCTGTAGGTTTTGGCTATGTCGGAGCAATGTTCCTCAGTTTTCTTCAAGATACTGATCATCTGAGCGTTGGAGTGATAGGTGAACTGTATCGTGGTGGCGGGCTCCTCAGGAGGAGGAATTTCCATGCTGTCAACAGCCTCTACAACCTGCTCTGCTGTACAGAAACCATAACATAGTCTTGTCAGTTTAATCAATGTGCTTTTAGACCTAATAGTGACTGGCCCCATTTTAGATCTATCAAACAAAAATGCCATTTACATTCTTGTACGGCTGCCAGGCTGTAAATAGAGTGCTTGAAGAGTCTGGTATTTGCAGCAGAAACCAAACAGAGAGTGTGGAAAGTCGATATATGCTTATTTCAGCAAACACGTTAAACTGGCAAACAGGCTGATGTCTGCCCTTATTTTTGTATTCACAAAAAAAAAAAATAATACCAATAAAGAAACCAATAATAGCTCCAGAACCACATGAAACACATTATACCTTCGTGTTGCCAGATTCAAATGACCTAGAAGACTATCTGTCAAAACTGTCACTACTGGTTTAAATGCATGATTTGTACAGAGTAAAAAAAGGTTCAATCTTCTTCATCTTATAGATCTCCAAGACACGTTGAATCTAAGAGATAACATGTTGTGTGAGGAGCTTCAAGTCACATCAGTTTGAAATGAATGTGAATATGTGAATAATTACACAGGTCCAACCTGCTGCCAGACATCTGAACTAAATTCTAAATGCCTGAAAAAAGTTTTCCGATACAGTAAAAATGAAGACACTTTCATAGTCCATGTTAAGACGGAGTAGTTAATTTCATTGGTTGACTTTAAGACTCTTACCATGTACGCAGTTTACCATACACAAATGCTAAAATGTAAAAACTAAATGCTCAAATCAGTTCCTTCTGTCCTGCCTAGCTTCCTGCTGTAATGCTCTCATATGGCTCACACATGACTTCTGCTCTTAGTTGCAGCAGAGTATCTTTTTTATCTTGAGAAACATGTTTTTGACTTTGAGAATTTACAACAGTCAAGTTAAGTGAGGCGATGTTTGCCTTCCTGTGGTGCATTAAGGCGCTGTTTATATGGATCGGCTGCTAATAAAAACACATGACAATAGCCACAGGACCCAGTGTAAGTAGAGTTTATGTGGGGAAATAAGGCGTTCACGTTAGACTTTATTTTGAGGTGAGCCGCATGAGCATGTGTGCAAACCAGATGCCGGCTCTATTGAAACTCAGAAGGACTATACTTGTGTTTCTCTTGCAGATGAAAACAAAAAGGTAAACACCTAAATATTAACAAGGATCTAATTAGTCATAGCCAAAGCTAAGGTCGGGTCACTAAGGTCACAATCCCAACAATATTGCACTTTGTTCTCACCTCTGAGGCCCTCCAGCGGGTCATAACATCCCTCTTGGTCACTGACAAAGAAGCGATCGCAGTCCAGGAAGTAGGGCCAAGCCATCTCTATGGCCTCAAAGGAGTGGCTGCATCTTTTAAGCACCGTCTCACAGGCGGTGCGACAGGGCTTCAGCACTTTCTCCTTCTCACAGCGCGGGGCCAACACAGAGCAGCCCAGCATGCGGATTTCAGGGTTGCACTCTCCCCCGAGCAGAGATTCGACCACGCTCATTAGGAGGTACTCGGCGCCGGCCTCGGCCTCTTCGCGGCTCTTGTGGCCGAGGATGTTCGGGAACATGGTCTGAGTGTAGGCCATGTCATCGCAGTAGGACAGTAATACATCTGTGCATTTGGCTGAGGTAGATAGTTAAAAAGTGCAGAAAACAGTCAGGAACAGCCAATGGTAATATAACTTTGGGAATCTTATTTCGAGGGATCCAGACATGTATCTCCATCTGTGTCACACACTTAATGATGAGCCTCACTGTGCTGTCTTCAATCATCTAGCCCCAAATATTTCTATTATCTCTGGAAATTAGTATTTGAATATTTTATACTGCCATTGATCATCTAAAAATACACATGATGGTCTTATGGCTTTCGGGCGAGATTCTATTAAGACTACGCCTAGTGTGACTTATGATCTCATCCTTTCTGTTGGTGAAAACACTGACTCACAGGGATGTAGCTGCACAAACAATTGACCTGTCAGAGAGATTTAGAGCCTGATCATTCTCTGGTGTGAAACGTATGTGGTTTTTAGGCTCAAAACGTCAAAGAAAAGCTCCCATTTATAAAGTTAAACAGTCCATAGAGATGATCAGCTGCCTGCTCCAACATGCCTAATGTTGCTGGATGACAAACAGCTCATGCGAGACATCGCTCTTCCTCCGAGCCCAAGGGTACTCACGTTTTTCTTCCACTTTTGGCTTGCACAGTCCTGCAAAACACATCAGCATGTGATCAGCTGACACTGTGGCAGACAGTAGATGGCAGAGTGGTCTCTGCAAATGTCTCAATGTGATCTACAAAATACTCAGCTTGATCTAGCTCTGGTTATGCCTCAGCAGCTTTCTAAAATGTCTGTCTGTCTACAAAAGTATCATTAAGTCACTAGAAGTTCAACATATTTTACAAGATTATAAATCCTAATCATTAAGGTTAAAAGGCATGCTTTCATTTGGAATATTAATACCATTTGACAAGCTAGGCCAATATCTAATCATATTCACAATCATTTTCTAGCTAAACAGTTACGTACAAGCATTTTTCACAAGTTTTACTGCATGAAAAAGTCAGCTTCTGGATCTAGACAACTGTCTGAGGGAATGTGAAAATATGTCCAAATCATGCAACAGTTTCCGGATGCACGTAGGATAATAAAGTATGTCATCATCACATCAAGCTCAATAACTTTACCTCGAAATCCGGGGTCACACTGTGGTGGAGCACACGACACAAGGACAGACAACTGCAGCAGGACCAGCAGCATGATGCTCATTTTCCGCGGTTTATATTTTCGATGTGGCACCTCGCACACGCAGCCAGACGGTCTGTGCGTCAATTTCTCAAAGTCTGCAGAAATTCCCCCTGAACTTCACCCACTTTATTACACGTATTACGGTCAAATATCAAATTACAGAGGAAGTGGCTCTGAGGTGAAGTAGGGACATATGTGAATGGAAATGAGAACGTAGATTTAGCGAATATGGCGTGTATTCACTAGTCTAGACTGTATTTACGGAGATTTCAGTTAATTAAAACGGGAGTACGCAGACATAGCTAGCTAAATCTCTCCCACTTTTGAGTTTAGTAGCTGACTTTTTGTTCCAGGGGAGGTTTTCACTCTCTCATTAAACTGAATTAAAGTGCAAGTGCCCCCTTGAATATATTAATTTAACATTTTTTACCTGGTTTAATTGGAGTGTCATCCTTCTTCTGTCGTGTTTGGTCAATAATGCGCACAGGTCCTCAATTGGCGGGAGAAAAATGGTTGTCATTAAAGATGCCTGTTGGGGTCACTAACATTCTGCTAACATTACATAAAATTATAAGTAGGCTATTACATTAATATAAGCAATTTTGTTGTGCCCATTTTAACTATCTTGTCTTAATTTGAAGAAAAAAATATATATGTAGACCTTTATTCGCAACTGGTCTAACTTTTAGGAATAATGATGCATAAGCTAGCAGCTCAGCTAGTTTTTATTAGGCTAGTATTTTTTATAAATTAGCCTAGCTGTCTTAATGATAAAGACTACACAATAACTTACTTCAAAATGTTTCATGTATCATAGATTTAAATTATCATACTAGCAGGGTATTACACCAGACATAAATAGTTTTAAGCTAATATACTTAAATTTAAGTTTAACCTTAAACAGCTCCTATATAACATAGCCTACTTTTTTAATATTTTCTTTTTTTCTTTACCACATCAAATGTTAGTTCCATGCTAATTAACTTTACATCCTGAGCTGTGGATGTAACATAGCTACATACCAGCGAAGAAGAAGAGCAGCTGCAATCTGTGAAAATGTTGGATTTATATAAACAAACATTTAATAATTCAGGCAGAAAGCAAGCATCTGTGGAATATTATGGAACCAAATCACATGTAACTAATGTTCAAATGAGGCTACACATAGGCTACTAATAGGCTGTTGTTCTATTGGCTTCTCCTTCTTTGCCCAAAGATACCAAAGATATTTTTGGCTAAATCTAATGCCATAGTCATGGCATCACCCACTGGTTTCAGAAAGGATTTCTTTTTTTATTATTATTAAGTCTGGAATCTTTTGGGACGATCATTACCATTGAACTCCATCTTACAGCCAAAAAAAATCAACATTTAAGCAAAAGGGTGCAGCTGAGGTGGTGGGAGCTAGCTAGGCTAGCAATCAATAAAACAAGTCATTTAAGCCTTAAAACATCTACTTAATGGAACAATGATTCTCAAAATTACTACTAAGATAATATGAGACTAAGCAAGACCTTTGATTGTCTCAAAAGAAGGTTTAATTTGCTTCAAGACT
The DNA here is from genome assembly GCA_023631565.1 of Gymnocephalus cernua. Taxonomy (NCBI): domain Eukaryota; kingdom Metazoa; phylum Chordata; class Actinopteri; order Perciformes; family Percidae; genus Gymnocephalus; species Gymnocephalus cernua. Next base: position 15,396,730 of record CM042445.1, read on the forward strand.
CAGCCGAGGTGATTGCCACCTGACCGAATTTCTATCCACTTAACTTAATTGTCAAGTGAGCAGCTTTAGCCTACATCCTATTTTGATGTGCCAGGAGGTTATCACACAAATTGTTTTTGGTCATGGCTACCTACACTGAGCTTTATTACGTTGAGCTTGTTTTACTCATCCAACTAATTATAGGTTATTCTCTCCTTCAAGCTGAACTGATCTGAATTAGCATAATAGGGAAGCATGATTATTCATCATGCAGGCAGGCGGGCTCAGGACCCCTGCGTGAGTATCTTGAGAGGGAGCTCGCCCCTCTCACTGTAATAGGCTGGTGCGAGCGAGAGTAGGCCTAAAGTAGAAATACTACTGTATCTTAAATCTGGAATATGAATTAGATCCTTAACATTTATTATGCATATTTCTGCATGGCCCAGAAATTAAGTGTTAAAATACTTACTTTTTTTACACTGATTTCAATGCTGTTTCCAGAATAGAAGACATCTACTTCCTCATCAACTCATATAATTTGTCAGATAAGTAACCACTGTTTTATTGCCTTTCTTGGTTGAGGTGTTTACTATTGATGCAGCAGACTACCTGCAGATTGGGTAATGTTGCTAAATGGTCCTTAATCATACGTTTAAAACTAGTGTCAGAAGAGTCATGTATAAAATATAGTTTCAAGAGTGGGTTGACACTCACTCAGTTGTCCTTTTAAACTTGAGCAACAGATGTGACACATATTTTTCCATGCATACATTTTCCATGTGAGCAGTTTTAATCATCAGTTTTTCCTTTAGCAGTTTCTGATGATTGGGGTTAATTAAACGATGTGTTAATATAGCTATAAACACTCTGGCTTCAGTATGACCGTGAGCTGCTTTTAGCATGAATTGCTTGAATTTATTATATTGTTGTATATTATATATATATATATATAGAGAGAGAGAGAGAGAGAGAGAGAGAGGAGAGAGAGAGAGAGAGAGAGAGAGAGAGAGAGTTAGCCATAAAACAATGGAGATTCTTACATTTATTGCTGTTGCCATGCATTGAATTAAGTGTGAGTCACAAATCATTGGCAAAATGATCTTTGACCCGTCTCTTTAATTACACTTGGCAATAATGCGGCTGCAACAAAGACATTTACACCATATTATCATCTACAATATAATTAGGGCCATGATGATGATGGAAACAAAATGTGATGGAGAAGCAGGTGACTAGCTGGTGGTAAACAAGGAACCAAAAGAGCTTTATTTGAGAATAACAAATTATGTTTTTTTTTTCAAGTATACCTGTATCCATCAATTTTGGATATTGAATACATAGGTTGTCAAAAATCCTCATCTATTGTTTAAGTCCTACTATTTGTCATTTAGTGTCCAAGACTTAACTGTACTGCTTGAATTTAATTTATAAACTTACTAATTATATCAAAGCTCATTATCTAGAGCCAATGACATTACTGTGAAAACATTAATATTTGTAATAGCTTTTTAATTGACAGCTTTTATTGCACATATTTTACTAATAGCTAATCACACTGCCAAAGAACAGCAAGTGGCTTACAGGAGGAAAAATACATACATTTACATCCAAAGAGAACAGATTTTTAATAATAAAGCAGCTATTCTGGTTTAAGTCACTGAAAAAGTCACATATTAAAATCTGGCACAAACACAAAACGGTGTGTTTAAAGCACTTTGAAAGCATTCCTATGCTACATCACATTGCTCACTTTTTATCTAGACAAAAATTTGTTCCTGTACAGTGCAAAATATATAATAACATCATGTAAATATCCATAGAAACATTTTCTCCAGTCAACTGGCAAAACAAAGCACAGTTGTACATATGCATTTCAGTCAAAAGTGGGCTATCTCTAGTATATTCAGTTACAAACTCACACTTTAAAGGATAATTTGGGTGATATTCTATGTTTTTCTTTTTGTCAACAAATCCCATAAAGAGCCAATAAAGAAAACCAAACCAATAATGAATTGATCCTACTAACAAGTGTTATCCCTGCCTCCTGGACTTGTGATTCACAAGAGAGTTGTATTTAATTAAATGAAACACATCCAAACTAAGATGTGGTCTTTGTTTGTCAATCGTCCAAAAACTGCACATCAATAAGCCATGCTGTTGCACTGGGTGACATGTTTCTTCACTACCACAAACCAGGGCACTGTAGTTTATTTTCGGTCAAACAAACTAACCCGTCCTGCTGTCATAAATACTTCCCAGTGCATCAAATGTGTATAAATCTGCATCTAAAAATAGTTGCCAAACAATTTACAATGTTTTCCTGTTTGAGCAATGTTCTCTAAAAACTACAGTGCCCAGCTGATTTAAGAAATTATGAAACCTGTTTTAAAAATGAAAGTACATATCCATGACCTGTTTTTTAAGATCATCATACATCATTGTGTTGCGTCCTAGTAATTTAGATGCATCCCATGTGCTAAAAGCACAATGTTTGACTGACAGTTTGATTTGACAGAAGACGTGTGTTGCTTGTCATACCTCTCAAATAAAGTGCCATAAACTAAAAATTAAAAATGTCTCTGAAAATATTTAGAGATGGAGCAGCTCCTTGTTGATTTTGGTCTTCACATGGCACTTGTTGACGATAACAAAAATATAGTTATCACCAGTCGTACCATTTAATATCATGGTGTAAATGTTATTTGCCTTTGGCTCCTGTAACTATAGTAGCTCTGAGAGAATTAGACAAAGTGCATCAATATTCAGTGAATGACACTGCAAAGTAGTCTAACATGGTCAATATAGAACATAGCAATAATGTGCAGCATTTGAGTCTCCACACCTAAGAATACATTATCCAGAAGCAGGAGCAACAGTCTTTCCTCTTTTCACATCTTCACTCCATCACCTATCGACCTTTAGCTTCTCGCTTTGTCCCTGCGTTTTGTGGCAGAGGACATGTGGATTTGCCAAAATCATTACAAAGTGGTTGGTACAGTACAAAAAGGCCACTTCATACATGTCGCTCAAAGAGAACAAGAGGCCGGTGTCCAGCTGTGTGGTCCTTCCATTTGAGATTAATCTGAACCCACTACTTACTCCATGAAATTGATTTGTCTGATCTGTGTGTGCATCTGTGTAGTTTAGTGTGTTTTGCTGCCACCGATGAATCACAGCGCTCTTGTTTACCAATACTTTCTGGGGCCGTCTCCACATCGTCTCTGTCGCTCCCTATCTGTCTTCCACTCCGCCACCTTCATCCTCCCCCTCATTGCTGTCTTCTCAATCTTCTCCACCCACTATCTTCCTTATTTTTGCTCTCTCTTTGCCCCCCACCCACAATCGGTCCCCTCCTCTGCTCTATTTTCCCTTCCCAACAGCATCCTGCCCTCTTTGTTTCTCTCCTCATGTTTCCTCCGCACACCTTCTTCCAAGAGGCAACCTTTATTTTTGGCCTGTAGTGTGTATCTGTCATGTCCGCGTCTGCCATTAGCTGATCCTCTGGAGACAGTAGTCGTTCTCTGTGTCTAAAGAGCTGTTGTGGCCAGATGATGGGTATAGATCACGGCGGAGCAGCCTGTTGACGACAGTAACCAGCACTTTCTTGTACTGCTGACGTAGGAGGGAATAGGCAAAGGGGTCAGAGGCAGCCTTGCTGTATGTCAGGCACTTACTGATGATCCCCCAGCGGCGGTTGATGTCCACGAAGGGTAGAAGCTCGGCCAACCTGAAGGGGCAGCAGCAGAAACATAATTAAACAAAGTACATTTTGGTCAGAGCTCTTTTTTTCTTGTTTTTTTAAATGCTCAAAGTTGATTAGGTAAGACTGAACCTATGGAGTCCTTAACACATTAGGGACTGTATGCAACTTGAGAGGTCCAAATGGAGGTTTTTCCACAAAGTTGTCACCTGTGCCGTCATTCAGTCACTGACAGTGGAAATAGTTGTTCAGGAACATTTGGTAAACAGGACTCTATATTCACCATCATTATGTGCAATGTTACGCATTCATGTGGATATTGTGAAAATTGCTCCAACAACCTGACATGGATTTTCCATGTCACAATAAAATCTAATCACAACACAGAAAAGGTGAAGAGGTGTAATGCATGTCAGTGTTGTCCAGCCGAGAACAGCTTAAACCTGCCAATATGTAAACGTGAAGCACTATCATTAGTTTTCACAAGGAGGTGCAGGGGAGCTTTTTCTTTTTTTTCTGGGTTAGCATTTTAAATCTTGCATAGAGTATACATAGAGCACACATTGAGAATATGAAGGGAATATGTATAACAATGTGCATTGTATCTTAAATCTTCCACAGATGTATACCAATTCAACACTGTTTCATACTGTATTGTATATATATGTATAAAACATGTATATGTATACGTGTAATTTTTAATACCACCAATTGAACCATAGGGTTCAGCCCCCCCTTCAAACTCCACTAATTTCCGTACCCGTACTGTAATCGAAGCATAAGGTTACCACAGAGAGCAAAGAATATTCCCCTTTTACCATCACTAAATGATCATTTAAAAGCAGAACGGATACATGAGTAGGAGTTATCATAATTAGATGCTTCACTTTGCCAGTGGGTAAGCAGTTTACTTCAGTATCTCAGACACTTTTTCATTGTCAATATGCCCTCCCTCTTGTCTCCCATATGTGCATGCACCACAAATGTCCAGCCGATGGATCATCTTCACCACATCTGGCTGACAACTGGTTTGTGGGCCCCTGAAGCATTTCCTCTTTTCTCTGGAAACCACTTTTTGTTTTCTGTATTCATTGTCTTACACTGTATTGTGTGAGTGTGTTTCAGTGGAAGCAGCAGGGGTGACACAGGTGACCAGTGAGCCATGTTATGGTTCAGAGAAGCTATGTAGTGTGACTGTGCACTTCAAGTGTTGAATTGTGTCTAATATAGTGTGACAGATGTGTACCTTCTAAAGGACAACAACAACAACTCTAATGAGTCTGGATGCAGATATGAGTTTTACATATTAATGGTATGAGTCCTTTAGTGTTTTACATTGCACAGGAGTTTGGAGTAAATTACATGATTTATGGGCTAGGCCTATACTATAAATTCGACTTACCTTGTAATTACATAAGGAGCAAAGCAGATGATGAATGAGCCGATGAAGATGCTGATCTTCTTTGTGGCTCTCTGCTTTCTCCTCTTTTGCTCTGCTAAACACCTCTGTTTCACGCTGGAAACAGCAAAAATACTTTTATAAATTGAAAGGCCTATGAGGAAACATGCTTAGCCTATATACAAATGAGGAATGCATTAGGCCTATGAGGAAACATGCTATATACAAATGAGGAATGCATTAGGTGGACTACCTTGGGTGAATGTCGACCAGAAGGAAAAGAGTCTGCATGGTGATAATGTCGATCCTCTTGCAATGAAACCTGGCGACTTTCAACACCTTCAAGTAGGTGAAACACAATATGAGCAGGGAGAGCATGAAACTGGTGGCGTGGAAAACCACAGTGAAGATTGTAAACTTAATCCTGTCGCTGCCTTCCTCGCTCGGCTGCAAGGTGCAGGACGCGTACACGTCGTTGTAGTCGACCCAGGAGAAGAGCAGCGCCGTCAGGGAGAAGGTGAAGGAGTGCAGCCAGGAGTAGCACACCATGATCAGCGCGTCCTTGTAGCGCATTTTAGTGGAGTAACTGAGCGGGAAGACCACCGCAATCCACCGGTCTATGCTGAGAGCTGCCATGCTCAACATGGTGTTCGCGGTCAGAAAAGTCTCCAGAAAGCTCACCGTGTGGCAAATGCAATCCCCGAAAGGCTGCTGGTCCCTGATAATTCCCACCAAAGTGGCCGGCATGTTCAAGACAGTGATGAGTATGTTGCAGAAGGACAAGTTCATGGTGAAAACACCGGGCACCTGGCGGCGTATCTCGGTGCTGTGGACGAAACATAGCAGCACCAACAAGTTTGACAACAGCGAGACGACCGCGACCACGATGATGAACAAAGCGAAAATAATTTCAGCAAAGTCCATGTCTCACTCCAGAAAGTCCGCTCTCGGGTTGCCTGCGCCTGCTGTTGGTAATGCGCACTTAAAATCCAACATGGTCAACCGTCGCTCATCTCTCCAGCAGCTCCCACAAATTTCTTATCAATTAAATCCTCGTGTGTCCGCGCGCGGCTGTCCCCTCCAACTTCCACGAGCGCTGTCCAGCGTGCTGAACCGAGCCGCCGCCACCATCTCTCTCTCTCTCTCTCTCTCTCTCTCTCTCTCCCCAAACGTGTCGATTATTTCCAGTTAACACCCGACAGGTGCAGGTGTGAAGCGGGACGTGCGTGGTGTGAAGGCGGCCCACTCATCAGACAGATCTGGACTGGTAGGGGACTGAGGTGGACCAGCATGCCTATCGAATTGAATGATCGTTTTTTTTTTTACATAGCACGTGAAGAAACGGTGATCACACCTAGAGACATGGAAACAACTTGTCCTAAGCACACCTAAACCCACATCTTATTTCCTTCATGTTGTGGATATGAATAGAATTTCTGTTTAAGGATTTCCCATGTGCCCGTTGTTTGATTTCTTTGCGCAAATAGGCTACACTTCAATCATCCCGCATGAGTTATGCACATGCGGGTTTCTCGAGTCGTCCGCATTGATCACGGCTCGCTCAAAATCAGCGTGGACAGATCTGGAGGCAAAAGAGCGTAGAGAAATCCAGGGATGTGCTGCTCCTGGATCATTTGGAGACGCTTCTGACCGTGACCAAATGGCACCAGCTGCATACGCGCGCGCGAAGAGGCACAGGGGCAAATAGATCCTTTTCCAAAAATGAATTATTCATAGCCTGGTGGCTACTGTACATTCCCTGTGCACGATAATAATTTGTGTCAGGTATGCAAAAAATATATACAACAGGACTGCTATTTACAAGAGAATGCAATGCAACATATGCCCTCAAATCTTTTTTTGTTTATCTTTGGCCAATATGATTTTGTGCTTATGAAGACTGAAATCTAGGTGACTTAGATGTCTTATTTCTTTACATTTTCTACTTCAATTTCTACACTGTGAAGGACACTGAAGTGCCACTGTCAACCACATCCCCCTTAATCAATCAACAAAACAAAAACTCACTTTGCAACACCCAATCTTCAACACTTTACCTCTGCATGGTGTAAGGAAGAATAAGTCCTCATAGAGAGGAAATGCCAGTACATAGTCTTTCACATACACTATTCCAGCATGAACCACAGTGATAGAAGTACCTGCATGTAACTAGAGGTGATATTTGCTGACGTCCAGTAGACAGTTCTGTGTTTTAGTGTCACATTTTGTGGTAATATTGAACAGTAGATCAGAATGTCTTGGCATCAGACATACCAGCCATAATTTACAATTGTTCAAAGGAGTATAGATAATGCAACCCAGTCTCACGTCAGTTCGTGATGGAATCACGAAAATAAATCTATTAGATCGTGGTACCATCACGTAGTGAAGATTTACGTGATGTAGTCACGTTTTTTTAACTAATGATTTGGAAAAACTCTCTTTTTATTTTTGATTCGTCAGAAAGTGGAACCCCACGCATATTTACTTTGTCGATCCTTTCATTTGTTTTCTCTTACAAGCACTGAGGTGTTCTCCACTGCCCCCCAAAATCAGCACCTTACCTGTTTCATTTGTTTTTAATGTGTAACTGTGTCCATAAACCTCACTGATGCATTATTGTGGATTAAAGAAAAGTCTAAAAGATAAAAGGATTGCACTATCAAACACATTAGCTCTAGCTAAAAACCACCACTGATGGTTTAAAACACTGAGTTGGCCAATTAAAATCCTAACTGGAGTAACATGCTGCAGCCGGCACCAGAAGTGCACTTCAGAAATGTTTGTGCTTGTTACTGAGTCATGCCCAATTCTGGAGAAGTCACTGCAGACAGTGACTCACTGGAATCAGACAAAGCCTTCAGGGGTTTTTATATATCCTTCCTCGTGTCCATTCGCTTCATACTCCCACTTGTTATGAGGCTTATGGGCTTGTGCCTGAATCCCCCACCAATTAAGTGCACTGTTTTATTTATGTAAGAGCGACACAGTATCAGATAATTCATTTGACTCAGAACCTACCTTGCTTGTGGCAATGATAGAGTATTTAGTGATGACTCACCTAATCCCCTAGTTTAGGGAAACCCTGAGGTGAACTAACTGTGAAGTGACTGCCTCTTAAAAGCATCATAATCACAGTTGATCAAAGTCTTTCTCGCGTACTGTGAAGCTACTGAAGGTGTGCATGTGCAGTGGGTGATGTCTGTCCCCTACAAACAAATGATCAAATGCCTGGGAGAACGCCACAGCTTGGCTCCTGAGGGAAAAGTGCAAAGCTATTTATAGGCCTGATGGGGTGTCACCTCCAATATAACTCTGAGCACCGGTGTATTACCTAACCAATGCATCAGAGCGAAGCGCTGAACACAGCTTCAAAACCGCAAACGAGATTGCTTTTGGAGGATGCTTTTATGTGTGTTACGTAATCAGCCCCTGCAGATTTAGGTTTCCTCTAAAAGTCCTCAAGGAACTGTAGCAGTTTCACAACTGAATTTAAACACAGTAAGATATCTGCTGCTCACGGAGGCATGCAGAGTGGCCAACTTCATGCTTTGTCCCACATCCGACAATAAACTAAAGTTCATAATGGTAACAAAAAAAAGGGGGGAAAGACTCTGATCTCCAGCCGTGAGTTTGGGCAAAATCACCAAATTGTAATTGCTTAGATTCAGAGTCGGTCTCAAGCACAGTAAGTAAAGTAAGGAGGTAGATCGTTTAGAGATAAGATGAGCTGCACATGTGCAGTATAGGTGCAATTAGGAACAAATGCCCTCAATGTGACAACATTTTCCAAAAAAGTTACATTAAGGCTGCAACTAACGATTATTTGTTGTTTTATCTGTTACTGTAATTGTTTAGTTCATAACAAAAAAGAAGTGAAAAACAGCGTCACAATTCCCCAGAGCCAAAGGTTTTATATTCAATTTGTATTAGGCCTAAATATCAGACCAACAGTCCACAATACAAGGATTTCACAATTTACAATGCAAATTTGAACATTTCAAAAGCTGGAACAGCCTGTTGTTCAATTCGTCAGTAGTGCTGAAATGATTAGTAAACAGGACTAAAAGAGTCTACAGCCATGTGAAGCGAGCACAGTGGTACTAAATGCTAACATCAGCATGCTAACATGCTGAAGTTTAGCAGCAACAATGTTTACTACCTTTAGTGTGTTCTGATCCCCTGGCTGGGATCCACTGTCTTAGTCCATCAACAAGTACGTTTGATATTCAATTTACTCAGTAAGTCACTACCAAAGGAAAATTCCCTCAGCCTCTTAAATGGGAGGATTTGCTGCTTTTCTCTGCCTTATTTCATTGTAAACAATGCAGTTATGGAGCAACGCAATGAATTTGGTGTTTTGCAAGGAGAGAGAAAATTGGAACAGAGCACACTGAGAGGAAAATGGGTCTTCTGTTAGCACCTCACAAAGATTGCTCTGAGAGCTTTCAATTTCCTGTTCTAACCAATGATCTTACATAACTGTTGGACCGCTCATACCAAACCAACCAAACCAAACCAGATCACCTTCAGGCAGTAGGAGAGAGGCCTTAGATGTTTAGAAATAAGTGTGATCTCAGATGTCCTTTGGAGCTTGTACCTGCGCTGCACCTTTTGAAATCCACTGCCTTTAGAGTGTCCCAGGAGGTAGAGCACAGCCTGAGGCAAGGAGGAGGGGGGGGGGGGGGGTCCTCAGGTCATGCATTAGGTAACTTGGCAGTTGATATGTCTTGTCTCAGAGTCACAGCACAAGATACAGTAGTGGGTAACATGATGCCTTTGGACAGCTTTGTGTAATAAAGACTCTCAAGCATTGCACAGATGATTTCTACTCTTTATCACTTGCTATTCAACCACTAAATCATTCATAGGTTACACTCGTTATTTTGCATATTTTACAGCATTTACTAAATTGTGCAGTTTGTGTCGCCGTCAACCATTGTCCGAAACACGGCAATGAATTTTACCATCTTAAAGTTACTTAGATCGTCAGTCAAAGTGAGCATTTAGTCATCTTTATTTAGTTTGACTTCTTCCTGTATTAAGTTATGTTATTATTATTGGGTGATAGTAACACTGGGAGATGATGCAATTTACAGTATTTCCAAAAAACTAAGATGCACAAAACAAATGTGGACTTTGTGAAAAAGAAAAATGAAACTGTATTTGTGGTATGTTTTTTTTTAAGACTTACAGAACGAATGGGCTTGGAGCTGGGTGCCACAGAAGTATTGACAAAAGGACTAACACAATAATGGTTGTTGGTCTTTTTATGGGATTTGTGGACAACAAGAAATATTTACTTTAAGTCTTCATTGTTGCAGTTTTCCCACAAGTATTTTAATGCAGCACTAACAAGAGATATTTTCCCAGAACAGTCCCTGCCTGCGACTGCATTACACTTTTTGGATAACATGACTTTGCTAAAATAATAAAGGTAATTGAATGTGATGGATTATCTATTTCAAGCAACTTTTAGTGCTGTGCAAGTTCATTAGTATATAATATTGAAATGAATTAACCACTAGCTGCCTAGAAGGTTTGACATCAATTTGAAATATATTTGTAACACTTTGGAAAATGATAAAACATGCAAAACCACCAGTTTGCTCCTAATTTAGTTTGTCTCTCTTCTCAGTTTCCTTCAGGTGTGCATATAAAAAACGTAGTCAGTCTGCAGGGTTGGGAACATGTGACCTCTTTATATTCACAGTAAATATAGGTATAGTATAAAAGTTAAATGTTGTTCTTTCGCTCCAAAGAAAATCATACATCAGCAGCTTCAAATATTGTGCAGACACTTTGTTTTAAAAACAGATTTTACTCATGATATTAAGGATGCCAATTTGTCTGTCTAGATTCTCACAATGTGTTATCTACTTTTGTGGACCCAATTACTGTATTTGAGCATGTGTTCATATTGACCATACAGGTCAACTCATATTGAGTCAGTATAAGGATAGAGATACAAGGGTAAGGAACAAGGTCAGAAGTCATTAACCTTTAAAACATGCTGCGCTCAGACTCATACTTCAATGATCCACCATATACAGATCAATATTTGATCTCAAGGTAAGTCATACAAAAAAAACAACAGTCTCCAGCAAAAACCATTATACGCCCACCTGAAGTAACGTACCGCAGCTCCCACCTTACACATCACAATGAAGGACATATTCCCAAAACAGACATTTCCTGCTTCCTGCCTGAGCTACATTTAGTTTTTATTGCAGATATATTTTCCCAGTAACCAGTGAGGATAAAAATGATGTGGGCCCGTTGTGAATGACAGCTCAGGATGGCGGTTGCAGGGTTGGTAGTGGTGTGACAGTTGGGCCTCCTCCACACTTCTCAGTGTGTGACAACATACCTGAAAACCACCGCACAGAAACAAAACTGGGCTCAAACATCTGCCACTTGCAGTGTGTGTGTGTGTGTGTGTGTGTGTGTGTGTGTGTGTGTGTGTGTGTGTGTGTGTGTGTGTGTGTGTGTGTGTGTGTCTGTGTGTGTGTGTGTGTGCGTGTGTGCGTGTGAGTGTGTGTGTATGTGTGATCATATGAATCATGTTGTCTTGCATGATTCTTTTTCTTATTAGTGTTATTATCATTTGCACACATTTGTATACACATTTGTAATTCTAATGCCACAAAAAATAAAGCGTTTTGGAAATGCTTGCTCTTGGGGGGGAGGGGGGGGGATTGTTGGGTCTCTGTAAATTAGAGTGTGGTCTAGATCTACTCTATCTGTAAAGTGTCCTGAGATAACTTCTGTTTTGATTTGACACTATAAATAAAATTGAGTTATTTGTGGATGGGTGACTTCTTCTTGAACTGCATGCTGTACAAACTCAATTCATATTTCAAAATAATTGTACCCTAATCAAGTGTACATAAACTATACATATGATGACATATACAGGTTATTAGTTGTTATGGGCTACTGTATATAATGTGTCAAAGTGTACGGAGGCCCAAACTACATTTAAAAAAAAAAGCTCACTATTGCATACTGATAAAACTGTATTTAAGCTTATTATGAGGACACATACAGTTACAAGCCTCCACTAACTCCAATTGCATTTATAATCCAGCTGATACAATAAGGTCAATGACTTCACATATGTTTTAAAGTCATCCAAAAATCATGCAAATTAGCATCAACATATACTGCAATCACATGCATTTTCTTTGGGAGTTGCTTCTATTGTATTCTGTGTTGTTCCTCAGACAATCAGGGTCTGATTGTGTGATTCAATCACAGCCTCGCTCTGTTAAGGCTCCAACTCATGTCCTGAAGTCAACAAAAAGTGCCCAGAAAGATACAGTATTTGCCGTGAAAGAAAAACACAAAACAACTCGCTACAAAAGCCTTTTTAGCACCTGTGTGTCATTGTGTTTTCCCGGACATCTGATGTGATATATTATTGAAAATTGAGGCTCAGCACTGCTGCTTGGCAAACAAAAGGAGCATGAAACAGCTTTCATGAGTACTGTGCAGCTGCCACAGGTATAGCAGGAGCGACTTGTGATGAGTCATGTTCCCATAGCAACACTCCAGTCCGGGAAGTTATCGCACCATCTCTGGCAGCACATGTTCTCAACGTGGATGTAAATATCATTTACATGGGGTATTATGGCCATCCAAGGAGATTATGAAGCCTGCTATTGTCTGCTGCTTTTTTTAAATGACACATCAAAAGAAGCACATTGAAATGATATTCTTTTTATAGTATCTGTGCAACTGGAGGAGTATTTTGACAGCATTCAAAGGCTTAAATGCTGTTCGTGACATGTGTGCATCATCATACATTTCTCATGGTTCTTCTTCCTCTCTCCCATAACTGAATGGTCTCTCCCATCCTCAGATAACCCCGTTTTTAGCAAGCCTGAGCAAACAGAATGGTTTGGTCCGCTACAGGTGTCCAAAGCTCTGTCAAGCCTTTTGCTTTGTTCACAATGAGCCCTCTTTTATCTGGAGACCTAAAGGAGTGGATGGAGAGATAGCGGGGGGTGAGGAAGAAGCATAAATAGATTGCTTTGACCCAATGAGGACAGACCACATAAAGCCACATCTGAAAGGATTCCTTTAGTGTTTTATTAATGACCCAGTAGGCGATGCCCTGCCCATTTATTGATTTCTTCATCAATCTTTTCATAAACAGTCAAAGACTTTCTTCATGAAGCTTTGAAATATATGACACAGGCTTCCTGGATGCAAAAGATATGAGGAAGAAAAGTGCAGGAGTTCAGCATTGTATCACACAGCTAACTGCAGTATTTGCATTGGATTTAAAGAGCATTCCTTGGATTCAGACCACAGGGTCACAAACACATTGTTATTGCAAAAGGGTTTATGACCACTCACTCGGAGCGTCCAGCGGGCAAACCAACCAGGAAAACTGTCTTTCATCGGGAGCGGCTGCTCCTGCAGAGAGAGTAAAATGAAACCTGTTGTCTGAGTGGAACAGATTGACAGTGAGCCACGAAGCACATTGAGCAGACACACTGCATTCATTATCATTAGGCGACAGGAGCGCTTTGAAGTCAGTCAGGGCTCCAGTGGGCAGACGGAGCAGGCCAGCACGTGATGGAGCATTATAGCTCCTGCAGCAAACTATGAAAAGAGCCTCATAAAAGGTGCAGGCACACCGATGAAGAAAACATTACCTAACAAGCTCTTCACAGGGAGGGTGTAATGAACAGCCCAGCTCTTGTGCAGAGATCACAACTGCTTTCTAAGATTAATGTGCCATGTGCATGTAAAAGCTTTGACTTGTCAGTGTTGCAAGATGTTGATTCAACATCCACGTACTAGCTTTTTCCATGGTTTTCAAACCCCATCTCAGGGTCTTCATCACCAGTTGTTCATGTGACCTGTTGTCGCTAGACCAAACGTTCCATGGGTCGCTTGATGGAAACTGAGCTATCTCCATGACAACAAAGCATACTTGTGCTGAGGAAGATAGGATGTGGTTGAAAGCCTCGGAGGAAGCTAGTAAGTGGACCTTTCGTTAAGTACTGCAGTTGAGTAAAATGTGTTGATTACGCAGCATATCAAGCAATTACGATTCTCAGCCCTGTGAAAGTATTATTTAATTAGATGCTGATTTAAAGGATAATGCAGCTCATTTTAAACTTTTTTCATTTTATTCAGGCAGATCTCTTGTGTCAGGCTAAAATTAAACACTGATGGATTTGAGGTGTTATTTGATTTAATTGTGTTAATTATTTTGGCACACGGACATCACCTCCTGCATGAGTGGAGATATGGTGCCCTGCCCTGAGTACAGAGAGTGCTATCTAGTGTACAGTACAGCTTTGTAAACTATCCATCACTCTGTCCAATAATGAGCCCATCACTGTCACCAATAACAGAAAACACACACCTTAATGGCCCTCTGCAATTACACCATTATACCATTACAGTGTGACACAGATGAATTTTATGGTGTGCATTTTACTAAAAGGATACATGTTCATTGTTATTCATTGCTGCTGTTGGATGAAAATCGCCTGTGAGAAATCTGAAATTTGCTAAGGTTTCCTGGTGAACTTCACATCATTCACTTGTTTTTGGGAGGGTTTTATAAGTTTGGGCTTTCTAAAACTCACTCTATCACTATGAAATTAAGGGTCTATTGTTTTGAAAATGTATAAGAATTTCTAGCTGCATATGTGCCATGCTAGAACAGAAAACTTGAGGAGGGTGTGGAAAATTATATTCCCTGCCCTGTCCCATCATTTTTGTCTCTCGTCACTATCAGTTATCAAATAAAGTATAAGAATATTCTGTTATGATTTCACGATTATCCAGGAATTAGCTTTATCTTATTGCAGCCCTTTGTGGGTTTAACAGTTTGTGGAAATTAAATTTTTTCTACCGCCAGTGAATATATTATGAGATGTGTAATTTCACCAGCTGTCTCCCTGTGATCCAACCCCTTGCCATAATAAATACACATAGTCTAAGCATTGATTCACTCCTTTCTAGCTCTGCCTATTTTCTTCGTTCTTCCTGCACACACAGACAAACATATATACGTACAGATCCAAAGCTAAATCCCCAGTGGTGGTAGTTTGTTCTGCCTGTGCATCTCACAGTACCTCGGCTCTTACTCATCCTCTCGACCTTTACTGCGGCTCATCTTCACCAGAACAGGCTGTATCCAAAAACATCTGCTTTGACCCTCCTTCAAGGCTCCAATGGCCTTAAAGGTGTGGACTGTGCAGTGTAGTGACTCACGCTAAATAAGCCGCATGAGTCACAGAGGGACGAGCACAACAGTAGTCACTACACACCCCACTCTGGGTAAGGACAGCCACTACACTTTGTGACACAGCAGAGACACACAGTCATTGGATATTTATAAGGATTTAAAGGCTGCATAGTGGCTTGGATCGGTTATGTTAGGTGTACAACTGGATAGGGCAGTGGAAACATGAAGACTGCAGAAGTTACTGGCTTGCATTGCACAATGGGAAGTCTGCTCTCCTTCTCCAAAACAATCTACAGAGGAGGCAGCAGTGAGCGAGCTTCACGGCTCAGTTGCCAGAAGTACAAGACTGTATTTGTGCGTGCGTGCGTGCGTGCGTGCGTGCGTGCGTGCGTGCGTGCGTGCGTGCGTGCGTGCGTGCGTGCGTGTGTGTGTGTTTTTTCCCTTGCTCTACAACTACTCCCACTGGCTGTATCCATAAAAAAGAGTGTGTTTTTAGTAGTTAACCTGAAGGGGCTGTTTATTCTGGATGAAGAGATATCATTTCGTACTATAGCCAGTCAAATTTATTTTCTATTTCAGAACCATTCAAGCTCTCCCTGCCTATCTACATCACCAAAGGCAAATTAGGGGAAGGAACCTCCTTAACTTGGCTTTAGCCAAAGAAAACCATAAATGAGTGATGTTTAGCCGTGTTCAGACAGAATGCAAAGCAAATCTATTTTGCCTTGCATCATTTGCACAAATTTGACTAATGGCTGTCTCATCTATAAACTCACCTTGAACTCTAGTTCTTTCTATTCTCTAGTTCTTTCTATTATTTTCCTTCACATGTTCTCATTTTCCTGTTGTCTCCGTTTATTCAAGAATTTGAGTCGTACAGCTTCAGGGTCTTAATATTTGCCAGGATTCTGTCTGAGTACACCTTACAGAATACTGATTCAAGTCTTACAGTAGATTTTGCTATGAAAAGGAGGATCCTAAAAGACAAAACAGCACTGAAAGCAAGACACAGTTAAATGTAGCTGGTTATCTAATTTCAATATTTTGGTGTATAGTTTTGGGGAGAAATGTAACAGCGGATATCATAGAATACTTGTGACAGAGTTTTAGTCTAGTTTTGCTTTTTGGATTGTATTTTATTTAGGGAAAGTTCTTGTTCAGCTATCTGTACAGACAAAATGAAGCACTGAAGCATTTGAAAAGTTTGACTCTCAGTGTGTCCTAACAACCTTTTGAGGCAAACCAAAAAGAAAAAGATATCATTATGTCATTATGTTGATTTTCTGGAAATGTGGATAAACCGGTGAGCTCCTGGGGCCATTTAGTAGCATGGCATTAGCACTCTGTGTCAGTCACAAAAAACATCTTTCGGTGCTTCAAACAAAGAGATGACAAATTGAGGTCCACTGCATGGATCTTTTCATGGGGTTCATTATTAATTCAGACACATTTTGCACAAATCAGTATGATTTAAGTGATTTAGCAGCTGTGAGCACCCAATTAATCAATGCGTTGGCAACACACCAGCTTCAAATTTTGCGGCATGTCATGGCAGGATTGATTCTGCCACACTGGCAGATGTCCTTACTTTTTTAGCGTAGTCCATGCAGTATTAACAAGTGTTACGTAACCTTAATCAGGGAAGTAAAGTGAGGCTTTGAGAAACCTCCACACCAGCAAGCAATTTCTCGTTAATCTTTAATTAAGCATAAGGTGCAGCGTTGATTTATCCTTTCTCAGACGAGTGCTATTTTTAGCCACCGTCGCCCACTTTTACCTTCTCTGGGGAGGCAGGGGGGATCTTTAAAAGCAGGGAAGAGGCTAACAAACATTTCTGTCGAAGCGCAATTAGATTGAGGAAAGCTATTTTCAAGCGGATGTCCTTTTTTGATTGGGGACATGCAGGCTGGTTTAAATAATGAAAGTGTCTGCTATATGTGGCTTTTGGTGTTTGGTAGCATGTTAAAGATTTAGAGAATAGACGTCTGTCAGATCCGCTATTCCTATGTTTTGGCAATTATTTTGGTGTTGTTACTGCCACAAAGATTACATTGTGCACTCATGTTTCATATCTTTGCATGGCCTTATTTCTCACAGTAACATGATTATGACACATAATACGACTGCGGCTCTGAATATTTTAGGCCGATATCTTTCACTAGAGTGAACGGGCCTTGCATAGTACAGTACAAGGTAAAGCACAGGCTGTACTTTAACGTTTCACTTTACAGCCTACATACTTCAACATGAGCCGGTCTGATTTAAATGTACAGTAGCAAAAACATTTTTTATGGCATCAATAATCTGCCTGTAAATTCTTGAATCATCAGAAGATGTGTACTAGTTTGCATCAGTTGTATATAACTTAGGTGAGGTTATGAGGCTTATACATTTATCAGTGGGGCATAAGACAAATGTCAAGCACCATCCTAGACTGAAAAGTAAAGGAATACTTTGACATTTTGGGAAACCTTTAGCTCAGTTTAGGGGAAACAGCTAGCCTGCGGCTCATTCCAACAATATGCCCACCAACACATGAAAAACATGTTTATCTGGTTTGTTTATTCCGTACTCATAGAAAAAGTGAAACATGACTGTTTGTGGTGTCATGTGCTGCAACTACTATTCAACAAACAAAAGTTTATCCATTAGGCAACTGACGACAATCTCTGGGAAGCGTAGCTTAGCTGCACTGCTGTTAGCTAGCATGTAACTCCCCTTAAAACCACACATTTTTAAATCTCCGTTTGTGTACAGATTAAATTATCAAGATTTGAAAATGCTGCTATGCTTATTTTTAATCATTGGACGGAGCCAAGCTATCTGTTTCCCTCTTCTTCTAATCTTTACGCTATGCTAAACTAAGCTAATCATCTCCTGGCTCTATAGCTACATGTACGCACTTGGAGAGATGAGAGTGGCATTGATCTTCTCATCTAACTCTCGGCGGGAAAACGCATATTTTCCAACTTGTCAAACTACTCCTTTAAAGGTGGTCATTGTGAGGTTATTATGTAAATCTGTCTTAGTGCAAGTCTGTCTATTATAACCTCTTTGGTCAAATTGGCTATAAAGACCGGCGCACTTCCTGGGAGCCTTGTGGCCACTAGAAAAAAATTGGCTACCAGGCTGAGCGCACTTCCTGGGGGCTTGCATCTGGGTGACCTCGGTACGTCACCCATGGTAACGACACCCACTTCCTGCCTCTATGGTATCTCACATTTTGACTTCACATCAGAGCTCCCAAGCTGCTCTTATGTTGGTCAGATGCATTTTCTTTTTTCACTTTAGCGAGTCGCTTAACCCATGGGAGCTGGATGCTCACAGCACTTTAACGTTCTTCACATGACAATCAGCTAAAGGCGTGATGTCACTCTAAAAGCAAAACAGATTATATAATACTGCATCATGAAACCAAAATTTTATTTTTGTGTCGCACGAGAATGATACAATGCGGTTCATCCCTGTAAGCTGCTAATGCAATTGAGTTGATTGTATGGAGAGTTTTAAGAACAATCTGGAGCATGCACTTGGTTTGTGTCATCTAATTTTCACAACTGTGAAATGGAAATGTGTAACACTGACTTCATTTCTTCGATGCGTGTTGATACCATGTGATGAGAAATAGTTTTCTATTCAAACAAAAGCAACTTAAATTCCACACTACCTTTGGAAAAGTACAATACTTACCCACATTAAGAGGCTTCTATTAATTAGGATTTCTTTTGGAGAAAATGTATTACAGTAATGTCTTTATCTCTTAATAATTGTGTCTATATATGTATAATTAATTAGTTAGCAAGTCAGTAAAGCATCATCCCTGATTATTTAATTTCACCATGATGTTGTTGTTGCAACAGTGAACCCATTATAGTCTAGCATCTGTCTCCAGCATGTTGTGCAGCTACTGCCAGTTTGTGCGTCGTGGACATCGGTTGCCTGGTCCACAAAGTCTTTGTTTAACTCAGAGAATGTTGGAAATAGTTATCTGTGCTATGAAACAGAAATCTTAGTTTTATGTTTTTCACCCTTTGGTTTGTGTTCAGACGGAGCATTTTACTAGAATCGGAATAATAAATATGTCATGTAAACACCTAAAAGGAAAAACTAATTTCATTCAGTTTTTTTTAATCCTTTTAAAGGGAGTTTAACGCTTTTTATAGATGAAAATTGTTCATGTAATCACTCAGCGTTTTCATGCTTCCCAGACATTACACAGTTGCAGAGATTTAAAGTAATGAATAGTGCATGAAGAAAAAGATATATAACTGATAAGCAGTAGGGGGTAAAGGAAAGGATTGGGAGAGTGGCAAATTCACACTGTGTGGCATACCAGTTTGTGCAGAACACAGTATTAAATTAACATCTCATCAAATATTAATTCAGTGGATTGGCCCCCAAGTGGCAATTTCAACAAGCAGATAAAGATATTTTGATGCATACAAGTTATGATTTTGTGAAGAATGGGATTCTGTTGCGAAATACATACATGAGATAAATCAGTGAATATACGATGGATCAGACAGCTTTATACTTGCAGGAAGGCATAAACTGTGTTCTAATATTAACACCATGTAAATCTGAGTGAATTGGGTAGATGCCATGGCACGGCCCATGTGTGTAGTGTGTATTTCCAGCTCTGTGTCGAGAAGAAGTGCCATCCAGGCTTGGCAGCTCTCCACTGCCAACTTTTTGAAGTTTGTGTTGATGGTGAAATGTCAGATGGAAACAACTCCAAACAAATCTCCCCCCCCCCTCCCCCCATCTCACTCTTTCTGTATCTCTCAGTTCATGCAATGGCACACTGGGGAGAACCAGGTATGACAGCTGGAGAGCCTAACACCCTTATCTCTGAGTATCACCCAGTAGGTGATGAGGAAGGTCGAGGCAGGGGGAGGGGGAGAGGTGGGTGAAAAGAGGTGTCTCCTGCAGGTACAGTACAAGACTCTATGAGTAGTAGCCTAATGTGTGTTATCTGCAGTGACCATCCGCTTGTCGGCTTTGAGCTATTGATCGAGTGCCTGGATGAGAATATTATCCTCGACTTATCAAGTGGGAGAGGATTAAAAATGTGTTGGACTTCTCTGTGGTTGGAAAATCCTCCGAAGAGCTCTTTTGTTTTCAAACAAAGGTCACAGAACAAAGTTCGAAAAAGTTCTGAGTATTTAATACATTTTACTTTTAGCGCTTTCGACACCGTCACTCCAAAAGCTACTGCATAATCACAGGATGTTTTTTCAGTACGTGAAAGGTGCGCCACTCAATGTGTAATGCCATCAGATGAAGAGAAAAAAGTAAAACAAGTAATAAAATGAAGTTGAATAAATACATATAGGTCTACATATATTGAAATGTGGTAGCAGCAGTAGGACTTACTTTATAATTAAACATTGTCTTGTCCATATCCACAGTGGATATACTGATGTTTTGTTTTGTGTGTGTCACTGGAAGTAGTCTAGTAGAAGTAGTAGTAGAAATATTCCTTAGAAAGAAAAATGAAGGATAACTTAAGAAAATAAGTTTTTCATTATAAACCCTTTAACACAACCACTAAAATCATGAACGCCGTGAACAGCAACAAAATGGTAGCATAAGTGTAACCTCATTCCACAGTAACGTGTAAGGAGTGGATGGACATTAGCATGTCTGCCTAACCAGTTTACATTGAGCCAGCATTACTTTCAAGGCCATTTGTTGCATACTGGTTAGATCTTTTCGAAAAGCCCCATTTGTGACCAACCATAGACTGTAAAGATAATGGGCGTAGCAGCAGTGTTACGTGTTATCGTCGAAAAGCCTGACAGGCGTAGAAACAGGCTACGTTAACCATCAGAGGGAATAATGAATATGGCGGTTCCATAGATTCATGCGTAAATAAATAGATATTGACACAAAATAATGTACCAAAACAAAAGTCAAAAGTCAGTCAAACAAAATAATTCATCACCAGTGGCAGCTGGCAGCGTTGCAGCCCTACACGACTCGCTTTACTGAGAGAGACTTCTGTAAGTCGCCGGGCCCCGTGGTGCCACAATGAATAAAGCATGAGGGAAACACGGGGAAAGTTGCTGGCTTATAGGCAAAGAGATGCAGCCACTTCTCCCTGACCTAGATTTCACGCATGGGGAGTAATTTTGTCTGTCTGCTAATGTGTTCCCCTCCTCTTTTTTCTTTTTTTTTTTTTTTGCTTTCACCATCTCTAATTCATTCCTCTGGAAGGTTAAAGAGCTGATGGAAATCACTTAAACACTTCACTTGGAGTAAGAAAACCCCAAGAACAGAACATTTTCTTCTTTATTGCAAGAAATCACTTAACACGTGAAGTAGCATTTGCAGAATAAAGAACTGAAGCCCTTGTTCAGTATCAGGCATTGTGCAAGACCAACTTCTAAGGGAAACTGTTTGTTTACACAGTTCAAATAGTTTTCCACGGGAACAGCAACATGATCCTATCTGGAAGCCCACTCAACTGCACACAGGAATTCATGCTGTGATGTGCAGCTCCTACTGTGTATCAACACTCTCCTGTGCTAGTGGTTGTATAGTTTATTAGCCTGTGACCTTCATATTAAAGAGGGGGATGGGGGAGGGGGGGGGTTCCCTCTGGTCTCAGGGCAGTGGTGTGAGACGGACAAAAACAGAGTCATTATTGAACAGCTGTCAGAAGGGCTGGCTGCAAGTGTGTGGAGTTGGGTATTGGGCAGGCGATGGCCTCCGCTCCCCGGCCACGTCACACTCTTCTCAAGTTAAACGCGGGGCAGCAGGTCAATTGCTGAAGGAGTATTTCCCTGAATTGATTTCTTCCTAGAAGCATAATGACACACAGGGGGGTGGGGGGTGAGGGGGATTTGAGCAGGTCATTAAAAACCCCACATGTGCGTATTATGACCGAGTACTGCCTGTCAAAACACAACCACAATCACTTCCAGCTCCACTGTAGTTCCTGTCCGTCACAGCTGAAGCATCATTTACGTCCTGCAAAAGAGAGGCTTCCTCTCAGTGAACCTTCCCTGAATAATTAAAAGGTTAAAAAACAGAAAACAAACAAAAAAAAAAAAAAAAAAAACATCTAAATGGCCTTTCATCAACGTTAAATTTCCCAGCTACAGCTTTGACCTGTGGTCAGACTGAGGAAATACGCTTCCATTAATATTCAATGACACATTGAGCTGCAGGGGATATGTGGGCATCCAGTCTGCTAATATGAATTTCCCTTTCAAGACTTACTGCTGTTATAGCGATTTTTGGAGTTGTGTCCTTAATATAGATGCAGTATGGATTTTACTTTCTAAGTGAAAGTTAAAATGATGAGACAGTAGGTCAGAACTACAGTATGGAATTTTAAGTTAAACAAATGAGTGGATCAGTCAAAACGATGAGATAGTAATATGTAGATGGGGATAGTAAGTGTAAATGATTACTTTTTTAGTCAAAATGATGACTTCATAGACAAAGTTAAGCGATACTAAGTCAAAGCTATGTCAACATTTTGACTTTTTAAGTCAAAAATACATATGACTTAAATTGTACTTATGAGATCATTTACTTTGTAAGTCAAAATTACTCCTAAATTTGTCAAAATTATAAGATAATAAAGTTGATATATGGTCTTAAGTCAAAACAGAGATAATGGCCTATGAGATAAGTCAAAAGTGAGACTTTTTAAGTCAAGTAAATCAAAATATAGCATTTTTTAAATCACAATTGTGAGATATTATGAGATCATTTATACATCTCATACTTCATGAGTATTGCTATTTTTGTTGTTGCTAACATTTCATCTGTTTTCTTTGCCTGGCAGAAATGGGCTTCTATAAGATACCACAAGGGTTGAGAAAATGTTTTTCATAATTTGGGTCAAATGACCCTTTAACGCTCAGTGGTCAATTTGCACATTTGTGGCTCCAGATGGCAAAACGAGATAAGCAAAGATATCCTACCATTTAAATGTCAGAAATCTGCACACCGCACATTGGTGAACTACCTGTGAGACAGTATGTGATTAAAATGATGCTAACATTATTCCACACATTTTTCACGTGACTGCAAAATCCAATAGATTTAAATAGTCTGTCCTTATGCTTTATTATTGCATCAGTGGTGTGATTGCTATCACTCACATAAACAAACCAACCCAGCTGCAGTCCCTGCGTGGGCCTTACTGTTTTTTTGACATTTGAGCCACAGGGTGAAGGCAGACCGTGTCAGAGAGACACAGCAGTGAGGGGAGGACATGCCAACAAATAATTCATACCGCTAACATTTACTTTGTTCAAACGCTGTCCGGTATTTATCCACCGCCCTGCCTGTGAACCTCAAAGTACCTGTTTGAGGTGAATAAAAATGTCTAAGTGAAGTATATAGAAGCTTTTAAAGTTTTGCTGCAGTGGAGGGAAAAGTTGAGTGCTCGACAAAAAAAAAAAAAAATGGACTTGATCATCTTTAAATAAATAAAAAGATGTAACTTGAAATGCACTTTAATATACAGCAAGTGTACAATTTTCTGAAAGTCCACTTCTTAAATAAATAAAAAAGAAAGACAAAAGAATCCTTTGAAATTCAATTTCAGCAGACAATGTAACCCAGATTTGTCAGCGAGCTCCAACAGTGAAACTTAAAGCTGCATCACATTTTGGCAGCCTCACACAGAGAGAAAAAAAAAAAAAAAAAAAAAAAAAAAGAGGACACTGAAATTTCAAGACCTCAATTCCCAGAAATTATGTAACGTGGCATCAATAAAACTCACACTGCTTGGACCTGAACTTCTTCCTCTTTGTGGTTGCAGAGCTGGATGTGGAGACTTTAGGAGGTGAATACTGTAATATATGTAAAGTATTTACTCAAGTTAAAAAAATTAACTAAATAGATGACTTCAAATAAAGTGTTCAGGAGGAAATGAGCCAATCACACGGCATCGTTTTTCATCTTCTTCAGAGGTCTGGTCGAGGGTTGGAGGTCATCAGGCCCGTGAGCGAAGGCGCAGTGTTGAGCCTGCAGGGGGCAGCGCTGAGGGTGGTGGTCGTAGAACCAGCAGGGGCGAGTTTTTAGGGCACCAAGGGCAACGGGCTTCCTCTTTGTATCCACCCTGGAGGACTTCCTGTCCCGCCAGTCTCTTATGTACACCCTCCCTCCTTCTACTGAAAGAGAAGGAAGATACAAGACCTCTTCAGAATAAAGTGCTACCTCCAAAATATACAAACAAATCTGTTGCTATGGGGAAGTGGAGAAAATAACGGCATAATTCAATGTACAATGGATAAACTAGTTTTCCTAATATGTTGCCCTTTTAGTGAAACGTTACATTTAACCTAGTCTCGCATTGCCAGACCTTCCTCCACAGAGCTGCGGAGGAGGGTCTGGCTAGTCCACACAGCATTCCGAGATGGGAGGAAAACGTGCTCTGGTTTATTGGCATTTCTATAAACCAATCACGTCGTCTTGGGCGGTGCCAAGCGCCGGACGGAGCCACGGTGCCGCTGCAAAATAGCCTCAGGAAGGAACTTGTTTTGGTGGAACGTGTGTACGTTCAAAAGTGGTTTTAGTCGTGCAACACAAAAACTCAGATTCAACAGATAGTCTAGCTAGCTGTCTGGATTTACCTTGCAGAGATCTGAGGAGCAGTTAACCGAGTTTAGAAATTTCCAATACAAAGAAAGCAGAAGGTAACGGACATCCGGGCGAAAAGAGCGTGATCCACCGGAGCAATCCCAGATCCCCTTTTTTTCCCCCTCAGTTTGATGTACTCTAGCTATGAAAACTTATATAAAGCGTGTGGTCCAACTACCTCTAAAGACTTGGTGGTTGTTCTTGAGCAGCGTCTGAAGGCCTCCACACTCATTCTTCAGCAGCTGCAAGGTCTCCTGCTCCAACAGCCCAGCGACCTCGCTCACAGAGAGGCTGCCTGAGGAGGGGAAGAAACGGATGAAAGATAAGAGCAAAGAACACAGTGACAAATGAGCGGGAGAAGGTCTATCGATGTTACGTTCATCACGGAAATCATTTTGACCCACCACAACAGAGTAAGAAACTAGCATCCGACACAGCCGATCGGCTTGAGTCGAAGTCACCTGCAGTTGTTTTGAGAGAGCCAGAGCTACTACGTCGGCGCCAGGAGTGAAAGGGTGATCAGTGCTATATACGGAACATTTTACAGGAAGAGAGACAAAAAACCAGTCACTGTCTTTCAGTGTTAAGTCGGGGCTCTGAAGTGTGATTAAAGCTGCTCCACTAAGCTGTCAGAACAACCAGCATGCAATGCACCGCTGCATCTCCCACCGGCCGTTGGAGAGTGTGACTCTCTGTCGTCACTCCCCCACTGGGACAGTAATTGTAGATACCAAAAGAGCACAACAAGTAGAAAGGGGGATATTGAAATCCATAGTCTTATGCTAGGAGTTTAGCACGTAGTAAGCAGATAAATAAATGACGTACCCGGGACAGCACACCGCCTTCGGGTTTGGGGTATTCAGGAGATTTTCTGGATTTCTGGCGTTGCCCTTTTACCCCCCGTAGAGAATTCAATCGCGTCTGACCTTTGGTTTGTACAAATGAGTTCTTCCTCCTCTTTTCTCTGACATATTGGAGAGGGACACACTGCAGGATTTCTAATGCTCCTTTGTGCCGTTTCATAACAATATTCGACCTATATCTGCAGATACATAATGCGATCTTTTTCATACTTTGACTTCAAATCTCTGGTGGCACTTCAGGCAACGCCGGCTGGTTTAGAGAATATTGAATATGAGAGTTTTACTGTGAAATATATTGTCTGTCATGTTCAGTTCAAGAAATAAATGTACTACTTCAGAGCTAATATACCCTGTATATATAGTTTTATTTTAAGTTTTACAGGTGAATTTAGAGCTATGATGGTTATCTAAAACATATTGTCCAAGCAAATACATCCTAAACTTAGCCGGTCAAATAGCTGAGTCAATACCTAAAATATGCAACACACTCCCACATTCACACTTGCATGGCCAAAGACGGTGTGAAACTGGGCAGACTGCCGTCCTACAGCCCAGACGCCAGGGAGCTCCAGGCCTTAATATAATATCAATACACCATTTAGAGTTGCCCTTTACTGCCTGCAATGTTACTGGGGATCAATGGGAAAAGGCCAGTACTGACAGAGCAGACTCTGCTTGGACTAAGACCAACGGAGACGATTATTAATGGCTCGGCTTGACGTACAGTTGGACTTTTTTTTTTTTTTAAGGCTGAACGTCCTCTGCAAAACGCTAAGACGGCAAGTGATTGTTTGCTTGTTGTGGAGTTTTTGCTGCTTAAGCCAATTCAGAATCAGGCGGAGTGGAGAAAATTAGCTCTAAGATTGCTGAGTGGTCAGTCAAACATTGGAAAGGATCATTACCAAGAGACCACAGCTGTAATACAGGTCAGCTCATGATTTGATTTTACTGCCTGTCAAAACCTGAAAATGCTGAAAAATAGTTGATTCTCTTTATCTGCGAGTCAGAATTATCCAAAGGGGTGACAAGATGATTGACAAGTTCCATAATCATAAATCAACTAAATGGCTCTGAAAACAGGAACATAACAATATTTCTACATTTATTATTATTTTTTTTTACTCCCAACATAATAGTATGTAGTGCTGCTATTTTAATTACATAATAATGTGCCAATTACCTTCTAGGTTATTCTAGCAGTTGGTCTTTAAAATGTCAGGAAATAGTGAAAAAAGTTGCAATTTCGTAAAGCCCAAGCTGACATATTCAAAAATCGCTTGACTTTTGCCATTTAGTCACGTAAAACACGTCTTCAATGAGTATTGCCGATTACATTTCTGTTGACCGACTAATTTCCGTGCAAAATATGCGGGGCTTGCATGATTTCATAATCCCCGCATTTTTGTTGCAAAAAAGTCACATATATCTTATGATATAGTATGCTTGCTTATCATAGCAAGTAATAATAAATGACTCTTTATATTAAGGTAGTAGCTTAGTGGGAACAGGGTGTTGGGGAAATCATTTTTTTGTTCCTCTTTTTCATCAAACCGCAGTTTTTGCAAGTTCCCGCAATTTCATAAATATCCAGCATAATCCATTGCATTTTTTAAGAAAACGTGCTGCATAATCAAGGATTTTTGCCCGCAACAATCACAAAAAGAAATTCTGGAATAAATTCTGGAGTGTAATCTTAAGGGTGGGGAGAGTGCAGTTCATCTTCATCAGTGAAGACTGCAGCTGTGGAGGAAGATGACGATGATGATGATTCTGGGAAGCACAACTTACTGCTGGGTCTTCTGGACTAAATCGGTAAAAGGTGTGATGGGAGGCACGCACCCGTTAATAACATCTTGCATCTACTCTCACCCACTCCCTCTTTTGTGCAAGCTGTTTCTGTTCAGTACATACATAATGGGTGCACAAAGAAGCAATACAAAAGGACATTTACATAAGATACGATGTGCATTTTTTTACTTACTGTACCTGTCTTTTGCTAGAAAGAAAAAATGTCCAAAAACCAGATTTGACTGATTGGAGGTTCAATGTTACAGAGTGTAATGTATGTCAGATGTACAGCTACACAGTGACTTTCATTGTCAGCATGACTACATTAACTACCTGAGCCCAGTCAGCAGTACGGCATGCATGAATTAGTAACTTGATTTAGAGCTACAGTAGCCAGCTTCACACGTTTGCACATTTCACACGTTAACTATTCGATATGTACATTATTTTAACATCAGGGCACAAATATGGTGTTCTATAACAGCAGTAAGGCTTGTACATTTGTCAATATTGGTTTCAAATAATGAACTCTGCCTGATTAAAACAGTCTAAAGTTAGAAGAGTTTCCTGATTTTGACCAGGAATTAGCTGTACAAAGAATAAGTAAACAAGCCAAAGAATCTGACCAAGATTTTGATGCAAATACGAATCTTGACAGTTTTTGATCCTTGATTGTTATGAAAATAAGTATTTTATCCCCCCCATACACCCACAGACCCACACACACACTGATAAATATATTCAACTCTGAACTAACACTAAAGCCGGGAAGCTATTTAATCAAAATTCTGCTTCAGTATCACTTCAAATAACAAAATGAATATATTAAAACGTCAATAATCATCATACTCGTTGAAGATGCATTAAAAATGGAGAGAAACTGAATCTCAAAGCCCTTTCGATGACTCTGAGGCCGTCCTGGATCTCTCAACATAGGCTGGCTCACCTGAATTTACCCTTTGTTCTTACACAGCACATAACTGGTAGGAATACCTCAATACAAATGCATACTCATGCATAAATCATAGATAGTGGTGCATTATTCATCCAGTCATCTCTTTACAGGGTTACAGACTCCCTTTATTCGCTCTCCCTCATATTTTTGGTACCTCCAATTTCAGCACTGACATCATGACAGAGAATTTTCTGTTTTAATCATAGTAGTCCTCATCTCTTTATGCCATTCATATTGTGTGTGTGTCTGGTGCGGCAGCGGGGGGTGCAGAGGCGTTGACAAAGGTGATGTGTGATGTGTGTGTGTGTGTGTGTGTGTGTGTGTGTGTGTGTGTGTGTGTGTGTGTGTGTGTGTGTGTGTGTGTGTGTGTGTGTGTGTGTGTGATGTGTGATGTGTGTGTGTGTGTGTGTGTGGCACTCTCTGTACCGTGCAGTGCAGGAAGTGTCTGGCAGAGAGTGAGATACAGAGTTCAAAGTGGCGTCGCTGTGTGTCACGAAGGCCCTGCCGACTGATGCCGAGAGGGGAACGGGGTGTTGACGACAGATGGGGGGGGGGGGGTAGATAAGAGGATGGGGGGGGGGGTGCGTCTGCAGGGGCTGCCATCGTGCCACAAAGTGCGTTGAATTTTATTTTAAGGTCTATAGCTTTCTCAACTGCACTGCTTCTGTACATACTAATCTCTCCCTTTGTAGGACATATATACAGCTGCCCGGCAACAGATATTACAAAGTTATGAATTCAGAAATCCCCAAGGTGCACAATACCAAGACTGGATTAGTGAGCTTCACAGATGTGTGTGCACTACTCTGGATTTAATCTGAACCTTTTTTTTTTTTTAAGATTTGTGTAAGTCTTTTGACCTCGGGTGCTGTGCTGTGGTTTACCTCCTCGATTCCAGTCGCTGGAGGACCCACGGCCGTCCTCTTCAGTCATTTCCAGGAGAACATTAGCAACCCGCAGGACAACGCCGTCGACAAAGTCCCGCGGGAGAGCGGCACAGTTTCGAACAGTTTCAACCCTGTCTCTGGGCTGGAACCCCTCTCCCCAGCTGCTGTCGGGGGACCTGTCAGTGTCTCTCTTCCCGTGGCAACAGTCCGCGCTATTTCCGATGTCTGAACTTTGAACTGTGGCCCCAGAGGAGGGCTGGCGGCTCTGGATGTAATGAGCTCTCCGCTGCTCGGCCTCGGCCTCGTCAGACAGCTGGTAGTTCCTTGACTGTCCCACCAGACACACCTGCAGGAAAAAGGAGCTGAACGTCAGGACGACTCCCATGGGTGCTGAGGCTCAAAATTGTAAAACAGAAACGAAAAGAAAAAAAAGTAGGAATAAAAATCCAGTACATTCATATGTACCGATGTTTGGAAAGGTTTTTGCTTTATTATGAACAAACTGATTATGACTCCCTACATTAAAAGCTCAGTCAATACTTGCTTGTTCTTATTATGTGTCCATGTGTATGGAAGCCATTAATGGCTGCCAGCTGTGAAAGAAACGCCTCCAAGGGTTAAATTAAATGAGGCTCAGATGGAGAAAAGGCAGGGATGCATTTTATGATAATATTGCGGAGAAGGCTAATGACCTTTTTAATAAGAAAAAAAAAATATGTTCATGTTCTCTAGTCACAGTGAAAAAAGATTGGAAAAAATCGTCAGTCACTTTTAACCACCCACTGATTCACTACGCACGTCTTTTTACACACTGCGCTGTGAAAAGCTACAAGTCTGTGAAAGTGTAGTATATATACACATCAAAAGATTAGACACATCTTTAACATATTCCAGGTAAAATGCATGGTATACAACTGGAACCTTAATTATGTGGGGTTTTCTACCTTCAACGTCCGAATTCTTAACTGGTTAAGCGTTAACGGGGGAGTCCATCACCTGTACCCATGGAAGTGTATTGGTCATGCAAAGCACTACTCATGCTGTTGTACAACGTCTTCTGTGGCTCTGGAGGAAGCTTACCAACGTCTGTGTTATAAACTGGTGTGGAGTGTGGAGTTTGAAAGATGTAGGCATTCATCAGGAAATCGCATTATGGGAAGTGTAGGATGTATTGCTGGGTGACACATACTAGGGATCATAGACATGAAATGGATAGAAAGGACCTTGACATTTTGCCATGGTCGTTTCATCAGTACATAACAAAATGGCGATTTTTTGTTAGTTATGATGCTGACAACATGCGTTAGTGGGGCGGTAAAGTGTGTCGCAGCTCGCTGGGAGGAGAGCGGGCCGACGCAGCTTGGGAGACGTTAGTGTTGACGAACTGACCGAAGAGCCGGTTAATTAACCCGAGTCGTGTCACTGAACCGGGAGAATCGAGTGCCATGCGTCAATGAACCGACTCACTCCTGTTTTTTTTTTTACCTCATTAGCGCCTCCCCCGGAGTGGTGGTAGAATCAATCAGGAAATGGGCTACCTCGAGCAGCACGATTGGGCCGAAAGAGTTGTTGAAGAGTTGTAAATTGGAGACCGCGTACCAGGCTACTGAACGAGACCGAATGTAACCATGCAACAACGGCTCGAGTCTAATGTAATCAAGCGACAAGCGGTGTCTTGGTTCTCGGCACGTTTGAGTTATTAACCAAGCCTTGTTTCTAGTGCATCTTAGACGATTGTGTTTGTGGCAATTCACACATTATCGATGGGGAAGTACATCACATACAAATACACGTCATGTTATCTTGGTAGTTATGTTAATTTAAATGTTAAGAGAAGTCAATGTTGCAGGCTGTTACGACCAGGCTACTGAACAAGACCGAATGTAACCGTGCAACCGCTCGAGTCTAATGTAATCAAACGGGTGTCTCGGTTCTCGGCAAGTCTGAGTTATCAACAGATCCCAGAAACCTTTACTTCTCGTGCATCGTAGATGATTGTGTACATAGAAATTCATAGGCTACATTACCGATGGATATCACATACAAGAGAGAGAGAGAGAGAGAGAGAGAGAGAGAGAGAGAGAGAGAGAGAGAGAGAGAGAGAGAGAGAGAGAGAGAGAGAGAGAGAGAGAGAGAATTCCCACTGGGAGAGGGAGAGCTGCAGGAAGAGATCTCACTCAACTTTAAAATTTGGGTGTTTTTTTTTTTGCATTCTACCCTCTGCAGCTTTAAGTTTGTTAAATCTGACTCATTTAGCGGCTGACTCTCTGCCTCGTTACTTCTCCACTGCTCATTTTTCCTTTACTGAAACACCTCACCTCCGTGACTTGCTGCAAGTCGGTTTGTACAGAGGTTTATAGAGGTTAGTCAGTTGCCATGGCAACTGTGCGCATAAAAATGGCTGCCGCTCTGACCATTCCTGCTACGTTGATTTGAATGGGAATTGGCCTTTCTATCGATTTTATTTGTATACTAGGGACTCGAGGTCAGGATACACGCTGGCCTTTGCTGCTTCAATTTTGACCTTTTGTTTAGTTAAATAAAGAGTTAAATAGTACTTTGTCATTTGTTTTGGAGTATAGATTGAAGGAAAAACTGTTTTACAAAGATGTCAATCACACAATATGACAAATGTTTTAGTAATAAGACAAGTCTTGTGTAAGATATAGGAAGTCTAGTCAGTTGTGACTCTGGACTACGTAAGCCTACCCGTTTGGTGGAGGGTATTCTGAGGCAGTCCTCCTCAGTGCTGAAGCCACTGACTTGGCTGACCTCCGTGATGAAGTCGATGTATTCCTTGTACTGGGACTTCTTGCACTGACGTCTCTGGTATTTTGCATAGAAGTCAAAAAAACAGCAAGGGAGGACGAAGTACCGGCAGGAGTAAGATGACCTGCAGGGAGAGCAAAAGACACATTCTTACCCAGTGCCAAAGAAAACGTTGATTATAAATCTTCAGCAGGAAGTGTACTGAGGTTCAAACAGATTCTGAAGCTGTTTAACAGACAGGAAACAACAATCCATTACTAGAGATTATCATCTGTGGTCACAAATAGATTTGGCAGACTGAGGCTCAACATCGCCATCATGTGGTCACTTTAGAAAATACAAACTTGTCAACTGACGTGCAGGAACACACACACACACACACACACACACACACACACACACACACACACACACACACACACACACACACACACACACGTTATTCTAAATTGGAGAGATCAGCTGGCACTTGAGCTGCTGAGTGAGATTGTGTCTGCTGATGACTCGCCTGGCAGCTATAACGGGGATCCAAGGCGTGAGCTCGTCCGAGTGATTCCCAATCAGCCAGTCCGTAACCGGGAATAAGAAGTTCTCGCTGGGAGTAATTGCCTTTTCCTGATTGAGCAAAGACCCAAAAAACACATGAGCTCCTTACAGCAGGGAAGATGCACGCCAGTGTGATTTGATTCTGAATCACTTTATCGAAAAAAAAATATAAAATAAAAAAGGAAAATTGTTTCTCTTCTCAAACTTTGAATATATCACTGAACACCTGAAATGTATGAGAACTCATTTAGCAATTGGGCTTTTAGATGATCAAACTAACACAATCCAAGCAAATCTAGCTATAAGAACGTAGTGCTGGGCGGTATACCGGTTCATACCGAAAACCGGTGTATATTTTCGTCACGATGTTCATTTTTAATATACTGCCATACCGGTGTGTTTGATAACACAACGTCCGGAATGAACGTTCGCGCTGCGCCGCGCGACACTGTTTTAGACGGACCCTTTAAAATGCTGCACTTCTAAGCAGCGACGGTAAACAGCAGTGCACCAGAGGGACGTCACACGGAAGATGGATGCTGCAGAAGTAGTAGAAACGAACTTTTTTTGGTTTCCATAAATCCGACGTTGACCAAACAACCGTTTTATGCAAGTGCTGTTGGGCTAAAATAGTTGCGAAAGGCGGCAACACGAGCAATTTGCTCCACCACCTCAGCTGCAAACACGTCTTGGAATATCAAGAATGTATGAAATTAAAGTCAGCAGGCTCAGAGCCCTCCACATCAGCAGGTAACACGGGGAAAGCAAAAGAAAAGTCGAGCCAAATGTCACTTAAAGACGCGTTTGCTAGAGGGACTTGCTATGACAGAAAAAGCAAACGGTGGATCGAGATTACAAACTCCATCACCAACCACCTAGCTAAAGACATGGTCCCGCTTAATACAGTGGTGAGTAATGAGTCAATTAAGTCAATTTACTGCAGTAATTCCTCTCTCAACGAGTAGAAAATGCATTGAACATCTGAATATGCATGAAAAAAAAAAAACGTCAAAAACCGGAAAACCGGCATAATTTTGAAAAAAAACGTGATATGAATTTTTGGTCATACCGCCCAGCACTATAAGAACGTATATAAAACATTTCATATTCGGCTCATTACAGCAGGCAGGTCCAACACCAACATCACAAATGATGTAGGTTAGGAGCACTGAGGCCTGCGAGGTTCAGAGAGAGCCTCCAAATGAGGACTGGACTACAGCACCCCTGGAGGCTCAGAAAGACTGGTCTGACACACCCTCTCCCAAAGAATCGGTCAATAATAGATGATCTGAAATGGAAGCAGTCAGCAGCTTGTTGTCAAATGACTGACTGAGTCCAGGAGGCAGATAGGAGGGAGAGTGGAGTGTTTTTGGGGGCAGGTTTCCCTGCAAATGTGTGCATGTTAACATGGATTCATCTGGATTCAGCGTAAGTCCCCTGTGCAGTAGTAATGGGTTGTTTTTTTTTTTGCAGCTTGTGTCAATCGTTAAATCAAGAGTTTCTTAAGTGTAACACTGTCTGTTGGTTGTATTCCTGTTAAATAACAAAATAAACTTTCTTTCA
The DNA here is from genome assembly GCA_023631565.1 of Gymnocephalus cernua. NCBI lineage: Eukaryota > Metazoa > Chordata > Actinopteri > Perciformes > Percidae > Gymnocephalus > Gymnocephalus cernua. Next base: position 15,431,001 of record CM042445.1, read on the forward strand.
GAATTTTGCATTATGCTTTTTTTTTTTAAATGGATCTTTGCAAACAATTAAAGGAGAACCCCGGCCAACTTTTACGTTAATCTTGCTAAATATAACTATGCGAGACCTGTCTATAGCAAAAACAGTTAGAGCAACAGCAGCTACCTAGACGGAGCTGCTGCAGCTAATGCCCACCGCTCCCACTTAGCTAAACGGCAGTTATTGGGGCATAAATGAAATAGTGCCTTTGTGTATCTTAACAGACATAAAATGCAATTAAAATGTCTGTGTAACATGAACAGGGCCCTTACATGACAACAAGAAGCATTTTTAACATTCACCTACCCTGTTAGCTGCTAGCTAGCTAGCTAGCTGTCGTCTGGGACGAGAGCGTTCAGTCAGGCTTCAGTAATACTCATCATGCACCAGTCCCGTGTGCATATATATGGATATATATGATATATATCCATTTTGTGTGCGATCCATCTGGCGTTGGAGAGTAGTATTCTCTGCCGACAACAATCACGAGAGCGCCCGCTGGTCTGGAGGATGTCCTCCGGAGGACCGGTGATGCCTTCGCGGCACAACACCCACACGAACACCACCAGTTGCCCGAAATGCGTGATCTTGGAGCAGCGGCTTCATCTGCCTGTTGCCCCTCTGTCTGTCTGTCTGGTTCTTTCCAACACTTGTGAGGCCAGTTCTTCGTCTGTATGCTCGGGTTCGAATAAATAAGGACGACCATCAAACTCAAAAGCCTCTTCCATATGTTCAATATCTTCGATATTCTCCATAGTTACATTACTCCAAGCTTCTTCCCTTGTGAACACCTCCGCTCTTCACGCTACACTGTAGCTCCTCCGACCTACACTGTTATTTATCTTGCTACAACTGAATTCACACGGGACTTCAGCACGAGACTGCTGCTAGCCCTCTGTTAGTGTTTTACTGAACAAGGCACAGGCATAATTCTGCCCGTTTCCATATAGTTACATAGACAATAATATGCTCATAACCACTACAGCGCTCAATTACCTATTTTTGAGGGGAAATAAACCAACAAAAAAAATCGCCGCGAATGCATCACCGGTTCTCCGGAGGACAGCCACGACCAGCGGGCGCTCTCATGATTGTTGTCGGCCACGGCAAGTGAGGACTGCGGGCAGGAAGCAGAAGCACGGCCGCCGGTCGGACACTACCACAACGATCCCCACGGCAGAGAATACTACTCTCCAACGCCAGATGGATCGCACACAAAATGGATATATATAACATATATATCCATATATATATGCTACAAATACACACGGGACTACTATTGTGCTAAGGTCTCGCATAGTTATATTTAGCAAGATTAACGTAAAAATTGACCGGAGTTCTCCTTTAACAGTTAAAGGTTCATTCCAGGGCAGCCACTGATGATTATTAATCTGCTGAATACTTGGTCCATTATTCCATTCATTGTTTGGTCTGCAAGTTATTTTTTTATTTTTTTAAATAGTGAAGAAATGCTCCCAGTACCCAAGGTCTACAAAATGCTTGTTTTGTCCAAACAACAGCTCTAAACACAAATATATTGTTTACTACCATTTAAGACCACCAAAAGCAGAAAATCCGTACATGTTCCATATAAAATGGTTAGTGGATTATCAAAATTGGTGCAGATGGATTTTCTGTCGATCAATTTATCGATTAATAGACTAATTGCTTAATCTCTAATCTGTCTATCATCAAGGACTAGCATAAACAATAAGATGGGATATATTTACGTTTCACTGGCCAATGTTTGGTACAAAAACTGACATTTTGACGTAAGATTGTTTTTTTTAGCAACCTGATTTACAGTTTGTGCTTTAATACAAAAGATTGTCTCATTTTCTAAAACAAATGTGTCTCATACGAACAAAAGAATTAACAGTTGAACCCCAAGCAGCCGCAGTGAGTGGGTGATGCCAGCTTTAAAAGACACCTACAGCGTGTGATATGGATTCCCTGCCTCATGTGAAAAGATAATAACACTAATTAAAAACCTGATTATGGTTACAATGAATCCGCCTTCTCCGTGCTCAGCTCGCTCACCTCTAGCACAGTCTGGGGGCCGTACATGTCCCAGATCTTCCTCTTGCGAACATCGATGCCCTTTCCAGGATGCTGCAACACAAGACGGCATGACGGTCAGCGGCTAATCACATTCAGCCACGTTCACATCAACGGCTGGGTGCAATTTCAAATTGCACACGTCCTAGTTTGTGATTGGCCCATCACGGTGACACAATACTGTCGATTTGATATATTCAGAGACATGAATCCCCTCACCAGCCCCGTGTCATTGGTTAAGCTACCAGGGAAGATCTGGCTGATTGGAAGATTTCTTCTTCGAGGGGCCGGTGTTTTTACAAAAGGCAGTTTAAAATCTGTTATTCCCTCCTAATTAGGATTTAGGTAGCGTGGCTCTGGGATGGCAGATGTTCCACCACTTGGGTCCAGACAAGAGCTGCAAACAATTTTTCAATTAATTCCATTAGTTGAACCTAAGAAAATGAATCGTCAACTGTCTGAATAATCGATTCATTGTTTCAGTCATTTTCCAAGCAAAAACAAGCCAAATACGTATGTGCTGACTCCAGCTTCTCAAACGGGATGATTTGTTCTGATAGTGAATTAAATACTTTTTTTATTCAGTTCAAACATTTTGCAATTGAATTCTTCATGATGTAGTTTATGTGCTTTTTTTTTTTTTTTTTTTTTTTCAGTTAAGCGATTGCATTTGCTTTCAAAACGTACATTATTAGAATACTGCTTCGTCGTTTATAATGTGACATTAAGGCGCGGCTTCTGACTTTCCTTCAGTTCACCGTTAGATTTTAAGTAAGTCCAGTTTGTTCAGTACAAAACAATGCCCATATAACCATTAACCCTATTAGGTAAGAAACCACCTATCTACATCACAGTTATGTAGATCAATCTATAAGCTTATGTGGGCTTTCAGTTAGCTTTTAACCAGGAAGTAACGCACTGTACGTATCACTGACAGCCAACATTCAGCCAGCACCTGACTTACCCCTTCATTGGCCAGTATGTGAACCAGGAGGCCGTTTCCACAGCCCAGGTCCACGAAGGACTGCCTGGCGCTCAGACTTTTCTCTGCTCGCTCCTCAGCCCACAGCACCTGCAGCACAGTGACAGAGACTCAACACTACTGTACGCTCATGAGAGCTTTCAATCACCTGCAGTGTGACACCTGCAGCTGCAGCTAACACCCTTTCACCTGCCTCTGGCATGACGTAGGATTTCATTTACTGGGTCAAAGCAATTTTTCACACTCAAACTGATTGACCGAGCTTTGGTTGCGTGACGGATAAAAATGAGTTTCACCTACACATACATGTACAGTATGGACAAGTGTGAAAAGACAGAGGAGGCAAAAAAGACCTATTCTTCAATTCACATATCAATCTTCAAGACCCCAATACAAGTATCAGTGATTAACCAATCATTGATTATTTATTTTTTTTTATATCAAAACACAACAACCAAGTTTGAACTCACAAGGAGATATGTAGCAATGGCAACGTCCTCATAGACAAATTTCTCAGGATCTGTAACCTCAGGCCAAACCTAGAGAGTATGGGGGGGAAATATCAGTACTTAGTGATAAAGATGATATTAACAGCTTTAGAACCGTTTACATATAGAAAAACAACCGCCTTACACTGAGTGGACTTTACCTTGACCATGGCCTTGTACTTCTCTTTCAGCTGCTGGTACATGACGCTGTACTTCTCCACCGGCAGCAGAGACAAGGTGCTCCTGAACTCGCTGCTCTTGCACTCGGTGGCCCAGCGCACCAGTTTAGGCAGCAGATCAGTGGACAGCCACGGCAGATTTGGGTACGCCACGCCATCAGAAAACCACGCATCTGAAGCCAGAACATGCAGCTCCAAGGCCCTGCAGATAAAAGCAGAGTCATCTAGATTAGCTTTCAGTGTGTCAACTAGTCATGTGCTCATTTAAATAACAATTTGTGCTACACAATGTGGCTCCTGCTTAGTTACCTAATCTTAAGGGCCTGTCTTCAGGAGTGCCTGTGTCAAAACCAATTGTTAAGATCTACAGTAGTTTAGTTTTGTGATGTAATGTTGCATATTTCAAAAATGAATGTGCTTAATTAAAATTACCACACAGCAAATATGGACCCAGTAGTGTTCTAGCACAGACAAACTGCACATATTGCACAGCCAGTGGGAGGAATGAGGGGAGCTAATAAACAACCAGCAGCTAACTTCCATAGCAGTTAAGTCAGGCCATGATATACCCACAGATTGTTAAAACAATCCTTCCCTTTTCGCCCCACTGTCCTGCTATAAATCCATCAGATTTAGAAAGCAGGACACCATTTTAAACCTGAAAACATTTCAAAGGACAAACAAGGCTCCAGCTGAAGAAGAGAGACAACAGGTGTAGCTGAGACGCATCGCTGCCACTTAAGTCAACCTCAAGTCCTCTTGTTCTCCAATAACTACACTTAGAAAGCACCACTACGACAACTGCCTCCAAACACAGATATTAACATATATCACAAACACATTCAGACTGTATATCACTACTAGTACTGCTAATACAGACAGACAGCGTAGTACCTATATCACATTTTGGGCCGTGCTTAAGATTGTATACAGTATAGACATTACTAAATCTGATTTTACTGTGAGAGAAGAATCATTTTTTTCTGCATGTTGACTGTATGGAATATCTGGCCTGTTTGTTTTCTGAAGTGCATGACTAGATTTTCTCCATCAGTTCTTTTTTTTTTATTGTAGTTCATGTGAAAGAAAGCATAAAGTAATATTGATACTAACACTGATATACTAATTAAACATTGTATTTATGTGAGGAGAAATAAGAAAGTGTATAAAAGTTAATGTATCCAGTAGCGGCATGGCGGTACATTGATACAATATTTACAGTGTTATTAGACTAGATATCATCTTGGATTTTGGTGAAAATTAACAATGAATCCTGATTCCATGTTCAAGTTTTTAGTTCCTATTCAACGGTTCTTAATGTCAGACACTTTCACCATCCTGAGTGTTGGCGGCCTGTGAAAACACTGGGGACAACAATGGAAATAAGTCAAAGACTTCTCGTCTATCGTCATCACTGTATCCCTGAGAAAGTTGAGCATGGTGTATTTTATAATGTTGTCAATAAACCACACCAAGAAAAGTAATGATCCTGTGTAAACATTTTCTGTATAAATATTTCTGAAAGCATCCCAAAGCTTCTCATCAAAGAAATAAGGCATTCAGAAAAAAAATATTGAGCCATATTATCTTGTCAGTATTGCCGAGAGGTTGCATGCAGTCATGTTGACCTCCAGGCTTATATTTGCTAGATTGTGCCCATTGAGCCACTCACCATTCCTCACAGTCCTGATGGAGGAGCTGGAACTGATAAATGTTGCCCCTCTTCAGAGACACCTTTCCTCCTGAATCCTCTTCAAACGGAAGAAAGGTCACGTGTTGTCTGTCAAAGTCTTAAATGGACAAAGACATTTAAAAAAAAAAAAAAAAAGTTATTATAGGAGAAGAGTTTGGTAGAGGGCCTTTCATTCAAGTCCACTCTTACCTTTGAGTATGACCTCTTTATGAAGGTGTGTCCCATACCGGTTTACTTTAGGAATAAATGTTCTGACGCTAAAAGACCAGGGCTTTTCCTTGTCGTGCGTCTGTGACGGTGAAACCCTGCTGCTGATGAAGGACAACACCTGCTGAGGATCATCCAGCAGGAACAGCAGCGCCTCTCTGCCAACATCTTTACTCTCCGTCTCCTTAACTCCGCAAAGACGCTTGTTCACAACGTGAGGTTTCTTTATCCACACATCTACAGCTGACCAGAAGCCTTCGGGAAGAGTCTTACATTCTCCTGGGAACTTTATATCAAACACTTTTGGCATAATTGAGTAGCAGACACGACTACAAGCCGCATGTGTTTACAAACGGAGAATGGACTTCCGGTGTCTTTTATTTTGTAGATAAAGAAAACTAGTACTTTAAGATAAAACTTGCTTGTAAAATTAGTTCGCATTCTTTCCTAAATCCCATCCTACCATAAAAAAACAAAACAAAAAAACAAACGCTGAGCTCTATTATCAACGTTATCCTATGGGGGAAAAAACTATGGGGGAAAAACATGGATGTATTAAGAGGAAAAAGAAATGTTGTCGTTATATGATGACGTTTCCACAGGCGACAAATAGCAGTTATTACAGTCATACAGTAGAGGGCGCTGTTGCTCATGTCTAGATTTCCTCAGCTGCCAATATGGGATAATATTGACCCTTTATGAGGAAAAGGGCAGAATTTTTTTTTTTAATAACTACTCTTAACTGTTCTTTTTCTTTTAACCAATACGCAACCAAATTCCCAATAACATTAGCTGGCTATTGTAACCGTGACTATTATTATGTCAGTAGCACCATCACTGATGTGTTGGTAGCTGCTATTCCTTTCATCACGTTAATAACATCAAGTATCAATAATTAGGCAACGTGTAAACTCAGGTTGAAGAACACCCCCTATACATTATATACATTGATTCACAATATTTTCACATCATGCATGATTGTATAGCTTATGTATTATGCTGTGTACAGTTTTCTAACGTTGCTTTATATGTTATTTGATTTTCTACTAGGCTACTTCCCAGTAAAGTTGCATCTTATTTTATCTAATTAGCTTTACATGCCCATGGGATGTCGTTTTTTAGAAGTGCATGCAACTCTATCAGTTTATATAACATTTACACAGAGTACAATCGTGTTCCTGTTTGTTTTTAAGAGCTGCATCATTCCATCAAAATGCACATATTCTAGGTGTATGTGCATTATTTCACACAGATTTCCCCAAAATTCAGTCTGACATATTTGGTCTTTTGAAAGTTGTTTGGGTTTGAACAGTTTAAGGGGTTAACGCCTTTCCTACAGGTATTGTCACGTTCTCTCCTTTCAAATTCTGTGACAACATAATCTTGACCTTTCTGGGAAATAATGCAAACCGATGAATCAACTTGTCTAATAATGGTTCACTCTTTGTTCCCCTGTCATACGTCATGTATCTCATTTCTGTTGTCCACGGTTCCTGGATTTCTGGCTGTATTTTTAGACTGTAGATATTCACAGATTGACAATCCATTCCTTTTGACAGTGTTGGTTCATACTGCATCTCTCTCATACATACATGAGCAAGAAAATTTAACAATATATTTCTCTCTGCTCAATTTAAACAACTACTGCATTTTCCCTAGCAGTGATTTATGGGCTACGTCCCCTCACCTCCAGTCTGTCTCCCAGACACATAACAAGACATGGAGAGCTTCCCACACTGCAAGCTGACACTGAGGAACTTCAGCCTCAGAGATTTAAGACTGTAACAAGTGTAAACATCCGCCCCACACACTCCTTATTAGCCCTGTGGACTCAACTGCACATCTAATCCTGGAAATGACAGGTTGTTGTCTAACTACTGTCTGGTGGGATTCTTAAGTAATTCATCACCTCCATCCATCACCGTCATTATTTGTGTTTATCATTTGTAGTGTTTGTTAGACTCTTGACTGTAGCATTATCAAAACCACTTCTTACAAATGTAATAACCCATATTTAGTCCTGTAATAGGTCACTCTCAATCATCTAACAAACTGTCATCTGTCTATTTAGTATAAAATGCATTAAACAAGCGTATGGCTCCTCTTTGTGATGTCCTTTGAATGGCTGCTCCACTGAAATCAATAGTGTGTGTTGAGTAATTCTGGAAGGCAGGCAGGGAGCAGCAACTACGGGAGATAGATACTGTACCAGGAAGTGCAAAGTGCATGCAGGTCCTCCACAGCGCTGCCTGATTGACATTCAAATTAACAGCCATGTGAGAGGCTAAAAGAATCCTGTCAAACTTGTTTGGCAACAGCAGAGGAGTGAAAGACATGGACAGAAAAGCATTTGAGTTTCCTTTTTTTGACTCACGGCAGTTTCTGTTGAGTCCAAACGTAATGGCCATTGGAGATAATGAATCTTATATATAGAAATGATTTGATCCTCAGTCATGACTCATTCTACAGATGAGTTGATTCAACTTTATGGGCATTTTAGAAGCTGACATTTGTGGTAATGTTGAATTGTATAGCATTTGACTGAGGTGCCTCTACTCTCATTGATATGAATAGAGAAAAACAAATAGTAATTCAACTTCACAATAAAGGCCCCATAATTATCATAAAATTGTTGTTTAAAAAAAACACAACATTTAAGGATTTATTGGGTTTTTGTATTTAACAAACTAAACTAAAGCTAAAGCTTTATTAGGTGCACCCAAAGACTGTAAAAATAAGTGTATATATACACACTACTATATATATATATATATATATATATATATATATATATATATATATATATATATATATATACTATATATAGTTTTGTTTATATTTGGTGTAACCAAAAGACTGGCAACTGAGTGTATTGTTACACAACATAACAATAACTTGAGTTAACTTGCATATACGTGTGTATGTGTACATTTTGAAAAGAATGTGTTTAAGAATGTTGTTTAATGTGATCCTTTTACCCACTGATGAAAGTATTTATAATATGTAGGCTATGTGCAGTTAGCACATAGCAACTGAGTGACTGGCATGACACTTCCCGGGGAAAAACAAATGCTGCGTTACAGTTTTTCTCCATTGTATAGGTCTACACAAATACAAATACAATTCTAAATCAACCAGGACTGGAATCTTAAGGATTGCTACTATAACTTCACTTTTTAAACCACATGGCCACATTGTTTTTGGTAAATGGTGACCTAGGCTATCTAATTGCGATGATGACTTACGTCAGTAGATAGTTATTACCTGTACAGGTAATGTTTTAATAGTCTGCTTGGATGTTTGTGCCGCGTTTGCTCAGGTGACAAAAGTCAGGAAGAGGTGTGGTCGGTGGAGTAAGTGGAAAGAGGCGGAGAAAAGAGCTGAAAACACACACAGGTAGGCCTAGATAGATCACAAACCAGCTAGTCGAGATTCACAAGAACATAAAAATATAGGCTAATCTTTGAGATCGGTCTGCCTAAATCTATCAGGTGGTAGCTACTTTATTTAGTGGTAGTAGGATTCAGAGAAGAGTTTTGATTTGTGGAAAAGCCCGACGTCGACGTCGCTGGAGGTTTCAATGACAACATGGATCACTTGTCTCGGCGCGTGTGTGATTAAGAGCTAGCTGTCAACATACGGAGAACAGACTTATTTTGAATAACGGTAGGTTAACATTAAAGTATCAGGCCTATAGGCCTGTCAGTTTATCTGTCTGTGACCGGGTTTGTAGGGACGCTGCAGTCTGGGGAAATACTAACAGTAAGTTATAGTAGGCTAACACTTTTATGAACATATCAGGTTTCAAATCTTACTTAGTGTTAACATATGTAAAAATGTCCTTTTACACAATAATTGAGAATGAATGTTAATGGCAGATATCCCAAATGACCATATTGTGGACGTCTTTTTAGTGGGGGAATGAGTAGGCTAGCCTACATTTACTGAAGTAGGTCTACTGTACAAGTTTAGGTATAACGCTTTAATGTATATGCTACTTCATTCTACTTCACCACACTTCAGACTAGGGCTGGGCAATATATCGATATTATGTCGATATCGTGATATGAGACTAGATATCGTCTTAGATTTTGGATATCATAATATCATGATATGACATAAGTGTTGTCTGTAACTGTTCTATTATTTGCCTTTACCCACTTAGTCATTATATCCATATTACTGATGATTATTTATCAAAAATCTCATTGTAAATATTTTGTGAAAGCACCAATAGTCAACACTAGGCCTACAATATTGTTGCGGTATCGATATCGAGGTATTTGATTAAAAATATTGTGATATTTGATTTTCTCCATATCGCCCAGCCCTACTTCAGACGGATATTTGATACTTTTTACTTTCTACATTTATGTAACGGCTGTATTATTAGTAATTATTAGTAGCTACTTTTCATATTTTATATACAAAACGTGTGATGAGTTAATAAAATATGGTGTATTATTATGGATTGATCCACCATCATTAATCACCACCACCAGCTACAACATGAAAGTGCTGCTTAGACAGTAATCCATCACAGATACTCATCAAATAATGTAACATTTACAATAACATAACATTGTTGTGAGGGACCATTCTGCTGATTAAAGAGTACTTGTAGTCTTTATACATAGGTGCATTTTGCTGATCATAGTTAGGTGTTACTTAAGTATGATTTTGATTTCAGTATTTTACATTGTAGTATTGCCACTTTGATTTAAGTGGCTCAGCCAGAGGACATATGCTTCACCAGTATAAACAAATGCTCTCCACCAGCAGTGCAGTTGTACTGGATAAACGGCGCTGTTGGTCATTTGAAGTTGCAGATAATGTCTTGCAAGATAAAAGTCAGGCCAGTTCAGCCAGTGACTGTTCAGCTACTTTAAGCTATTAACTCAACAGTGGGACACTTGTGGTTACACATGCTATCTAGACTGAGAGGGGTTTCCAGTAGCTGGGCAGGTTAAAGTTTGATCCCTCTGTACATAGAGAGAATGGTCACAGAGAGGTCTCTTTGTTTACCAAGCTGCATTTTTTTGCCTTTGAATTTGAATGTGACTTGCAGAGAATTGCCTCATGCTCACACACAAGTTGGGTGCAAATTAATTGGGAGTTGTCCCTGGAAATGAACGCAAGCCCAGGCTTGTACCCTCTAACACTTGCTTGGTTTTTGAAGAATCAGTTGGCTGTGAGGATGAGCCGACTGACAATGTGGATCTGCTTGTTGTTCAGCATAGATGTTAATTTTTCCCAGGGTAGCTGACAGGAGAATGTGAAGGTCTTCCCTGACTCATACCTGCTGGGCTGATAAGCAAGGGCTTTATGGCTGTACATCCCTCCAGTGACATAAGGAGCAGAAGCCAACACAAGAAGAATGTGCTGTGTTTTAAATTATTTTTTTAGCAATAAGGAAGTAATGCAAACTAAATCATCCTTGTTATTGCACCCGTTACCTAGGACACTGCAATTGCTTTAATTGTCAACGTTAAAGTGAAAATGGTGCTCCAGTCAGTCTTACAAGAGCTGTCATGCTGCTGTCAACACAGCGTTACTTGAGCAGTTGTAATAAAAGTGAACAGGATCTTGTTTGACTGGTGCCCCTAAACTACGGACAAGCTAACATGGCTGCCCCTGAGGTTCCAAATGAGTCGCATTACAGTTAACAGCGCTGATACTGCACATACTTGTTCATGCTTTTGAGGAAAAGACAATGTTTTTTTGTTTGTTTTCTGTCATCTTACACCATTTGCCTTATCTGATTTTACTCTCATTCGGGTAGCACACTGCCTGCAAATGGCACTACTTTCATGTTCTCTTGGTTTAAAAAGATAGAGCAGTAGATGTTGACAGTAATGAGTTGCCAACATGAATTCCCTCTTATAGGACACCGACAAACAGCTTGTTAAAAAGTTGGCACCCAGCAAAAAGCTCCCCCTCAGGCCTCACACACCAAGGGCTTTTTGTTAGGTCTCCATGGTAACTTAACAAGGCCCAAGTTGGAGCAAAGTTACCATTAAACAGGCTCTTTAATGAGATGAGGAAGACCCAGATAGAGCACGGGCTCATAATTGTGTCTTTGGGTTTTGTCTTCGTGCCCCAGACTGAAAAACATGATTGAGGGCCTAATTTCTGTTCTTATTTAAGTTGATTTAATGTAAGAAGTTTAGAAGGACAAGAAAAACTGAAAACAAATTTACTAAATCATAACTGTTGTATAACCTTGGACCCTAAAGGCAGGTTGGCCAGGTGATGCTGATGGACCAGGAAACTCAGTGGCTGTACCATCTCCTGGCCGAGGTCCAGCTGGAGAGGTTCTACCTGCGCGTCAGAGATGGCCTCAACATCAGCCGCATCGAGCACTTCAACTACGTCAAGGAGTCCGACCTGGAGCAGATAGGAATCAGCAAACCTGGTGAGCCTGATTGTGTCCTTTTGATCATCCACGCATCAATACTTATCTGTTTTCTTCACAGACAGGCTCAGTAACTGATGCCTGGGTCAGCCCGAGACAAAGAAGGGTTTAAATAGCTTCTGCTACAAAAACATTGTCTTCTGTGTACCCACAGTAGAGAATGTCCTTTGGATTTACAGTATTTGTCGAGCAATAGTCCAAAAACTCAAGTTTGACAAATGTATCACAGCGTCCACTTACCTGTTTTTCTAATGCTTTCAGCCACCTCTCATGGCCTTCATCAGCAGATGCTCACTGTAAAAACGTATACTTAGACCTTACTATTTTGTTGTACACATTAATCATACTAGTATGTAGAAATGAGATCAATTTACTTTGCTGCATAAGTGATCAAAGCGATGTCACTTTGAGGCTATCCAGTTTAGATTTGAAGGTGAAAATGAGAAATAACTTTTCTATCGCTATTTTGATCAAACAGACATTTAAAAGATATTAAATAAGTGTGATCAACAGCTAACTTCACCCTCGAGATTTTCATTTCCTGTCCTGCCTCCTTTAAATTCTAATATATAGTAGATTGCCAACCAGTGATTATTTCCATTATCAATTAATTAATCTGTTGATTATTTTTTACAAATATTTCTAGTATTTGTCAGAAAAAAGTGAAAATTGTCCATCACAATTTTCCACAGCTTAAGGTGGCGCCTCTGATGTCAAATTCATTTCCTGCTGATCAACAAATCGATTTATCAACTGTTCATTTCAGCACTTTTATGAAGTTACTTCTGCTCCAACATCCTGTTTGATGCAGAAATCCCACAAAACATGAAGTGGATTTAATGTGCTAGCACCCTTTAATACAATTTTAGTGATATATTGTAATGACTGTAGAAATGCTGTGTCAAAGGATACATTGGTGTCATTGTTAAGTAAATTTTTTGAGTTATAAAACAATATCATTTGTTGTAGATTATAATAAAGGCTGTGATTAAACTGGGATTTTCAAATCTGACCAATGTGTCATGTTGGATATGTTCGATAATTGTTTTTAATTTTTTTTTATTCCAGCACAAAGAAGATTATGGGCGGCTCTGAAAAGCTACAAGACAAATTCACGAGGACGGCCATTGATGCCCAAGGTCTGACACATGTAGTTACTGTACATCCACTTCGTTGTAGATCATCAGGGATGGCGGTCAGTAATACGTTTTTTTAATTCATTTATTGATGCATATAGGTCAGCGGTCGAGGTCCGGATGGAGGGGAGCAGTGGAGCGGAGGCGGCCCGGCTCAGGAGGGTGGTAGCCGGGCTCTTCCTTGTCTGATCCAGGACAACGAGCTGATCCTGGGAGAGAAGCTGGGCTCCGGGTCCTTTGGGGTGGTGAAGAGGGGAGAGTGGCAAGCGCCTACTGGGAGAGTGGTAAGGGACAGCTTTTCTAGACTTTCTTTTACATTTTTTTTTGGCATTTTTTTCTGATAGATGCTGTATGTCCTGTACAGATACAGTTAAACTGTAGAACATCCCCAAAACAATCAGCATGGAATGGTACATGGTATTTCTGATTGTAAATACCATGTGATTGTACTATGCCCTCAGGATAGTATAAATCAAATACATTTATCTAGGAACAGCTGCTTTTATTTTACTTTATTGCACATTATGGGATTTTAGAAGCAGCAAGAAAACAAAGTGTTACAAAGTGTTGGTATAGGTGTGTGTGTGTGCAGAATGCATAGTGTTCACAAGGACGTGAAAGGGGTCACTCGTAGTGCTAACAATCCACAGAAAATAAAGCCCCTCAGAACATAGTGGAGCATTTTGCAGCTAAAGAATCTGGTATTTCCCTCAGGAGCTGGTGGTGACCAAAACAGAGCTAAAAAGAGAGTGAATATTCGACTTAATTTCATCGGTTATTGCAGGTTTAAAGTCGTGTTTACATCACAAATTTCCTCCATTAGTCACCACTCATACTTCTGGATAGGGATAGTGAAGAATGACAAGTCAGCACATGCTGTCAGACGGTGTTATTGTCCCGTTACACCCTACCTGACAGTCCCAAACACTGTCTGGTTTGGGACTCTTAACATGGCACACCCTCAATGTGGAAAAACAGAGGCTAGGGGTTAGAGATGGTAGATGCAGGATTGGGATTGAGCCTGTGTCTCTGTCTTTTTTTACTCCTCTCAGCTGCCTGTAGCAGTAAAGTCACTAAGGAGCAGCATGTCCAGGCAGACGGACACGCTGACAGACTTCCTGCAAGAGGTGACCACCATGCAGTCAATGGACCACCCCAACATCATCCGACTTTATGGTGTGGTGCTCACACAGCCCCTCAAGATGGTAAGATGTGTTGTCTTTTGATGTTTAAACATGGGGATACAATATGGATCTACTCAAACTAAGACGTGTTTAGCAGCTTGAACACAATGACCTATTTTCCTTCCTCCAGGTAACAGAGCTGGCCCCCTTGGGCTCACTATACGACACCCTGCGCTCGCGTCAGTATGAGTACCCTCTGGTCCGCCTCTGGCTCTTTGCTACCCAGATCGCAGCGGGTATGGACTACCTGGAGACCAGGAGGTTCATCCACAGGGACCTGGCTGCAAGAAACATACTGCTGGCATCCAGGGAGATGGTGAAGATCGGGGACTTTGGGCTGATGAGAGGCCTGAGCCAAGACAAGGACCACTATGTGATGTCAGCACACAGAAGGATCCCGTTTGCATGGTGAGGACTGTTGGGAAATAGGGGTGGAGGAGGAAAAAAATATTAGAAAATTCTGACTAGTTACATCTTTCCTTGTTGTGATCTACCCGCAGGTGTGCTCCAGAGAGTCTTCGTATCGGCTCTTTCTCCCATTCCTCAGACGTGTGGATGTTTGGCATCTCCCTATGGGAGATGTTCACCTACTGTGAGGAGCCCTGGTTCGGTCTGTCAGGCAAACAGGTACACGCTTGTCAGCCACATGTGAACATTCCCGCTTCACTTTCAGTGTTTGTATCCATGCCAGTTAGCATATTTGTCCTCATGTTTGGAATGTGTGTCCACACCCTGATGCTGTTTGCTTTTGCGATATGACTCAGAGTTTTAGTATCTCTGACGTTAACTTTCTTCAATCCAGATTTTGTGGCGTGTGGAGCGGGAAGGTGAGCGCCTGGAGAAACCGCCGGATTGCCCACAAGAAATGTACAACGTCATGAGGAAGTGCTGGGCCTGCAACCCTGCTGACAGACCCAGCTTCGCCCAGCTCATCACAATGGTGGCAGAGGTCTGCAACTTAATGTGAAGCTTTTAATGTCCCTAAAATGCTGATGAAATTCATGTTTTTCAGTAAATCTTTGTGTTAGGTTTCCTCACTTCTGTCTGTCTTTGCAGGCTAGACCATTGGAGGCGCAAGCAACAAGAGACTTTGCTGAATCCAGAAAACTTGTACTAGTGGCCAACGACCTTGTGACCGTCATAGACCATGGGTGGGTGAGAGAAAGGAGGGTGGGACTAAAGAGAAAAGGAAAACTTCGAGCGGCACAATGGGCCTCTGTTGTGATGAAACAGAGGTTTAAATCAGCCTCTCAAAAGTGCATTCCAGCCGTGATCTCATAAAGTCCTCAAATGCTTTTTGCTTTGTTTGTTTGAACAAGTCTAGCAGCTATCAAACATAATAGATCCATGGGCAAGATGATACCGTTTTTTTTTTCTTTTTTTTACGGAAATCCTCAACCAACAAAAAAATACACCAAATACATAAAAATCAACATAAAAAAAAGATACTTTTTTTCATTGTGCATCAGCCTCTACGGGCCAGTAAAATGATTTTAGTCAATGCATAAAACCCCAAAACTAAAATTACAGTCATAAAGTTTTAAGTGCTGTCTTCAAAAAATATAATGCCAGTCAAATTTACTAAATAAACCGGCGTAAGAAGACATCATATATGCCATGAGTTAAGTCTGTTTGTATTATTATTGCTAGTCAATCACATAATAGCAGTTTTTGCAAATCAAAGTGAGACTATGTAATCTTCAAAATGAGAAGTTATACAAATAGTCCTCTTTCAAATGAAAAGTTTAGTCCATGAGCAATCAAACATCATTGACAAATGTAATACAGTCAGGGGTTTTACTGCTGCAGCCTTACTTGGTCTGGCATGACCGGTAGCTTATAGTGGCTAATGTTAGCTCACTTAAAAGGTAGTTATTTTCAGTTTAACAGAAGCTAATTCGCTGACAGTGTTTTAGCATTGACTATTATGCTGCTGTTCAGCAAAAGCTACATCCCGGTGGTCTCACTTTTTTGGTTTCTAACTGAACTGTTCTCTCTCCCTGTGCAGTCTGGAGCTGTGTGAGTGGAGGGGCCAGAACCATAGGACGCTGACAGTCGGCTGGTTTCCTGCGAGCTTTGTCGTGGTGTTGCCCCCTCTTGCTGCCACTGCCGGAAACTCCGGGCCCAACCCTGCTTCTTCCACCCCTAACATCTCAGCCCCGCTGAAGGGCAGCCTGCAACACTACGCGCACGGAGACATCAAACCTGAGCGCTGCTGGGGGACACCTGAGAACCTGGACGAGTCAGTTGCACCACTCATTCATTCCTCTCTATCTCACTCAGGCTTGGTGTATTTGCTTCTTCTATGATGCATCTGGAGAGAAGCTGCCGCTCTTTGCTTCTAAAGGAAAACAAAACCTCATGTTATTGTTTTTTAGTGCACAAAGTTGTCTGCTGTCAAACTCTGGTTTGGCCAGCCTGCACGGATAAAATTAAGTGTGCGATAAACTGAAACTTGCATGGCAGTAAAATGACTCAGGAATTATGGTTTAGCGCACACGTGTCAAACTCGAGGCCCGCGGGCCAAATCCGGCCCCTTGCTAATTTTGATGCGGCCCCTATATACATTTAGGTTCACAATACATCTTGGCCCACCTACTTTTTGTCACTTTTCACGTTTTTTTTTGGTGTCATTTTTGATGCTTTTTTCAAACTTTTTTTTGTCATTTTTGTCGACCAAACTGTTAAGTGAGAAGACTATATGAGACATGCAATGATACAGTCAAAGATATTTGACTTTTCCCATGACATAAAAGCAATAAACTCTACGTCCGGCCCTTGATGTGATTCTCATTTTCTAGTGTGGGCCTTAGGGAAGTTGAGTTTGACACCCCTGGTTTAGCGACTGAGCAAAACTCAAGTGATAAAGCTGCCAGGCTCTCACAATGGCTCGTTACTATTTTCGTAGACAGTGGCTTGAATTCCCTGCAGCTAAAAATACACCATAAAACAAGAAAAAGGGGTCCAAAGATACAAAGTTCATCTCTCTTGGCTGTTTTTAACAATGTCTTCAATGTGTCTGTTATTGCCTTGTAGCATTTTGTAGCTTTTCTCTTCATTTATTGACCTTACAGAATACTACAAATTACAAAACAAAGAAAATGAGTTGAGATTTTTTTACTATTTGTTTGATTCTGCCTACAGTATATCATGTAGAAGCCTTGAAAAAAACATATACTTCCATCTCAGGTCCCTGAGTCACTGAGTTTTCTTGCAGAATGCTAACACCAACAGTGCAGCGCTGAACTTTCACCTGCTGTCAGCCACTAAACTGTAGTTTGTGAGCTGCGGCTGTCAGACTAATGTGTTTCTGTTCTATCCTGTGCAGCAGTGGCAGTTGGAGGACGGTGCCTGCCAGGGAGCAGGAGGGCTCCAATCTGCAAAAAATGGCAGGTAAGAACTAAAAATAATGGCACAATGTAGTGAGTAAATCTGCGAGAGAAGATTTTATTTCAGGATAATGTTAACATCATGTCTGTCTTTTCCTGGTCTAAAGGCTTTTTCTTTATTTACAAGTACATCATTAGCTTCAAGTGGTTGCTAGTCTCTTCCTATGGTCCGCTTTTGATTTTATTTTTCTCATAAACCATGTCATGCATCATTACTACATATTCTGCATTGCATTAAAGCATCAGAAATCAAAATAGTGATATTTCATTTTGTCAAAATTGCTCAGCTCCAGTAATAAGCTCTATAGTCTATCAGAAAATGTCTGCCACACTTTTTACCTGTTAATACATTACCCCCACTGCTCCACATGTATCATGCCTCATGTCTAGAGGGGTCATGCACGGTATGTCTTCTGCAGACCATAAAAGTGTTAAGGCCTCAAAAGGTTTGACATATAGCTAATAAAGCTATTTGTCCATTTATTTCTTTTCACATTTTATTTTAAAATGCTGTTTGTTATGCTGTTGTCAGACATGAACCATCTTATCCATCCAGAAAGTAACTCAATATGTATTAATTCATTCTCACCAATCTGCCCTCTAGTGGCTTTAACAGGCTCCTAGCATGGCCCACATACACTCTGAACTAGGATCACTCTGTTCAGTACTAGTACCTTGTCCATTTCGTGTCCTCATTCATTTCGCTTGACTTATGTAATATGTAATTGTGATAAAAGGCTTCTCCCTGTGTCTTCAGGTATGTCTCAGAGCCTGGAGTCAGTTTTGGGCGGACACCGTCCCCGGGCTCACACAGTAGGGGCGTTCACAGTGGATCAGCAGGGCAGACTCATGTCCCCTGGGATGGCAGCTTGTAGGTCGGTGATGCAGCAGGACCCACGGCGGTTTAGCGAGGCCAGTTTAGCCCCGCCTCCGCGGCCACCGCCACCCAACCTGAAACGATTAAACATGAAACCGAGGAGGCCCGCAATCCAACCGGTCCCGGGCACCCCATGGCTTCCACAGGTGGTCCTGTCCCCTCCAGCGCAGACGCAGCCTCAACCCCAACACCCATCGCAGCAGAGCATCGGAGGCTCCAACCTGGCTAAAATGGCCCATATGGCACGCTCAACCCCGCAGCTGGACGATTACATGGACAACCGAGAGAGGGAACGAGCCAGATATCGAGAGAAATTATCTAATGTGCAGAGCACAAAAGACAGTCTCACCTCACAGGTACGAGACTCATAATCCATATATCGGTTTGCTTTTTTCTGCATGAAAACTCGTTCAATGGATTAACACTGAACTTCTTCTCAGATTATGGAGGCAGTTCATGGAGTGACCATTGAAGAGGTCCATACTGCACTTCAACGACATGACTGGAACCCAGTGCGAGCTGAACAACAACTCAAGGTCAGACCAGGAAATGACTGTCAACATAATTCGGAGGGTGTATCTACCTGTATATGTTGCAAAGTTTAGTTTGTGAAAGTGTGCAAAGTGTCACTTAGAAGCTACTGATGCAAGTGATTTTAATAGGACATCAGAAGACATTAAGACAAGATTTTAATAGGACATCAGAAGACATTAAGTCAAGAAAGAAATATATAAGCATTTAAAAAGACACATTACTAAATAATAAACAAATAAAAAGACATTGCAGTGCAATGAGAGATACTAATAAATAGTCCTAGGTTTAAGTTTATAAAATGCAATGGCAAACTTAATTTAAAAAGCACCTATGCACTTAGCAATAGTAATCATACCCAAAATACTCACAAAAGTACAATACAAAATACAGCTTTACAGCAAGACTGCATTACCAACCGGGCGCAGGGAGCCGAGAATACCCCGATTCACTGCATTTTAATTGGTTTTGGTAATAGGGAGTTTATACCACTGAGGGTCAATACCAACACACTTGCATTAGTAGGTTTTGTAAGGCCCTGAGGTGCACTGAGTGTTTAATCCAGTCTGTGTTGTTTTTGTTATGCATGAAGTTAAAGCCACACCAGGTAGTTAAGCATGATATAGATGGAAATATTATGTAAGGTCTTTAACAAGCAGAGATCTAGTCAGTTTTCAAACACATTTGTTTCAAAGTTTATTTCATAAAGATAAACCGAGCAAATCGACAACATGTCAAGACATCGGAGATAGATGTTCATCTTTAATGAAGACCTATCTTATGATGTATACTAATGTGTAAACTTGTTTTCCCGTGTAGCTTTAATCAATCATCAACAAGGAATTTGCGTTTCATATTTTGAACACGACTATATGTATGCATGCATGCTGATGAGAAGGCCTGCTCTGAGGTGTGGACGGAGGAGCAACTCGCCTGAAAGTTGCAACTTTCAGAAAGCAAACAACCAGCAGTTTTCTCTTGTTGCGTCTGTCTTGTTTCCATAAAATGCTCGTGGTGTTAATGGATTCATGTATCTAGACAATGTGTATTTTGATTGCCACTTCTGATCCCTGTCTACTTGATTTGCGTCTCTTCAGTTGGATCAGATGTACTCGCTGAGCCTCTGCTCCAGAGAGGACTGTCTGAAGATCCTCTCCAGATACCAGTGGAACCTGCAGCAGGCCAGCCGCTATCTGATCCGATGGTCTGGCGAGAGGGAGCGAACTCCAGTTAGCACAGAAAGACGAGTCTGAAGGAATTTTCTTGCTTCATCAATGCATCGATGGTTGACTTTTTTTTAGCAACAATACTGGCACTTGAAGCTGCTACTGCTTTCATTGACCACCTTGATATGGGAGCAGACGTGAGGTCCGGTGCATATAAAAGTAGAAGTGTGAAGATTTTTTTTAGTGTACAAATGAAAGATATTTTACTGATTTAGCAAAAAATGAGACATTTTCCAGCACATTATGTGCTATATGCAAATAGTTTTTTGTATCTTAATGCATTTGTATATATATTGTATTAGAAATGATTATTTTGTTGAATAAAATGATCTGGTTTTAATGCTGAGCTGTGATAATGTGAGCAGTTTAATCAGTTGGTCACTGTGTAACACATTTTTTCATTTCATGGGATTTTGTGTTAGAGTGCCCGCTGGTCTTCAGAAAGATTTAGACTTAAATTCTATTACATTATTTAAATTCAAAGCCTGACATTGCCCTGAATGCAGGATCAAAGCTTAGTTCGCTTTAAACATAATGTCTGTTTTAAGAGAGGCCATGGTCTCTTGTGAGACATCAACCCAGTCACTCAGACCTTGGATAATGCAGTATCCTGTTGGTCATTTCCATGTTTACTTTAAACAACATATTTGTCTATTCTATTCTTCTCAATTGGGATGTGGAAACTAACAGACACTGACTGTGTACATAGACCTACTGGTGTAAATATTTCCACAGCAGGTCAACTTGTGCGACTAGTTGCCAAGCCACTGAATTGGTGACAAATGTATAAGAATAACCATTGGATTACGGGAACACAGTTAAAGCTTGAGGTCTTTCCCAGAATCATTCAGGCATGGATAGGCATGTACAGACATGCTCCCTTAAATACTTTGCTTGCAATTCCCGCATTTTCCCAGAGGGTGGAGCAGTATGATGTTTTGTGACTTGAGAAGTGTTGTCTCCTTTTGTTCCATCTGAAGATTTAGGGTTAGGATATAATCTTTATAAAGGAAGCTGATATTGACACCAATAAAGTGCATGTTTTATTGAGAAAGTTACCCAGTAACTAAAGTGGAGCAGAGTTTTAGTGGAACATTTGGCTGATAGAGACGGGATTTCCCTCTAAAGCAAAGAATTTTTTCCAAGTGAAACCAGATGTTCCACATTTAGAATTTAGGTTTCCAAAGGACTTCCCAAAAACCTTTCCTGGGCGATGAGTGGAGCAGAAGAACACAAGACAACAAGACAATAACACGGCATAATATGGCAATTGTTTTATTTCTAAAGTACAGGATATTTTTGGTGTACAAAATGTGATTTACAAGATACAAATAAAATGGTACAAAATTGTTTTGATAGAAACAGGAAACTGATGCTACAGATCCTGTCAGTGGCAAGTGCTGCAGATTAACATCAAACAAGACACAATGAACAAACATTTGCAATACATGTACTGTACATTCTTTGGCTACTTTCCTAATCTGAGATGAGACTGCACAGAGGCTGATGGTAGCAATTCAACTTCAATTTTTTTGAAAAACTTCAAATTTCAATAGGCTTTATTGGCATGACGATCGACATGTGTTGGCAAAGCACAATTATAATCATGAAAGACGAAGGAAAATAAAAAAATAAGGTTAGTAACGAGTTGTTTTGGGTAAGTTCTTATTAAACTATTGCTAACTAAAGTTGTTCATACTAATGCAATTGTTATTTTATTATGTCTTACTACGGTTATTTAACTATTGTGTGGTGCAACTAAAAGTGCAGATTGATTTGAAAAAATCTGCACTGCAATGAATACAACAAGAACATAACTGTGGCAACAATAATAGCAGGCATGATGTTCAATTTATTTAACTCAAGTCTATGCAAGCTTATTTACATCAAGTAGTGAGATCAATACAAAATGGCTGCCTCAAAGGAAGGACTCATTACCCTGGCCTATAAAGACACATTTAGTTACTGACAGTGTAAGAGAGCCGTGGTCTGGATTTGAGAGCACTAGTGGCAACCGAGCCTCACAGGAGGCACACCCATGTTATGTCACGTTAAGGATGAATAAATACAGAGCAGAGGCTTGCATTCAACAGCAATAGGCAACATTTGCAAAATTTAAAATTTAAATTTCACATGACAACTTCCCGACAAGGGTTTTCCAGTCACTGTGAGGTCCGATTAACGTTTACTAACCTCAAACTTCTGCATTTTATTCTCTCTTTCTATTCCTTTACTTGAATTATTCCTCCTCTTAACCTTAACCTACACTCACTCTCTCGCCTAAATCATTGCCCTGGCACATGTTCAAGGCACTGGTATCTGGAGGAATCGGAGGGCGAGGTTTGGCAGTGAAGTCAGTCTCCATGGCAACCAATAAACTACAGAGGGGGCATGAGAACATTTACACTATAGTCTATGCTACAGGGTTGTTAGACAATGTACTAGGGTTTAAGACGGAGGGCTTTGAGGAAGAGAAAGGCTGCCGAGAGGTAGAAGAGCCTCAGCAAGTGTCAACTCCTGTGTTCACAACTCCTCTCGCTGACCCAACCACCACTTCCCTATTTAAGCTAAAAAATTACTAATGTTCGGGTTCTATGTACATCTTCTGTTGATGTATAAGATTAAAAGCCTACAGCCACGCTAGCTGCTCCGAGGCTGTACTGAGGCACGGCAGTGCTTTGAGCTAAATGTCTGCATGCTAACATGCTGACAATGACAATGCTAACACGTTCAGCAGGTATTTCTTTTACCATGTTAGGCATCTTAAATTAGCTTGTTTGCATGTTAACATTTGCTAATTTGCACTAAACACAAAGTATCTTCTAGCTGCTAGCATGGCTAACAATACAAGCCGATCCCCTAGATCCACACCAGTATTGCGCTCACACTAGACCTAGAAAAGTGTGCCAATAATAGATAAGCGTATAATTGTGTCAAAATCCACTCTATTTGTGGGCACTGAAAAAGACGTTGAGGGGGGTGATGTTGACTTTCTTTGGCAGGGATTAAATCTCAGATGGTGGTGCATTCACTCACTTCAAACAGATAAAACTACAGACTGCATGGGGCGTGAAAAAACATGGCAACACGGCAGCAGGTATCACTCACTGAGTTTGAATAGATATAAAAAACAATCCTTGGCGGGCAGCTGGAATCAAGAGTTTATCGGCTCATTTTGGTCTGTGTGTATAAAATCATCCTGGGGTTGACGCCATTTTGGCTAGAATTTGGTGAAGGCAAAAACAAAAAACAAAGTACATGAACAGAGAATGCATATCTGGCACTTGCTCTAATGCTGTTGTTTTCCCCTCTGTTATGAAAACACCGTGCTGCGCTGGTTGGCGTCCCCGACCTTTTCGAAGAACATGAAATCCTGCAAAGTGGCATCACAGAAGGAAATTAATTCATCCCGATTAGACCGGGGCAGCAAGTATACAAAAAAATAGAATTGGTGTTATTAAGTGCAAATACTTGAAATATGGTCTTACAATGAGGAAGCAGGCTCCCATGAGCACAGCCTTCATCTTCACGTCCAGGTCCAGCGGGAACTGGATGCCAAAGTTGTCCGCGTCTGTGAAGACTTCCTTCAAAAGGCCGCTCCACTGCTTGCTGATGCGACCAATGGGCGTGTCACCATCTTTGCTCTTCAGCTACAGAGCAATAAGTACAGCAATGTTTATAAGAAGTTTTTATCAAATATACTGTGAAGTCATCATGTTTAGGCGTTTTCAAAAGGCCAAACTTGGACTGGAATGGTTCACTTAAAAGAAATAGTTTGACATTTTGGCAATTACGCTCATTAACTTTCTTGCCGAGAGTTAGATGAGAAGACTGAAACCACTCTCATATCCGTAGGATGAATAGGAAGCTACAACCAGCAGGCGATTAAGCTGAGCTTAGCATAAAGACTGGAAACAAGGGGGGGGGGGGGGGGGGGGGGGGGGGGCAGGCCTGGCTAGATATGAGCGTGGTATTGACCTTCTTCTAACACATCGATCTGAACTCACCTCAAAGTTGACATCCCCACAGCAGTTGCAGGCAAAGCAGGGCCCCTCCAGTTTCATCAGGGTCTCCTTGTTGGCTCCCTGGATGGAAAACTTCGGCAGGCAAGGGTGCCAGTCCTGTTTGACATAGCCTATGGTGGTGCCTGGCGGCGCCTGGACCTCCATCTGTTGGTCACATACATAATTACATACACATACCAACATGCCACTAAACTGACGCTGACAGCTATAAATATAAACACCACGGGTTAGCATGTCACATGGGACAGCAGGATTGATAAGCGAACCTCTGACTGCTCCATTGTGGCACCACATAACAAAAGGTAATACATCTCACATGGCTCCTCTCTGGCCAGTAAACAGAACGACAGTATGTGAGAGTGTAGCAGCTTGGGTTTGGGCCAATGGGATGGTACTGTAGCCAGATTGCTAACGATGTGATTAAAGAGGTGGAGGGGATGGAAGAGGATCGGGGGAGTCAAGGAGATAGTTTGGACAGACAAAGGGCCATTCATAGTCTCAACAAACCCCTGCCTGAACAGACCGGTGCACAGAAACATGGACGCGCCACTCAGCAACTCAACAGTAACAAGGCAAAGGGAGGGAAGACAGAAGCCTCTAAATATGAGCCACACAACCAACCAACCAACTAACTAACTATCTATCTATCTATGAACTGTGAGACTACTGATTGTTATGCTTATAGGACCAAAAAGGTTTTAGCAGTTAAATCAGCTGTTTTAATGCGGCTGGAGTAAAAACCTGCACACAAATTACCATTTCAAAATCCACTGTTAATGGGCTGGTTTGCTTACATAATTCGATGGTATCTAGATATGCAAATAGTTTTATATATATATATATATATATATATATATATATATATATATATATATATATATATATATTTATTTATATATATATATATATATATATATATATATATATATATATATATATATATATATATATATATATATATATATATATATATATATATATATATATATATATATATATATATATATATATATATATATAGATTTATTTGCCCAGATATTGAAATGTCCCTCTCAACAACATCTCTTTGCAGAAACAATGACCTTACACACCACATCAACAGTTTTCATAGGGCCTACTGCATTTGTTCAGTAGAAAGTAGTTTGTGTTAAAACTGATTATCCAGAGCAACCAGGACATAGTTTCTGGAAACACATTTAAAAAAAAATGAAATTTTCAATGCTATGAGCAACCACAATAAACAATCAACAGTAATACACACTGTATTGAGGTGGGGGAAGAAATCTCAGAGACAGATATCTCAAAATCTGGACAAATGGAACCAAGAAACAGCTCTTTATAAAGGACAAGGCTGAGGATACTCTTTATTGTTGTTCTAAATCCCAATTTAGCACTTCAATTTTTTGCTTTGACTGTTTTTATTTTTATTATTTCCTGTTGTTTTTTTTGGGAAGCACTCTGTTAACGTTATTTCTAAAAGTATCCCCCCCTCCCAAAAGATTAGTATTGTTATTATGTCCTAATCAGTAAAGCTAAACTATGAAATCAACTGCTTTAGCAAGTGATAGTTCATTCTTCTCCATCAGAAACAATCAATATGGTTAAATATTAACATTAAAAAGTGAACATTTTATCTTGGACCACTTAGGGCAAATATTATAACACAAATATCAGGGTGTTTATCCACAAGCAGAGTGAGTGCTCAGGGCAAGCTGAATGAACTATTGAATTGGTACAATATTAGTCTTGGTGTGGCAAGTCAATATAATATGAGGCTATAAAAACTGTTTTTGAGACCCCCACACACACGCACAGACCTCTTGCAGGCAGCAGGGACACCAGCAGGAGACGCAGCGGAAAGGCCGTATGAGACGGATGACCTCCCTGTCCGTGTTGTCCTTGATCTTCATGTCGAAGCTGCGCAGCGAGCCGCAGCAGTTCCTGGTGCAGCAGTCGTTCTTCTCTTTGGCCTTGTAGATCTTTTGGCCCAGACTGTTCTTTATCTCGTACTGGTTGTTGGTCTCAAACCCGATGAATGCTTGGACGTGACAAAGGAAAACGGGTGGAAACGGTAAATAATAAAGTGTAGATAAGTAAAGAATTCCAAGGACAGATGTCATTTCACCATTTTGATTTATGAGCAGTTTAAAGCTCACCGGGGCACCATAAACAAGCTGACAAACAGCTGATCTTTATTTGCTGGTTTCAAAGTGGCGATAAGTGCAGATATGACTGGATGAACAAATAACAGGCCTTACCTTCTAGGAGTTCCACTTTTTGATGGATCAGGATCTGGTCAATCTAAAACCACAAGGAAGAACAGTTTATCACTACAACATACTGCATATCCATCTGAATGTCCTCTAGAAACAAGCGGAAAAGAGGCAAACACAAGGGGACTATTTCACTTGTTTGCAATGCAAAGCAACTTACTCCATATCATAAAACCATCATATGTCGATGCTGGAGTATAGAAAGAGTGATTTGTTTGTAATTTGAATAAAAGGAAATGTTGATCCTTATATGTAGACAAATAAAACCTGTTGAGTTGCTGTTTTTAAGAAAGAACCATGTTGAATATGACCTTTACAAGTTAAAAGGATGTGTCTACATTGTTTTAAATAGACAAATGGATATAAAAATGCACAAACTAAAGCCAGATTACTCCTTTCTTTCACTCACTGACTATCCACTGTAATTGGCTCCAATTTCTGATGCAAAGCAGACACTTTCACTCTGTAATGGATTTTAATTCAGCTGTGGAGATGTGCAATCAACTAAGCAGTACACGTACATTAATGTTAAGTCAATTACAGCAACAGAAGAAAATGTAGTTGCATGAATCTTGGTCTACATTTTATGGCTATTTTCACGTTTTATTTCACGCAACGTGTGAAAGATAGGAAAACTAGGAATTTAATTTAGTTCATTCATTCATTCAATGTTCTAGACTGGTACCCAAACGCTGACAGTAGCTTTTTTTAGGTGCTACACCACACCTCAAGTATAGCTTCTTATTGTTCATTACTATGAGTCAACAAGTTGTATTAGTTGTATAAGTATCAGCCAGCTCAGAAACAAAGAGGGAGCAAAATCCAGAAGTTAAGGAGTGGTGCGTGAATCATTCATCTAAGCCTCAACTGACTGAACAGGCTGTGCAGATCTTTCTTTGATTACTCTATCCTACCTGTGTGAGGTACTCGAGCCCTGGTGGGACACCGACAGGAACCACAGCTGAAGACCCAGCTGGAGCCAGAGCGATCCCTCCCGGAGGGGCACCATACTCCGGTCCTGGGACTGGGCCTGGGCCGACCGCACCAGGCTGATACATGACAGGACCTTGGGCTTGACTGTAGCCCATGTTGAAGCCTGGTGGAGGGGCTTGACTGGGGTCTCCGTACCCCCCCTGAGGAACTGGATAAGGGGCTACGGACTGGCCGCCTTGCTGAGGCATTGGGTAGGATGGGTGGCTGTAAGAGCCTGGGTAACCTGAAAAAAAAAAAAAAAGACACCATCACATCATATTAGTTCAAAAATCATCTTGTACACGTTTATTCTTTTATTTGACTGAATTTGTACAATACTGTTGTTTATTATAATATATTATAATAGCTACACACAGTTCTTCACAGTACAAAACCAGATGGCTTTCAAACTGGAAGCACTCAAGGTTAATTGAACCATTACACGTAATATTATGTTTAATGGTTCAAATGAACCTCAATTTACATATAATATAAAAACATAGCTCACAATAAAACTTAAACAATAAAAACATGAATGAAAACCTCTGTAATACACAATACAAAACAATATACATTTAGGTAAAAATGAAAAGAAAACAAAATACATAAAAAAAAAAAAACAAGATAAACTGGAATCGTGATCAGATGTCTCAGCCAAGTGCAGCCAAGTTCTTACCTTCCATTAAGATAAAAAATTAAATATTGCAGAGACGAACATTCAGGTCATCGTTGCGCCTCAGCCACACAGACGGAGGAAGTCATGATCTGTGTTTGTATGGCTGATCGCAGCTGCTCTGTGCTCCTAAGTGTGTGAGAGTGTGGGTGTGTTTACTGTGGATCATCCTGCTTTTCCCTGCTGGGACAGCAAAGCCAATAAGCTACTTATTATCTGAACCACAGAAGAGATTGGAAGCACTTTTACAAGGGGGCCAATTATAAGCCAATACTGGACTATGCTATACAGTAATAGCCCTGGTGATTTTCTCTTGTTCTTCCATCACCTTTTCATGGTGAATACTAAATGGGCCATTTAAACAGTACAGTTACTTGATAACGGTCTTTATTTGGGCATGAATTCAACAGCTTCAGGCTCTTATCTAAGCAGAGCAAACTACACTAATCATTAAGGTTTTCAACTGGTTATTTTACAGCAGGCACTTCAGTTTTAGTAGCAGCCTGAATGCTTTATGATATAAATGATGATATAAAGTTGATATCATCTCACATGAATAAAGTCTTCATTTAAACATGACATACAACATAACTTTGATTTCTGCTTGTTTGTATGTTTATGTTTAAAGTGCAAGTCTGACTTCATAATAACGATAGGACTTTCCCCAGCAATGAGAGAATGCCAAATTACTCAGTCAATACACTGCCATTCACACTTAGTTTATCAAAGTATGTTGATTGTGAAGAAAGGAGCTTAAATGGCAAAAAAAAGGAAGTGTGTGCGCTGCCTGTCATGCAGGGCTTAAAGTGAAAAAAATCCTGAGCCTGAAACTTTTTTTTCACAGTGTAATGTTTCAATATGCACTCATTAAAGTTAATTTGACTGGCAAAACGGTTTAAGTCATTACACAATAATAAAAGACAGAATTTTTTAGAAGTAAAAACTTTTGGATCAATTTTTACTTCTTCCAACCATATGTTAAATTAAGAGTCAATGTAGATTTACATATTGCAATAATATCATAATCTTTCTAGATGTGTTGTTACTTTGGCCAGGTCATTATCAAAAAAGTGAAGTAGTACATTCATGATTTTGTCCATGTTGACATTAGTTGTGTCATGTACATTTATTAAAAGCGTGGCATTGTTTATCTTTCCATATAGCTAGACGTCTAAACTCTGGGACAAGGCCGTTATGTTTAAATAACTGTAAACTCTGGGACGAGGCCGTTATGTTTAAATAACTGCCATGCTGACTCCAAACAGACAACTTTATCAAGGCAGTTTGGGCTTCAGAAAGCTTTTACACAGTCAGTGGCCATCCTTAATGACAAGTCGTGTTCCGCTATGAACGTGCACACACGTAGCCTATCATAAACACAGTCGGTCAGTGAAGGCGCAGTTGCAGCGGTCGTTGCCGGTGTTGCACCGAAAGCTGTGACCCATCAGGATCTGTGACCGCAGAGGGCGCCGTTGCATATCGTCTGCTCGTGCGTACCAGACAATGGAGGGCGAAGAAGAGCGCCTACGTAAACGGCTGCCTACGCAAACGGCGTAAACATTAATATATGCAAGCTGTTTGATTATTCGCGATTTGTCGTAGTTTCTAAGGAGAAAGAGTAAACCGCTGGTGACCATATTATATATTAAAATACATTTTCTCTGAAATGTTTCTAAGCATATATTTCTTTGTGACTGCATGCACAAGTTACCTTTGTAATAACCTACCAAAAAAGAAACATATTGTACTATTAAGAAAAGAAATAACTAAATATGTAATGCTTAATAAAGGAGTTAAACTTCAAAATATTGTTTGAGGTAGTTATGCCATCTCTTCACATTACTCTGGACACACATTTTGTTATTTTGAGTCTTCACAGAGCCAGTATCACAGAGGTCACCATATATGACGATTATCAATCGTCAGAATGTGTGACCCCACTGTAACTGCTTAACTAAGGTGTCAAACTTCAAAATATTGTTTGAGGTAGTTATGCCATCTCAAAATAATAAAATGTGTGTCCAGAGTAATGTGAAGAGATGGCATAACTACCTCAAATAATATTTTTAAGTTTGACTCCTTAATTAAGCAGTTACAGTGGGGTCACACATTCTGACGATTGATAATTGTCATATATGGTGACCTCTGTGATACTGGCTCTGTGATGACTCAAAATAATAAAATGTGTGTTCAGAGTAATGTGAAGAGATGGCATAACTACCTCAAATAATATTTTGAAGTTTGACTCCTTAATTAAGCAGTTACAGTGGGGTCACACATTCTGACGACTGATAATTGTCATATATGGTGACCTCTGTGATACTGGCTCTGTGATGACTCAAAATAATAAAATGTGTGTCCAGAGTAATGTGAAGAGATGGCATAACTACCTCAAACAATATTTTGAAGTTTAACTCCTTTATTAAGCATTACATATTTAGTTATTTCTTTTCTTAATAGTACAATATGTTTCTTTTTTGGTAGGTTATTACAAAGGTAACTTGTGCATGCAGTCACAAAGAAATATATGCTTAGAAACATTTCAGAGAAAATGTATTTTAATATATAATATGGTCACCAGCGGTTTACTCTTTCTCCTTAGAAACTACAACAAATCGCGAATAATCAAACAGCTTGCATATATTAATGTTTACGCCGTTTGCGTAGGCAGCCCAGCTTGCATATATTAATGTTTACGCCGTTTGCGTAGGCAGCCGTTTACGTAGGCGCTCTTCTTCGCCCTCCATTGTCTGGTACGCACGAGCAGACGATATGCAACAGCGCCCTCTGCGGTCACAGATCCTGATGGGTCACAGCTTTCGGTGCAACACCTGTAACGTACTCGTATGACAGAGTGCACGGACCGAAGCTTTGTGACTAGCATCTAATGACTAGCAAGAGCTTTCTTACCGCTGCTGCCGTCCCTATGGGGCGCAGAATGTAAACGGCTGGTTACACTTTTTTAGCTGATACATTTTCAACATTTAGCTCACTTTCCTCACATTTGAGACAGAAATTATATTATATATATATATATATATATATATATATATATATATATATATATATATATATATATATATATATATATATATATATATGCCTCAATCTGAGGCACCAAGTGCTAACGGATTCCCGTCTCCACCCGTTTCCTCTTGTCCTCTATTCATGCCCAGCGCCATTTGTTTTCAACTCCTTTCTCAAATAAAATCACTATCTACATGCTCCAAGTTTGATCAACCTTGCCTCCATTTTTTTTTAGCCGCGTTACCACGGAGACGGTCTCCGGGAGACCACACCGTACTCTCGCTTTTCGGTAAAGACCCGCCCTACTTTGCATCTGATTGGCTAGAACTCGTTTCATTGGTAGGTGGAAGTTCGATGATTGGTTAAACCCAGCGCGTCAAAAACAAATCCCATGTGAACTTTTTAATTTATTTATTTTTCAAAAATGGTCATATAGGCTACACCAGAAATCCGGCACCAGGCCGTTCTCTTAATACATCCATGCACCAGGCCCGAGTAATTTAAGCCCTGCGTTAGTTAGAGCTGCGTTGCTCTTATATGATTGGTAGGTGAAATCAATTGACTCCAAAATGTTAAACCGCATGCAAGTTCCCAAATATCAGGCCTATTATTTTTTCCTCACGGCGGCACGCCGGAGATCCGTCACGGTGCCGGAATAGCTAGGCCTACTTAAGCCCTGTGTCATGTGTTTAATCACTGACAGATGTCTGATGTCAGAATTTCTCTCAGAGAAGGCAGCTTGGACGTTTACACAAGTTTCACACTAATAATAATCCTTCCTCTCTCTTCTTCCCAGTCAGAGGTATCAAAGGTAGGCTACCTCTCATTTTAGATTGTTCAACTTGAACAATCTAAAACTGTTCAACCACATTCATGCAATGTGGTTTGTAATAAAATAATGACTAGAAGTGATAAGGAGACATTTGTCACAGAGTTGGAGTGACATCATTTGAGATTAATTTGATACTTTATTCAAGATTGAACAAAGGAGGCAGCCATGTATACACACGCATGTGTGTATTCCATAGTGTCTACTTAACATGAAAGTGAACAGTTCTTCATACATGTTGGTTTGTGCTGACATAGGTGAAACTATATTTCTTCAGCTCACACAAAATAGCCTCCACACCTGTTATGGTCGAGACTCGTAATAGCTTCGCACATTTCAGGCTCCAGTTTCTCGTGCAAGCAGGTTGTCTCTAAACAACATGCATCTGAAAACCCTGAATGCTGAAATGTCAACCTATCATGGTTGAACAGTTCAACCACATAATGCACCGGATTGCTCACTTTGCCGAATCATCTTACGTCTTGAGTCATTGAGACATTTTTTTTAACTATTATGCTGACAAAACGCATTTTTTTGTCCTTTAAAACGGAACGTGAAAGAAATTCTTGTGATGTGTATCCTCATCTGTAACTATAGCGTAAAAACGGAAACGATTTTTCAGGCAAAAGTGCAAAACATTCTCTGGTTCCAGCTTCTCAAATGTGAGAATCTTCCGCTTCTCTGTTTTCTAGTATTGCAAATGAAATAGCCTACCTACTCGCTGTATGCACTTCAATGTAAAGCTTATTGACTTTACTTGTAATACAATGGCACATATAGTGTCGTCACAGTATCATTGGTGTTGAGTTATGGAGGATCTGTGTTTCACAACTGACCAAACTGGTTTTTGTTGGCATGGCAGGACAGTCCAACCATAGCGTTTTAACGCTCAACTGATGCTGTTAAATCTCAAAACAAACATGGATTACAGTCAGAAACACTTTCTATCAATTGATAGAAAGTGTTTCTGATTGTAATCCACATTACTCAGGTGCTTAAGTAGTCGGTGAGTGGTCGGTGAACTTTGAGGCTGTTGCCCCACCTCTTTCCACATTCCTTTTTCTACTTGCAGGAAACAAGCCCAAATTTTAAACCAGGGAAATCGCAGGAAAAGCAGCCCTCATGTACACAACCATTGCCAACACAACGGTACCTTTCACCTCTTTAAACTGCTTTTTCCATCCAAAGGGAGGAGTGTGCTGTATACCGACAGGCGCAATCAGGAGTGCTTCCCCCTTCGAGATAATGCAAGCATTTCTTTCAGATTTCACCACCTTGGGGAGGACTGCATTTCTTAAGGGCAGCGTGTCACTTCACAATGATGCTCAGTGAACAGGAATGTCTAATGGAAACTTTGAGATGCAAGAGCCTCATCGTTTCAACAATGGCAGCAAAACAATAGAGGAGAAACCACTGAGGAAGTGTTAAAGCAGATGTAGCCTATTACACGGATCGCCATGAAAGCTCCTAATTCTTCTCGTTTTCTGTGTAATAGTCAAACTAAGGATGGGAATCTTTCCTAGAACAGGCGCTTACCAGGAGCAGACATGGCGAGGAGCTGGATGAAACTTTTCTGGGCACGGAGTGAAAGGTCGTTACACTTCTGGGTCCACTCCCAGGGTCTCTGTGGGAAACTGGAAGTATTAAAGGGACGGGGGGGTTCATAAAAAAGGGTAGGGGGTTGCACAGAAACAGAAAGTGACGATGACAAAAAGAGTCCAACAATATTCGGCCTCTATCACATATGTGGAGTGACTTCTATTATCCTATAATCATGTGTTTTGTTGGTCACCACACCTCAATTGTGGAATATCATATGTGATATGTGGGGTGTAACAAACATGTTTTAGAAGCAGGGCTGGCCATGCATTTTCCACCGATTCTCTGTTGCTGTAGATATAAAGCAACATTTACGAATATAAACAAAGTTGAAACACAGCTACAAATCCCTCAAAGTGATCAGGGGTAGGCTTTTTCAATGCATAGCCTTATATGGCGGCTATATCTCTGCCTCAAGTACACGGTTTCTGGTAAAAAAAAATATAGACATCCTGATAAAACCCTCGAATCCTTGCCATATTAACTTGAAGAAAATGACGCAAAAAATAAACTCACCTCTCTGGCAGTAGGTATCTTTTCTGTCACAGCTAGAAAAAATACATTGAAAACAAATGTATTGAAGTGGAAAAAAGCCTCATGCATGAAGCCAAGGAGGCGCTTTTTTGTCGTCTTCTAGCTACCTAACCTGTTCCTCGTCGCTGCGCTGTTTAGGTCACTCCTCCATGCCGTCAATACTAATATCCTCCTCCCCTTTCAGAGTCATACGACCTTAATTAAGGCATTCCGTGTGAGAAAAACATGGAGTAGGCTATCTATCATCTTGTTGGCGAAAACTGGAAACTGAATTTATAAAATATACCACATAGGCTTGTTCTAGTATCATGTTGGCTGTCACATACGACGACTTGCGCCATGGGAATAAAAACATGTTATTATTTAAGTGCATGGAGCAACAGCAGAGAGGACCACCAGAGGGAGCCAATACCTCAGTATTGACAGGCACACACTGTCGCTATGGTCTGGACACTCAACTATGTCATGACCTGGCTGAGGTGGTCATAACAAAAGGAAGGAGACAACATCATGTTCAATATTTAAACAATTCTTTATTAACCCAATTTGAACCGAATTAACTATATACAGAATGAGATGTAGAAATCAGTGTTGTAGGTTGTGCATGATTGAAACGGGTGAGTGTGTGTTGGTGTTGTGAAGTGTAAAACCAGTAAAAAAAAAAGTGGCAAACCTAGGATAGGATAGGATAGGATAACATAACCAACCCTAACCTAACCTAACCAAACCTTGGTGTGCCTGTGGAGACAGCAGGGAGAGGATGCAGCTTGAGACGCCTCAGCACACCACACCCAGGTGAGCTGAGTTACTCTAATAACCTGCAAACAGGAGGCATACGTTAGAACACACCTCCACAACGTAGACAGCAAAAAAACACTCAAATGACACCAAAGGGGCATCACAACTAATACAAACTAAACAACTCCAACCAAGTCGGCCGATTATCAACTAAATGTAGGCAGCCTATACAGTAAAATATATGATATAGCCTACTGTTGGACATCATTGAATATTAAAAGGTAATATTTTATAAGCTGTTTCATTGCCATGTTTTGTACATGAATTCTCAATCAAGTCAACAAGTACAAATAGGCCTACCTGAAAACTGTACTTTAGGTAATAGTCGTAGTAGTAGTAGTTGTAGTTTTAGCCTATTTAGGCTACTTAAAGTTACTTAAATGTAGTAACTTTCCACTGCTGACTCCAACTAAACTGAAATTGAAACTATACTACATTAATCTAAACATAAATTAAAACCAAGTTAACCAATCTAAAATAAACTCATCTTAATTAAACACATTAGCTAACATTGTAACTGAATTGAACTAGCCAAAAAGGCTAAAACTGACATCCCACCATTTTTCCTTTTTCCATTGTATATACAGTCTATGATTGTAAACTAAACTGAATTAAACCTAAATAAACTAACATATAACATATACTCTAAACTAAGAGCATTGACTAAACAAATGCAACTAATTAAATTTAAAGGTCCAATATGTAATACTGACAGCTAGTGTTTAAAATAGTTACTGCAGTACAAATTCAAAATACTGGAGAGAGTCGTCACCCCCGCCCCTCCTCCCCAGACTCCAAGCTCACGTTGGTTGCCAGGCTGAGACCGCAGCATCCAACAATGTTGCTAGACGCTTATCTCACATAGCCAGACATTACTTCACAGCACAGCGGAGCAGCAGCTAACATTAGAGGCTGGCTATATTGACAGTCATAAAAGCCCGTGCTCATGCGGAGCTCTGTACCCAACTGACAGACACACTTTTTCAGGGTTATAATTAGCTACAGTAGGAACCGCTAAAAACATCACAACCTCGCCGTCCTCTCCATACGCCAGACAGATACACTTCCTCGGCTTAGAATTATGATAGGAACCGCTAATAATAGAAGTGCCTTGCACTCCTTTTCCACCCGACTGAAATACACACTTTATTGGCCTTAGAATTACGGCAACAATCGCTAAATACACTGCAAACTCAAGTTCCTCTCTTTCCGACTTACAGCTCCCCCTCTTGGCTTCAAATAAGTCACCGTTGTCGGCTACGGCGGCAACGGTAAACAGCCGTGGCCCGCCTGCCTGGTCCTCCGGTAATGTTAGCAGTTAGCAGGGTTAGCATGGTGGCGTTAGCCAGGACCCGTCGGGATCACTTTACTGGCAGTGTCTCAATTGTTTTTGGAGTTACCAACTCGGATACTCTAGCTATATAATTCAATGGGAGTAGCTACACGAATGTTGAAATGACATAAAATGCCTGTCCCTAGTAGCTGTGATAAATTAGCCTGAAGCTAATGCTTACCTGTTCAGGAGGAAATTAGCCAACTCAGCGTCCTTTTGGGCTCTAAGCTGTCTCCATCTTTCAAATACATCTCCAATATTTATTTGTTACATCTCTGGTCAAGCAACTGTTAGAAACATGCCGTTTTTTTAGGTCGGGTAGAATCTATGTTGATCCTGTTCGTTTGTTTGCTGCATTCATGGCTGTGCTAACGTTACAGCTGTAGCGCGCTGGGTTTATGTGTCTACAGGTATATCTGGCCTGGCTGTCAAACTGGGCAGTTGATAACAACACACAGGCCAAAACATAAACATAAATTCCGTCACGGAACGTACATTTCAAAAAGAAAAAATACTGACATTAGCATTGTTGTCAGAAAAGATGGTATTTCAGCTTAAAATGTTTCCTTAATATCTGATGAGGCTTTGGTGTCATTTTTGGATTTATTACAGTACATATATTACATATTGGACCTTGAAATTAAATTAAAACATGCACAGCTTTTTTTTTAATCAGCACTGAGTTAAATGTGATGTGAAATGTGTGGAAGGGTAACGTTAGCTAGTTATATTAGCCAAACAGTTATCAACCGGCTTTTTAGCATCTTTAGCCTATTGTTTGATTTCGTTTACAGCACAGCCTCTACATTCTGTATGTCAGTGTTTCTGTGAACAACACAAACTTTATGGCTGAACTGACATTCAATTTCTGGACAAATTTAATCTGACAGTTTAGTTTATCATAATTTCTAAGGTTGCTCACATTTGTGGAGGGAGCAGTCTTTGTCTTGTCTATATTTGGCAACAGCTACAATTCCTGCTACTTATAGGGCACTGGACTGGGGCGGGGTATGAGATTCAGCACACACACACACACACACACACACACACACACACACACACACACACACACACACACACACACACACACACACACACACACACACACACACACACACACAGCCATAAATCAATAAATCCTGTCCATGCAAACAGACTATATTCATTTCTAAACCTTAACTGTGACTGAAAGTAGTAACCCTAAACAAACCACACATAAGTAGGCCTACTATTAACTTGTATTTACGTAGTCTTAACAGTTACCTTTTATTTTTTAAACTTTGTGCATACTTGAAATTAAGTTATATTTCAGTTATGTGTATATTATGTACGAAAAACAATAATTCTAACTTAAGAAAGTGTAGTCAAATGCAGTTAGAGGAATAGTTTAAAATTTGCGTATTCATTTTTTTGCTGAGAGTTATAAAATAAAATAAATGCAACTCTCATGTTTGAGAGTGTTTTTTCAATCTTCTCATCTAATTCTTGGCAACAAAGCAAATGAGCGTATTTCCCAAAATGTCAGAAGTCTTTTTTAACTATAGTCAAGAATATTTTAAGTTATTTAGGTAATGCTATGTTGGAAATAGCACAGTTTATGTAGAGATATGGCACACTTTTGAGATCAATCAAATACTGTATATTTTACATACATAGAAAGTTTTAATGAGATACCTGAAATTAATTTGCACCAAGTTGTCCTGGCATCCAGTCAACTTAAGTTTAACCTTTATCTTACCCAGGCTAGATCCAATCCTACCCCCAAACTAACCTCTTACAGAAGTAACGGCCAAGTAAATGTCCCCATTGCTTTTCCATCAGTTTACATCTTTGGGAGGACATTTGGTCCTGTATTGCAATAATACAACACACACACACACACACACACACACACACACACACACACACACACACACACACACACACACACACACACACACACACACACAGACACACACACAGACACACACACACACACACACACCCCTAGCCAGAGGCTCCTAATGAGGCCTGTCCCTGATAATGAAGGTAATCAGTGCAGCCTATCTGGCCTCTGCCCTGCTGACATGTTGCCAGCCTTGCCTTAGTTTATTTATACACGCCTGATCTATCAGCACTAGCTCTATGTTTGGTGGGCCTCAGTGTCTCA
The DNA here is from genome assembly GCA_023631565.1 of Gymnocephalus cernua. Classification (NCBI taxonomy): domain Eukaryota; kingdom Metazoa; phylum Chordata; class Actinopteri; order Perciformes; family Percidae; genus Gymnocephalus; species Gymnocephalus cernua. Next base: position 15,469,596 of record CM042445.1, read on the forward strand.
GAATAGAAATAATTAGGACAGGGCGGGAAAAGAGGAAAAATGAAAACGTGTCTGAATGCGCATAAACTCAGAACGGACCCCCACCCCGTCCTCCCATCCGCCAATCTCTCCATCCATCCCTGCTACACTGTCTCCTCTCTGTTTTGTTTTCTGGAGACAGAGGCAGCATGCAGGCGGGTGGAGAGAGCAGTGTGTGGTCTGAATTGGGTGGCAATCTGCTGGTGAAGTCAGGCGAAGCAGAGTGATCAAGTTTTCCAGATTACCACATACACTGGGGCCCTGATACTATCTCTGATCTCTCTGTCTCTGTGCTTCTCTTCTCAACTCAAAAACATTGAATTAATGCAGATATGAGTATTGGATGAACTGATCAGTTCATTTACTTCAACTGTGAATTAACTGCTGAAGTGTATCATTTATATAATTTATTAAGTATTAATGGCAAATAGTTGCTTGCTTTCATGATTTTGGTGGATGTTGTTAAGTAGTTTGAATATGTCACTTTCAGCTCAAATATTTTTCAATTGCATTTGCCATTACTTTGGACATTTTGTAGATGAATTAGTTAATCAAAAAATAATTTCTTTGAGATTACAGAGTAACTATTACAGTGATAATTTAATATGAAGGACTTAATGTTTTCTATATGTGGTAAGGCGTCCGTTTAAAAACAAAATAAAACCCCCAATTCCAATGAAGTTGGGATGTGTAAAACGTAAAAAAAAAACAGAATACAATGAGTTGCAAATCATTTTCAACCTATATTCAGTTGAATACACTACAAAGACAAGATATTTAATGTTCAAACTGATAAACTTTATTGTTTTTTGCAAATATTTTTGACATTTTGAATTTGATGCCTGCAACACTTTCTAAAAAGCTGGGACATGGGCATGTTTAATTCAATTCAATTCAATTTTTGTTATAGTATTAAATCATAACAAGAGTTATCTCAGGACAATTTACAGATAGAGTAGGTCTAGACCACACTCTATAATTTACAAAGACCCAACAATTCCAGTAATTCCCGTAATTCCCCTAAGAGCAAACCTTTATGTGTTTACCACTGTTACATCACCTTTTCTTTTAACAACACTCAATAAGCATTTGGGAACTGAGGACCCTTATTGTTGAAGCTTTGTAGGTGGAATTCTTTCCCATTCTTGCTTGATGTACGACTTCAGTTGCTCAACAGTCCAGTGTCTCCATTGTCGTATTTTGCACTTCATAATGCCCCCCACATTTTCAATGGGAGACAGGTCTGGACTGCAGGAAGGCCAGTCTAGTACATGCACTCTTTTTCTACGAAGCCACGCTGTTGTAACACGTGCAGAATGTGGCTTGGCATGTTCTTGCTGAAATTAGCAGGGACGTCCCTGAAAAAGATGTTGCTTAGAGGGCAGCATATGTTGCTCCAAAACCTGTATGTACCTTTCAGCATTAATGGTGCCTTCACAGATGTGCAATTTACCCATGCCATGGGCACTAACACCCCCCCATACAATCACAAATGCTGGCTTTTGAACTTTGCACTGATAACAATCTGGATGGTCCTTTCCATCTTTGGCCCGGAGGCCATGACGTCCATGATTTCCAAAAACAAATTGAAACGTGGACTCGTCTTTTGTTGCCCCTGTCCCAGCTTTGTTGGAAGGTGTTGCAGTCATCAAATTCAAAATTATATTTGCAAAAGAACAAAGTTTATCAGTTTGAACATTAAATATCTTGTCTTTGTAGTGTATTCAATTGCATGTAGGTTGGAAAGGATTTGCAAATCATTGTATTCTGTTTTTATTTTCATTTTACACAACGTCCCAACTCCATTGTAATTGGGGTTTGTACAACAAACTTATTGCCATCAAAATGACAGATAGAGTTGGGCAACTGATAAATATCATTGTGTACAGATTTTTAATGAAATTGTATTTTGTCAAGTTAATTTGTCAAGACAAGTTTGTTATTCTGACTGTAACTTATATGATAGGATATCAATGACATGTCCATGGAGTAAAAACAACAGCTAAACTTTAAATGCAGATGCGAGCAAACCAGCCGAAACCAGCCTGAGAGTAATGTATTACAGCGAGCTACAACATCCTCAACAATAACCTTATCTTGCTCCCATCTTCCCTCATAGCGGCAGTAAGGAAAATGGAAGAGGGCGTGGGGTGCGACGGTGTGTATGTGTGTGTGTGTCAAGGCATGTTGTCAGCACTTAAAATCTCTTAAAAAAAGAGTTGCTTTAGAGGTTCGACACTAATGATGACAATGCCAGGCTACAAGGCGGCAGATGTAATTGGCATGTCTGAAGTCACATAGGCATGCACGTGCGCACACACACACACACACACACACACACACACACACACACACACACACACACACACACACACACACACACACACACACACACACACACACACACACACACACACACACACACTTAGCCTAAACAGCCACCGATGCCAGTCCCATAATATAAACCCACCCTAGAAGCACGGCTACAAATACCCTCCACACTGATCAACAGCTCAGAAAACGCAGAGCTGCAACCATCATCAGCTTTGAGGACGAAACTCCACGAAGAAAACAGAAGATTTAAGGTGAGCATGTTGCCTCTTTTAATATTTATTTGCTTGTGTGTTTACTGTTACTGTATGTTGATTTTAGAATGTTTTTATGTTACATGTTGTTTATGTTGTGAAGCAACAGATTGTAGCACTATGTCCAAGACAAATTTCCCCTCGGGGGACAATAAAGTGTATTCTATTCTATACTGACTCTGGATTCTCTGTTCAGATGCTTTGCTCCAGGTGTGTGCTACCTTTCCTGGCTCTTTACATGTTGCCGGAGGTGACCCCTGCTGCTGTATTGCCAAGCAGATTCAAAAACAAAAGGGTAAGCCTTTATACACAACATAATCGTCACAACTCAAAAACCTGCTATATGTAATATTATGCAATTTATTTGTCTTTTTATAATCTAATTGTTGTCCTCAGGAAGTCAACTGGCTGGACCAAGAGCTCTTCCCCCGCCTGCCTGAGCGCTCAGACCCGGGAGACCTCTCTGTGGGTGACGCTGGGGAGATGGACAGGGATGTGAACGGCCGATCCCCTCATTCAGAGACTTTCCTCGCCCCAACAGAGCACCTTCCTCTCCAACGCCAGAGCCAGAACCAGAACCAGAACCAGCGTAAAGCCCATGAAAAGAGGTGAGGAGAAAAGGAGAGAAACCAACTATCATTGTTTTAATGGATTTAAACTAGTGTTTTGTCACACATAATGAAATTAACGCAGAAATAAAGCTTTGCAACATGTGACTTTTGTCTAATGAATAAAGCAGGATAATTGAAAATGTAAATAACTCACAACATAAGAAATTTAAATAACGTATTTTATGTCAACCATCATCTAAATCAATGTGACAGAATGAGAAATGATTTATTTAATCTAAAGTGACAAATAGTAGACATTTCTAAACTGTTTTTCCGGTAATTATATATGTTTTCATTATTCACTTGATGTGTGAACAAAGCTGTCTAACTTTAAGATGTTTTGTCTGTTGTTTTTGTGGATCTTTAGTCTTTTAAATAATGGAAATGTAAAGTTTAAAGTAGTTTTTGGAATGTGTGGTACAGGGTGAATGTATATTATGAATGGAAGTATAACCTGTTCATTGTCAGTCACAGAAATGTAGTGATTTTTGACTGCTGTGTGTACAGGAGGAAGGTTGCTCCTCTGGACTCCATCGGCAGCTTTCAAATGTCCAGTTTCCGAAACCGAAAGGTGAGTTAAAAGAGAAAAACTGCTCACAAAGCTATGTTAGAGGCTATACTGAGAGAAATAGACAGTGTGTATACATATAAGTTATGAGCACTATCAATCTATATCTGTGGTTAAATGTTACAATTTCAATAGCAGTTTTATTAAATGACATCATTTGCATTAACATAATTTCACGAGTACTTTCAAGCTTGCTTTCGTGTAGAGTATAACAATGATTTATAGCATGGATAATAAATCCATAAGACAAGTGCTTTTGGTAGGTGAAAAACTGAGCATTTGTGTTACAGGGTGAACCGGACATCAACTGGGAAGAATACAAGGATTAAAGAGCAACTCCAACAATTAAGCTCCTCATATTTTTTGTCAGTGACAATCCATGTGTGAACTTTGTACGATATATTCCATGATATTTATTCCTTATTTAACTCACTGCCATACTAACAAGTGAGATGCCTGTACACCCACTCCCTCTAGTGGTAGAAGACGCAAACATGACAAACACTGCTGTGTGTGCAAACCAGTTTTATATACAGTCTATGGTGCAAATAAATTAAATGTGACAAAATAACGGTTTCAAATGTGTGTGTTTTTTTAATGTGTCCTTTAAATACAAATGATTCAAAATACCACCGTTATGTTCCCAAGGACTTTTATTTTTCAAGCTACAATTAAAGAAAACAATAGACTGCAGAAAATATAGATTTTGCTTGGGTATTTTCTCTCTTCACTTTCACATATGTACAGTTGTCAAAGAACAAGGATATGTACACAGAATTGAAGTTGTAGAGAGAGTGCAACTGCTACTGGAGACTTACCAAGACTCTCCCACCAACAAAAGAAAAAGCACATGGTAAAACCAAACAACATAAACAAACGCCACAACCTACGCAGCGTCAACTTATTTTCTGTACACTACAACTTTGTTCTCGATGTGAGACAATCTTCTGTCCATCTCTAATCCCGCTTCTCAGAAAGCTAAGAAATAAACAATTACATGAAACCGAAAAGCAAATATTTTACAACCATTCTTAAACCAGCCTCGGAGCCACTTTGATATTGTAAAGCACTGCCAAACCATTCGTCTTACAGCAACATTACGCCCTCATTTAGATGAGTTTTTAACATGAAAAACTAAAACCACACATGAAACAAAAACATCAAAATTGAACAGCTTTCAATGTAATGTCGTTCATGGTAAATGGCCATCATTGATTAACAAGCCAGACAGGGAGAAACATTAAGCGCTCAATCATGAATGTACACAGCTACATGCTAAGTACAGATTTTAATCAGCCGTAGCTCATCGTAGCTCAAATACCACCCATATACGAAGTGGAATGGTATTTTGGTTTATATTTAAAAAAGTGCACTGCTGAAAGAATTGTCTGTGTGCAATTTGAAATGTAGCAATTTAGATGCATTTGCCGAAGCAAAATAATTAAATGCTGACGGATTCTATGAATTTATTCTTCGAACTTATTCTCGAGGAGTGAGATCTCTACATTTTTAAGTTCAGTGGTTATCACTGACAACCAAAAGAAAAATGCAAACTCAAAAATAAAAACGAACTGCCCATCTAGCATTATGACACACTTCTAAACAAATAACGGGTGATGTTTTTCATTGGTCAGGCTATTAATTTTAAAATAAACTAGCATTGATTGAAGTTGAAAGGAAAAGGCTATCAAACTGAAAACAATACTCCTTGAGATACTAAAGGAAATTTCACTGATTTGTCGATATCCTCAAGAAATAATTTACAAGTCAAAATGCACCTTCAGTGAATATGTGAATAAGTGTGAAAGTTGATGTGCAAATCACCAGCACAGTATACAACAATAAAGCCAATTAATGAATGGTTAGTAACAAATAAATGATTCTCCACTGTCACCGTTGCTTTCTGTCCAGTTCTTCACAGTAGCCAAAGAAACATAAAAAAAAATAAACCGTGAGGGATAAATAAGAATGGTTGTGATTGTCAAAAGAAATCCTACAAACTGACAATACAGTTGCCATCCAGGTGATAGTTCAGGCTGTTTTGGCTGTAGGCATCAAAGAAAACAAGTGTCAAGAGGACAGCAAAAAAAAAAAAAAAAAAAGGGTGGGCGCTCCTTGTCCCTCCCATCCTCTTCATGCCTAGGGGTCTTTTTTGTGTCCAGACCGCCGCAAGTCCCTGCACTTGTGGCAGTAAAAGATGTCTGGAACATTGGACTTCTTGATCTTTGCACACGACAAGTGCACCCATATGCCGCACTGGTTGCACTCGATCATTGGCCGCCCCGCGAATGGCTTCCCACAGTAACAGGTGATCAAGTCCCATGAATCATCCCCTGTGTTGATTAAAAAAAAAAAAAAAAAAAAGAAGAACAGAGATATAGAATATTATAGCTGGTAAAAAGTAGTCAATATTAAGAATTCGACAAAAAACAAGTTTGGAATTAAACATTGGTTCATTAGATGCAGCCAAAGATGATCATCTCAATACATTTAAGGTATTTTAAAAATGGCAAAAGCATAGTCATACCTGACTCCACCATAATGTCTTCATCAGCGATCCAGGTCTCACCCTCACTGGAGCTCATCTCTGCTTCCCTGATGGACTCGTCTGGCTGCATCTTCCCCAGGCCCTGCATGCTTGGGGTGGAGCCCCCGTGCTCCGTCAGCTCATCTCTGGCAGGTCGTACCTCTGTATGTGTATTCCGTGCCTCAGAGTCTGTCTCACTTTGAGCAGCTGAACTTTTGAGCTTCTTAGGCTTTGGCTGTTTTGAGTTTTTGCTGCGTTTAATGCGGGCTCTTTTCTCGCCTTCACTACTGCCGCTATCTGCCGCCGTCATGGCAGAGCCCAATGACAGCTTTTTCAGTTTTTTGTCTTTCTTGCGCTCTGCCTTAGTGCTGGCCTGGCCCTCATACAGTGAGTCTTTAAGGCGCATCTTGTCCAGCAGAGTGCTATCAGAGTGCATGCGGCGAATGTTTTTGCCCTTATTTGCTCGAGCTTTCCGAACAAACGTATGGATGGTATGAATGTCGGAACTTCCATCAGCCCATGTGTTGCCGGTGGAGCTGCTGCCTCCACCACCTCCATCTGCCGATAACCCTGAACTGTGTGCAGAGCTGGATGATGTTGGAGACCATGAATTTTCCTACAAGACAACAAGAAAAACCATTTTGATATTTCCTCTCAACCTGAGCAAGCAGGCAATAACAGTAATTTCTAATATCCACAGTGACATTCGTAGCAGCTCACCTCTTTTGGACTGGGGATGTAACCGGCATACGCCAGGACGAAGCTGCAGAACTTGTTGAAGTCTTCAACAGTCCTCTTTTTCCTCTCCGGGGGCTGCAGAAAGCACATGCCTTTGTTAAAGAAAATGAAGCTAATATAAAAATGTTTCATCAATAAAAAGATACTCAATGAACTACTCGGGGTATTCAAAGTAACATTGCAAAGTACTCACCAAAGTTTCCGTTTTGCACGTCAAAAGTGAATCTAGTAGAGAAGAAAACAAACAAACAATTCTGTAAGTCAAAAGTGAACCAGTCACGACTGGCTTCTTATTTTCACAGGAGCATATACACAGAATTACCAAGCACTCGGTTGCATAGGGGTATGATGAGACACATGTGCACTAACGCTAGCATTAGCTTGCTAACACGGCTCAATAACTTAATCAGGGTTATTAGTAACGATCATGTTTATCTTATTTAAGCCCCGTGTTTGTTTAGGTACGTTAAATTGACCGAGAGTTGACCGATAACCGTTTAATCAGAAAATAAGCAGGCCAGTCAGTCATCGGGTGATAACGCTAGCTGACTGGGTCTGGGTCAACAACCGCAACCGGTGTCACTTGATGACCATCTGAACTTTATATAGAGTCCGGATATTTCGGCATCAGCCATGGATAGTTGTTAATCGATTGAATATCAACGCTAAAGCGAGACAACGAGAATGCTGGTTGCCAATCTTTAAAAACTTGTCATTTCGTATTGTCTAGATGCTAACGTTACCTGCTAACGTTAGCTGACGTTTAGAGGAGAAGCTAACAACACGCTGTGCAGTTTACAGCGATAACTGCAAAAAGGGTTTCGACTTGTCAGAATCAGAACCAGGTTAAAAATTAAATTCATTGCCAAAGCAAGTTTTCCCCTGCATGGAATTTTCCTCTGTTTGATGCATACAATAAACATATGAAAACGTACTAAACAATAACGTTAAAGCAATGCACTGCAACAATCAAGAACATAAATATAGAAATATTGAACTAAACATAAGTAAAACACACTATAACAAATCGGTAGCTACAATAAAACGGTTTTAGAAAGGAAATAAGGCTGTACGATTGTGCAGGGTGTGCAAAAATATTCGGAGTGTATCGGGGGGCTGTACAAAAGTTCACAGTAACGTTATATATAATATGCCCAATGGTTAGTGATAGTGTGAGCTCCTTAATGCCCGATATAACGTTATATGTATAACGTTAACGAGTTGCATTTAAACTCGACATTGCTGACGGATAATTTCGAGTTAACTTGTGCTAACAATCAGCTAATGTTACTAGGTCTGCTAGCTAATCACGCTGGCTTTCTTGAAATGGAAGTGGGAGGCGTATTAGCCATGTTAGCTTGGTGTTGGCAAGGGTTTTGTTTGTTGGAACTAGCTAATGCAAAAAAAATGTGTTTTCCGTGGCTGACAAGTAATATAATTTTACTTAAATTTGACAAGATCGAGTGTTTTCTGCGTGGTGATTGGATAACGTTAGATATCCAGCTATAAACTAGCTAACGTTAGAGCGATCGGCGCGTTAACAAGCAAGCTAACGTTAAGTTAACTGTGCAATGCATAACGTTAGCTAACCTAACGTTGACATTAGGTTAGCTACCGTTACAGTAATCGTAACTAAACAAAAGAGATTTCCACTTTAACACAACTTTCATGGCATGTTGACAAAACACAAGTTGGTCAAGCGCAAGTGGTGTTATTAATACAGCATACGCAACCACACGTAGCATTAACGGTAACGTAGACATAACTTAGCTATCTTAATGTCCGCAAAATACGACAGATTTCAACAGTAAACCGATTAACATCACACTGGAACAGTGTGTTTAATGGTTAGCCGGTGACACTGGTAAAACATACCTTGGTGCTCAGACATTATGTCAAGCATTGTCGCCTCACCGACAAGGCCCCGATCCAAGAATCAGAAGCAGCAGGCGAGCTAGCCGGAGAGTAGCGGCCGTCGCGCTGTGCTTTCCCCCGGCGTGGCTGCACCTTAACGCCGGGGAACTTTAGCAGCAGCAAGCCAAGGGCGCGGAAGATCGAGTAGACTCTTCCTCCAAACACTCCACTGTGGGTCGAAGTTGTAATATCCCCTCCCTGGGGATCTGTTACAACAGCTAACGTTAACGTACTACAATGAACTGTCGCTATACTAACGTTAACGTTATTAGCCTGACAAAATACTAATTCCTCTGTCGCTTAACGTGCTGCAACTTAAAGCTCCTTTTTCTTCGTTACTGCATTTATTACCCTCGGTATTAAAATATGGCAAAACTCCTTAGATGAATGCTATTACTAGTTAACGTAGGTCCGTAATGTAAACTTCTACGATGAAGTTTTGTCGTTTCTTCGTAGTAAGCACACAAACGACTGGAGTTTTGACTTTATTCCGCACGATCTTCTCCGTGCGCGGCAGAAACCTCTTGAGGCTGCCAGCGCAGTGTTTCCCGTAGGGAATGCTGGGTAACGTAGGTTATTGGGCAGTCATTCAACCCGACACAGGCACGGGTTGTAAGATGCTGAACTACATTTCCCATAAATTATCGATATTAAAGTAAAGGGAACTCTGGGATATGACGTTTTTGAGTCTGTACACTCAAACATGCTATCTAGCTTGCGAAACATGTTGGAATTAGTTTGGACAGCGAAAGCTTTATTTCAGTGAAATATGAGTTTCTGCGACTTTAGGCTCTCGCCATTCTGAATTTTGACAGATCTTGTTCGTCTGCTATTCAGTTACTGACTTCTCCGATTTGTATCATGATATTCACGTTTAAATAGATGGTAAATCAATGGCATGCTAACTAGCTGAAGCTACCTGGACCTTCTACGATTTTCTTATATGGTCAACTTAACCTAGTACAATGTTGCCTGAATTATTGCAAGGCATTGATGCTGGAGGGTTTCTCATAATACAAGGTAACGTTAAATGCATGCTTTGAATGTTGTAGAATTTAAGTCTAAATTGCGATAAATAAATAAATAACGTAACTATGTGAACCGAAGCAATAGCATACAGTAAAGTCATGTAATTTATACTTGCATTGTTAGATTCTGCTAGTTATTCTGGTCGACACCTCCTGAAAAGCTTCATCAATTCTGCATTGGACAGGTATTTAAATACATGCGTATGGTGACAGTTTGGTTATGTATGTACCATATATTTATAATGTTTATAAGTTTGCTAAAAAAAATGTTTTTATAAAAAACTACCTTGACCTTTGTTTTGAATTTAGGGAGGAAGCTGTCCATGTGCTTGGCTTTGAGGTCAGTGAGGAAGAGCTAAAAGATGGACTGAAAGGATCACCTACTCAGAGGTAAATAAGATTAGTGCTGAAATAATTAGTCCATCAGAAAATGGAACCACCTACCAACCTCTGATATTACAGTTTTTCTCAATTGCTAAAACACTAAAACCCAGTGGCTGAACAAAGTTCTCAGTTGCCTGAACTCATTTAGCTAACTGTGCAGTCTGTTGTCAATACCTCAAACCATTTCACATGGTAAAACACAATTTGCAGATCTCACTTAGACTTTTCAGCAAAACTCTAAACACATTCTCGTTCTCAAAACACATTCTGCACTCTAATGCACGTGTCATCCATACTGGTGAACACTAGTGGCAACAATCAAATACAAATAGAGAACACATGTCATTGATTGAACACAACCACTCGAAATGAATTTCACTTGTTTAAAATGATGTGACACAACCAATATAAGCCAGTTGAGAGAGCAAACAGGTTGTTGAAGGTGGGACAATATTGCTTGTGATGTCAACGAAGTGCTCTGGCCTGACCCAGCCCAAAGACAGGAAGAAGGACATTGATGTTTACTCCTTTTGATTTATGGCCCTTTTTAGTATTGTATACTGTAGTACAGTGCATTGTAGGCTGTATACTGTACAATGAACACATTGTATGGCCCTTTTGTTAACAGTACTGACTGCTCAATAGATTTTGACCGGTTGCAGGTTTATACCAACAAAGAACAAGAATTACAGTATCACAGAGACAAAGGACAAGTTTGTGAGATGCATGGTACAGTACTGTAAAAAATAGGGGCGGAGGAGGAGGAACAAACAAATTGCGAATAGCAAAGCAGAGCTACTGTGATAGAACATGTTTTCGTTCATCAAAAGACAATGACGGAAAAATATAAAATTTGTTTTGAGATTAAATATTTACTTCTCCCTGAGAACTATATGTTTCAAACAATGTGTTTTCTATTTTTTTGGTGTATTGTTTACTGACTGCTTGATAGTGTCTATCATTTTGATCACCTTGTTTATGATTTGAGAGCAGTGTTTGATTTTGAACACAGGTAAAACTGTTTTGAGGTTAAAGTTAAATTTTGCGGAGTCAGATATATATATATATATATATATATATATATATACTTGTAAATTGCAAACTTCTGACATTTTATAGACCAAATGATTAATCAAGTGATCGGAAATGCAACCAATAGATTACTCGATACTGAAAATAATAGTTTGCTGCAGCCCTTTTTAGGCAGTTTATTTAACCTATAACCAAACTTTAAATAATTTGTTGTTGTCACTTCAGGCTACACTTTCACAATGCTTATACAGACCCACTTGGCTGGACCGATCAGCCAGCTTTCACGGTTCACCAGTTCTGTTTGGAGGAACTTACACGTCTGGTCAAGCAAACATCACACCCCAAACCAGCTACATTAGTGATCGACTCTCTCTCGTGGATTTTGAGACACCTCAGCCCTCCTGATGTCTGCAAGACTCTTCAGCAACTTAGAAAAGGTTATAAATCATCTTAATGTGTGTCAGCGTGATGTCAGAAAGTTTTTTTGTAGTAGTATTTAATGAAGGAAGGTATGACATCCAGGCTGTAAGAGTCATTGCAAAGCTTTTATCTTTTAAGAGAAATGAATGACAGTGATATTTATTATTAAAATAAGTGCACCATCATATTGTGAAATAGACTTTCTTGGTTTAAAGTGATACTTTAAGACCATGCAGTTTTTCCACTAAGGGTCCTTTTCTGTGTTTTTCATTAGGGGGAGCTGTCAGAGCTATTATCGGTCTGCTCCATGCCGATATGCATCAGAGGAGTACTGTGGGAAGTGTATGCCACTTGGCTACTTCAGTGATCACTGTAGTACCTGTGGTGAAGGGAGACAAAGCTGTGGCAAAGATAACAAAGCGCTCAAAATCGGGGAAAGTTATGCAAGATGTAAGCAGACGTTTCCTTTGGGATGACTATTTTGTATACCTTCACTGTTAAATCGTTTTGATAATTTAGTTTTTTTTTTTTTGTCCTTTTAGGAAGAGATTTTCAGCATCAAAGATGATTTTACAGTGATAGTACAGGGCAAGCCCAGCCAACTTGGACCCATACAGGCCGACCCTAAGGAACAGGAGGTGCGATGTAACGCATGTTTAATACCTGAATCCAACCATATGCAGATTGATAGAATAAATTTAGGGCTCAGATACAGCAGGACTGAATAGTGCTCTTTTTGTGTTTCTTTAGACGGACCCAACAGCCAACTTGACCTTCAACCTTCGACTATCTGATACAGAGCGTGAGGCCAAAGAGAAACTTGCACTTCCCTTTGTGTTCAGCAAAGAGAAGTGAGAAACACTTTTTCTTTTCAGTGATTACGTCCCATATGCTTTGTTAATTTTTTGTAAACGACTAAAAAAAAAACGCTGTCCCCTTTTTTCTCTTACAGGAAAACAGCTCTGCTCCACTCAGGCCCAGGTTCAGGACGAATTTTGTATGAGCCTGATGCCAATGATGACTATGACCAGGAGGACCCTGACGATGATCTTGATGTGTAGGGTTCGGCAACAGAGGATCCATGTTTCATGTCCTCCTTGCTATTCAAGACACTGCGTCGGTTTAAGTAGTGGAGATTCAAAGACTTGCTGCAATCTCATGCAGTTTTATAGATATAAAAGAATGTACATTATTTCTGTGAGAAATCTGTATTATGTTTTATAAATGGTTCTATCCAAGAGTGTTTTCTAATATTGATCGCCTTACATTTTTCATTTTTTTTTTTTTTTAATAAAACTATGCTTTTTAATGGTTAATAGCACACATTTCTTTTTCCTAAAATGTAATGTTGTAAATGTACTAAACAATCTCATATCCAAGCTATTGTATCATCCAACTGACTTTACACAATGATTTTTTTTGCAGTGGTTCCCAACCTGGGGGCCGGGACAAAATAAATATGAGCAGGGTCACAAGATTGTTAAAGTGATTAAGCAAAAAGTGCATTCTGTTACACAAAATACTTTTTTTTTCTTACTTCTCTAAATTTTGCTCTTGTAAAATGCTGGGTGTTTTTTCCTTTCCAGAACCTCTAAAAATCCTACAGTACAAATTAAACGGAGAGAAAGATACTGCTCACAACTGTCCACGTCAAGGCCATAAAATATGATGAGGGTGACAAGTAGATATTGTCTCATCATCAAACATAATTACTCTAACTCTAACTAATTACTGTAATTTTAGTGTAAATGATGTTGACACATTTTGATTCCTTCGACAGAGATCTAAATTAATGCTCCAGGTCTGTGCACCAAATCATTAGTTTCCAATCAAACGAATTATAATATATAATATAATAACATCACTAAATCATTAGTGCTATTTGCATGGCAGTGTCAGTGGGGGTTGTTTATTAGTTTCCTAATGGTCTGAAGTAATTCATTAAGTGTAGAGTAACTTTTACCGACTGGTCATAAGCATGCCCACGTGTCTATTGACAGCTGTAAAAGCTGTCCCTGCCAAATATAATACTGTGCCTATAAAAAGTATTCAGCCACGCCCAGTTCAATTTTACATTTTTTACAACTACCGGAATATTTGAGTTGTATTGACACCAACAAGCCACTGCCATAATGAAAGCAAAACTATACACACAAATGTCTTACCAGAAATCATTTTTGTGTTAAACTGCACCACACTTACTCAAATAGTTGCTGAAAAAATTACAGAAAGACCCCAAAACTGGTTAATTTGAACAGGCTTTCATCCTACTTGCTCTTGCTCGTTCACGTCTGTTTATTTTCTTTCCACGTGGACGTGCTGCGCGCAACCACAGGATTCCTCGCGGAAGTGACGGCAAGGCGGCGATGGCGGCTCGCAGTTTCATTCCGGATTTCCACTGGACTACAAACTGATTTTAACCAGACCGGTTAGACTTTGTGGAACTTTTGTTAAACTGTCTCTATTCGGACGCCGCACAGAGTGAAGTCGCGTTGAACCGGTGCTTGACAACAAGCGGCCCCACAGCTTTTTTGGGGTATTTTTGTCCAAGGTTCAAGGTGGTCACCCTGTCGAGCTAGCGGTAGCTTGGTGGCTACAAGCTAACGTTAGATGGTATACAGCTAGCTCATGAGCTAGCTTGTCGACGAGCTGCGCGCTAAGGTCCATACAGCAGCAGTCGTCTTGCAGCAGCTTTTCTTTTGACGACGTCCACGTTTGTTTCACAGTTACAATGCGAATGTACTCTATTTAATGCTAATTGTGCCACAAGTGTGCAGAGCGAGGTACTCACACGTTTGCTTGGCCTCTTGTTAATTCGAATTGCTAGTTTGGCGGCTTTGGCTAAAGACGGATTTTGACTATTACTAGCAAGCAAGTTCCTTCAGTAATTATCCCAACAATTTCGGACAAAAGCGTGCTATCAACTGAGAATTGAAGTTGAGTTACTGTGGGGTCTTTGCGTGCTCGTCAACATGCTGAAGACCCGGCAATGTTTACTTGGCATCCGCACTTTTCTCGGAGTAACATCGAGAATATGGGGCTTCATTATGTACATCCTCAGGAAGCACCTACGAACGGTGAGAATGGGTTTGAAAGATATTTGGCAGGTGATCCTGTTGTGTTTCTGTGACAGTTGAGCAAAATGATTACGTTACCGTGGTCCACATGTGTCTCAACATTATTTTTCAGATCACATTCACCTTCAGTGGTGCTCAGTTGGCTCTCAGAGAACTAGACTACCCGTGTTTCTTACCTGCGCTTCTTGCCTGTGCTTATCCTGTCTCATTGTGTGCATCCATCACGGTGATTTTTGCCCAATATTCCGTAAATGTGTGAACAAATCCCACTGAGTAGCATCAACCTCCCACCCAATAGTATCAGTGTCAACTGTATTGCTATATTATTAAGCATAAAGATGGCTAGGAGTATCGATATGTCATTCAAAAGAGGACATTGAAGAGTAAACCCATTTGCCTCACAAGATGGTAAAGTGCACAAAAATGTACAACTGGAAGATGACTTTGATTATTGACACATCTATGGATATTTTTCTTAGATGCAGTGATTAACCGTTTAGGCTAGGGCTTTGTGATATGGAGAAAATCAAATGTCACAATATTTTTTTAATTACCTTGATATCGATATTGCGACGATGTAGTATAGTTGACTATTGGTGCTTTTACAAACTATTTACACAATGAGATTTGTCTGGTAAGTTCAGAAATTTACATGACTATAATGCAGCCTTTAAAACCAGGAAAAGACAACACGTATGTCATATTACAATATTAAGATATTCAAAATCTAAGCCGCTACCTAGTCTCACATCACAAAATCGATATAATATCGATATATTGCCCAGCCCTAGTTTAGGCTATTGCTTGTCAGAATAGTGAAAAGTATATGTCACCGACGGTCAAAAACCAAAGCAAAGGATATTCAATAAGATACTCAATTAACAATTCTATAAAACAGAGAAACCATGCAAATCCTCACATTTGTAAAGCTAAACCATTCAGTGTTTGGCATTTCTTTTTTGATAAATGACTAACAGTTAATCGATTAGCAGTTGGTCAACTAATTGATTGATAGACTAATTGTATTGTGCCCAGGTGTCAGATTGTGTGTGATGCTTTAGTGGGTAAATGAATGGCTCATTTCGAATACAGTGTGCAAACCTCCCACATCCAAACGCCTAATTTGAGGAGCAGCCAGTACAAGCCTGCAGGTCACCTTCGATTGCTCACAAATGCCTCCACAATAAACACGGCATTTAAGGTGACAGAAGCCTGCCTGTAACCTAGACACACAGAGATTTTGAGTTGTTAATAGACATGCATATGTGGTGTAATTTGAGCAGACTTCGACTCTAGCTCTGTATCAAGCCAACAAAGCTTAGAGCAGTGCCTTGTGTTGTATTCATCTTGCTGTATGAGGTTTTTCTGCAGATTTTTGTGTGGCAGTAACACTTGTGCGTTGTCAACAGGCCCTGAGAGTGAGTAGTCCAGTTCATGTTATGGCTGAAGTGAGAGGGATTATGTTAGCACAGAGAGTGTACTGTTCTCTCTCCCTCCCTCTGTTTCTCTCATTCTCACTCACAGTTTAGCGCTGTTGTTTACAATGTGTGATGCACTGGAACAATGTCAAGATCCAGTGATCGCTAATGTGGCAAGGAACGTAATGTAGGTGATTTGAAGACAAATATTGGAGGTGAGGATGTTAAGACCTAACCCACTCAATACCTTAAAATAAGGGATTTAGTTAGAACTATGATAACCTTTTATAAGTCTAATAATCCCCTTGTTAGTTCCTTCTTCTGTTGTCTGTTAGTAAGATGGTGTTTCAGGTGTTTCCCTTTGAAGAGACCACAATCCATTAGGTGGCCTGGTCCAGACATTTGGATCAATAAAAGATCTATTGGATTATGAATATTATGACCGGGTACTAATCCCATGCACGGCACTCTGTGTTAGTAGATGACAAGGTGGTTGTTTATTAATCTTGCGTAATGGTTTTGCTTATTATATCCTGCATGAGACAGTAGCCAGGTGTGGAGTTAATGCTGAAGCAACAATTGGCTAAACAACACAAAACTCCTAATTTAAATAGTTCGTAGAACTGAAATGATTAGTTGATCAGTTAATCAACATAATTAATCTGCAACAATTCAAGTTTTTAAGCAAAAATGCAACACATTCTCTGGTTTCAGCTTCTCAGCTGAAAATCTGCTATTTTGCATTGTCTTCCATTACAGTAAACCTTACCTAATTTCTTTGAGTTTTGGACTATTAGTTGGACAACATAAGCAGTTTAGAATATGTCAACTTGGACTCTGGAGCCAAATCATTAATCAATTGAATCTAGAAAAAAATAAAATAATAATAATAAAATAATGAAAGCATTATTTCTCTCATTAGCCATTTCCTAAGTACAATTGCCAGTATCCTGGTTACTGCCACACAGATTCAAGGGCTAGCAGCCTTTCTCCCTTAAATATTACATTGAAGAGTTTTTTTAGTGGCTGTTGGTCTGCTTAAGGGAACAAGATCATTTGAAATATTAGTTGTAGCCCTAGTGTGGAGGCAAAGGACTCAGTGTGAGTTTGCAGGCCTGGGGTCCAGATAGAGGCTCTTGGAGGTGCAGGGAGCTGAGCCGAGGGTGAGGTCCCCCCATGGTGCTCAGCAGCTGCTGGCACCAATAGGCTTCCCCCAAGCTTCCTCTGCCAGGCAGAGGGAGGCCCTGCCCAAGGCTTGGGTACCAAGGCTCAGTCAAAGTCACCCTGCAAACCTTCCTTTCTATGTGTGCCCCATGCTCTGCTGACACCCACTGACAGCTGGAGGGATAAAAATAGCCCTGTGAAGAAAAGTGCAGAGCCCCTGGGCAAGAGTGACACTGGAAAGGGTGCTCCCTGTGGTGATTCTGACCAGAGCAGAGCAAGGAAGTTAGAGAGGAGGAGTCGTGGGGCGGACGTAACTGTGTTCATTTCAGTACGGAGTCCTCTGTCCTCTTGCTTAATCTCTGATGTACAGCAAAAGAAGAGGGCTGATTTCCCAAAAATGTATTGTCTAAGGGCTCAAATATAAGTTTTGGGATTTCAAGAGGTAGAGGTTTTTAAGACCTTCATGGGGATGTTGGCCATACTTCTGGTCTGACTCATCCTTAGCTCAGTTAAATTTCACTTGTGATGCTTTCTTCAAATTGGATAATGAAACACTTACACTGGTGTTCTCTGTAAACTTTTCATCTATAATTAAAGTACAAATAACACATACATTTGAAATCTATCCATAGTGCAGTTAACTCATTATGGCTCAGTATATTGTATATGGTTTGTTGTTTTAACTGTCCTGAACTGTGACTGACTGTTTCATTTGCCTTGTTCTTTTGCAGATAATCCAGTATCAGACGGTGCGATACGACACTTTGCCTCTTTCGCCTATCTCCAGAAACAGACTCAGTGAGTACATGATATGACTGTTCAGCTAAATTTCAGGGGCCCTTTTGTAAGACGTGTAAACCTATTTGGGAAAGTATAGCAAACACTACACATTTGTTTGTTTTTTATAACAATATAGAGGGGGAGACACTATTTGCAATGTGGAAATTTCAGTACAATTTAAAAGATGTGATTGTACAGAAAAGAACAGCGACATAAAACACACTTGGGCTTGACCCTGTTCCCAGGACCTTTGTCACCAGTAAATGAACATGATCTGTTTTACTGGACATACAAACTTGACAGGACTTCTATACTATGTCTTCTCCATATGAGAAAACCTATGACTGTAGGCCATAGTCATATTTGTTAAGGTGGATCAGGTGGATAGATGCAAACCACAGTTGGCTTGTATTTTCTCTCAATTGTTTCAGTAAACCTGTTGGGCTACATAGCTTTTTAATAGCACCGCAGCAAAGAATGGTTTTGCATCTAAGTCATTTGCCTAAAGTTTGGTTCATCAGTGAGATGACATTGTTACATCATTACAATTAAAAGCCAAACATGTACGGTAGTAAGAATAACAAGTGATTTTGCGTACTGCATATCTGAATTTCCCTCAGACAACATCAGCGCTTAAAAAGAAATGTCGGTCTGTTGCACAACTGTAAATGTGCCGTGAGATGAATACCTGTCAATAAAGCAAAGGCAGACGCTTCAAAAACTACAGTCAATCAATAACATTCATGCTAAGATGGATATGTAATAGGCTAGTGTAAAATACTAAGAATGTAGTACCAACGTTGCATAATCTAAATGTTTACCATTGTAAATTACACAGCACAGCAAGCCTTTTCTAATAAAGAGGCAGCATACAAACCATAGTGTTTCTCAAGACCTGTAACCAGAATGCTAAAATAAAAAGACTAACTTGGCCATTAGCTAGGTAAACAGCCCCAAACAGCCCCAAAAAGCATTTGAGTAAAATAGTGAATTATGGTAGCAGGTTAATGTCAGGATCCACCCAGCACAGTGGCATGGTGACCATAGACAATTAGATAAGTTTAGCTTCCTTCTCTGCCTCGAACAATGACAAGACTGAAGTGAAGAGGAAATACAAATGTTAAAGGCAGCATTTACACTAGCATGGACTGGTGTGTGCACTGCACTCTGAAGGAGCTTTCCTTCTGCATGTAGAGGGCTCATTCAAAAGCACACTCTTGACTTGGAGGAAGGGTTTCAGTTTCACTTTTGTCGCCTCACTACAGTGAGGTCCAGGTCCAGTTTCAAGTGAATGAGTGATTCCTTTAGCTGTAAATGGCTGGTGTTTCTGCTTGTATTAACAGCATTGTGGAAACAATGAAAGTAACAGTGATCTCCACATCTGTGTGTCACATTGCTCTGTCAAATACCTCTCATAACAGAATAAGGTCATCAAAAAAGGCTTTTAGGAGGTGGGATCCACACTTCCTGGAAATCCTTGCGACCAAATAGTTCAAGAGCAGCCCTTTCTTGAAGAGTGTGTATCATATTGCATGTTATGTGTATTATTATATTACTAGTCAATAGTAAGGCAATAAATATACAGTACTTGTAGCATGTACACAATCAGAAGTAAGTTACTTGCAAGATTTGAAGAAATATGGTCCAGACATTCTGCTAGAACCAAAACTACGAACTTGTATTCAAATCAATCATTATTATGGTCCTGAACTATATGTTACAGCAAACTTATCGAGAAGTCAGAGGTTGTTGGTGGCTCAGTTTAGAACAGGAATCCTTCCCCTTGGCCTTGAAGTAGGTAGATTCAAAAACATCCAAGAAGATAAAAGGTTGTGTGAACTAGGAGAAGTTTTCTCCAGTATTGTCCGTATTATGAGTTAAGAACACCGATTTTACATGAAATGTCTGTCCAAAATCCTGAAATGTTCTGGTGCATAGATGATGACCAATTGGAGCGGTTGTTAAAATGTTATATTTATTAGTTTTTCGACTTTTGTTTCTAAAGCTTGGCAAAAAAGACTAGAAGGTTTATTTGTTTTAGGATACGTGGTTACTTTGGCATCTGGTCCTGTGTCTTGTAAGCCATTGTGGGCTGGGCATATTTTATTGTATGCATGACACAATAATGAAAATATATTCATTCATTGTACAGTGTATGTCACAGGTTTCGCTTGAATATACACTAAGGGTGCTCCGATCAGGATTTTTGGGGCCGATCACCGATCGCTGGAGGACGTATCGGCTGATACCGATCGCCGATCACTTTTATGAACTGAAAATTACGCCATTACATAACAGTCACACATGTTTAGAGAATGTATCAGTAACTGTTTGGCTTTCTGTCCTAGCTCAAAATCTAAAAAATGTCCTTTCAATCACTGCACATTTCTTCAGCACACACACAGTCAGTCACACACACACACACACACACCGACACACACACACACACACGGGGAAACAGCTGTTTGAGTGGCGCCGGAGCTGCTAGCTACACGACTCCGCTCTGCCTTAGCGTTAGCTAACTGTGAAAACTCCTCATCCTCCTTTCTGTGACTAACCTTCAAATGTCTGATGAGGTTGGTGGTGTTGAAACGTCTTTGGAGCTTTCCGCCTCGTGTTATTTCCTCGGCACACACGTTGCTAATCGCTAGTGTATTGTCTTTTTCCCAGATAGCAATGAGTCGGCGGAACACCAGCGGTGCTCCAGGGGCAGTAGAAGCGTCAGAATGGCGTAATCACAAACACGTTTGCCAGAGCACCACCGGTGGCAGCCGCTTTTTAAAAGCGGTAGCCGTCTTCCTAGCGTCTTCGTTCCGCGGCCGGCCGCGGGCCAACTGCTGTTCTGCCACCGTTCAGACACCTTGTAGAACTGCCAGACCGCTGAATGTAGGGACGCCGCCATTTTGAAAATGTTCTCAGGAGTAGTGCGCTCTTAATACATCCATGGTAGTGCGTCATCTGATTGGCCTATCTGATCGGCCTTTATGGAGACCACCGATCAAACTATTTAAAGCCATTATCGGCCGATACCGATCGGTGGCCGATCGATCGGAGCACCCTTAATATACACTGCAGCTCCTCAATACACAAGAAGTTCCCGACTCTTGCTTCCCGGCAGCTTGGGCAAAAGTGAAGGGAGAGTCTGTGGGATTACATACCGGAGCAGAGTGTGCTGCTCTCCAGCTCTGTCCTGAGACAGCACACTGCTCCGCCTAGGTTGCAAATGTACATAATATTTTGATTCAGTGCTTTTTCATTGGGCATCAACTTCGCGTTCACGCACATGTTGTTGAAAAAATACTGTTACGCCAGTGAGATGCAGCTATGCCTAAAATTAGTTCAACTAAAGGTGAGACTGACAGTAGCAACAAACGGAATCCAGGAAGTCACGCTTGACAAAGTGTTGCAGACAAACCATGGGGGGGGGGGGGGGGGCACTTTGGCACTGTGTCTTCAGTTGATATTATATGAATTTATCCTTAGTGCATATAGGCAATTCAACAGACTGCGTATCAACTCAGTCAGTCAGTCAGAGAAATGTGTATTTTGTCATTAAAACACTTAAAACAGAGAAAGTCATGGTTTTAGAGAAATCTGATTACTGAACTGCTATATGTGCAGATTTTACCGTAACACTGCTATTACGCTACATGTATTTGCTTTGTGTTAATTCCTGTGTAACCTCATTTGTCCCAGTAGTGGTTTCTTGTGTGCATGTAAATGTACTGAGATAAAGAAGACCAAGAGTCTATATTGTGTGATAAACTCCAGATGCAGTAAAGAGGAAGATTCTGGTTTTGGACCTGGACGAGACGCTGATCCACTCTCACCATGACGGGGTCCTCAGACCCACAGTGAGACCTGGCACGCCGCCAGACTTCATCCTCAAAGTATGAGCATTCAGCCACATACGTACATGTTTGGACACATGCCTTCAAGCCTAAACACTGTCTATTTTCCTTTTATCCATGCAGGTTGTCATTGACAAGCACCCAGTCAGATTCTTCGTACATAAAAGGCCACATGTTGACTTCTTTTTAGAAGTGGTGAGTGTCAAGCTGTAATCATAATGATAGCATAATAAGTGTCAATGTGTGAGTGTTTGAATCCTAGATGAATGTGGAAGGGGACAATAAAGCACACTGAACTTGAAACATCATTGCTTGGGTGTTTCAGGACAGCTTTTTATCCCATCTGTCATCTTTGATATCACTCTCCGTTGTACTGCACTCTCACACTACCTGATGTCATAAAGAAATATTAGTTTTGTGTAACGATCGAAGCACTTACCGTAACTTGTTTACTCACTTACTCTTGTGTGCTCTATACCCTGTGTGTACACAGGTGAGCCAGTGGTATGAGCTGGTGGTTTTTACAGCCAGTATGGAGATCTATGGATCAGCTGTGGCAGACAAGCTTGACAACAACAGGAACATCCTTAAACGCAGATACTACAGACAGGTGCGGCTCTAAACTGTATTTTAACATCATGTATTAAAGCTGATGCTGCTTAGGCTCTTTGGTTGCATGGCCCTATGAAGTCTCTTCATTCTCTCCCCTTTTTGATGGTGTCTTTTTTGTTTTGTTTTGCCAGCATTGTACATTGGATTTAGGTAGTTATATTAAAGACCTATCTGTAGTACACGATGACCTGTCCAGTATTGTCATCCTGGACAATTCGCCTGGTGCTTATCGTAGCCATCCAGGTAAGACTTAAAGTTATTGCTTAAAGTTATTCAGATTGGTATATATTTAACTGCTTGAATTCTGTGTGCGTTTTATCTAAAACATACAAAGTCAAATGGGGATTCTTCCTACACACATCAACCTTGCGATGGTGCAGGAAGAGGACAGTAATTGAGCAGTTTATTCTAGATACAAGGCTTATATTGTAAATGCGGTGTGGTACATTAAATCTGCAGCTCCTCTAACGCTCAGTGGCCTCTTTAACAGGAAAATGACAACCTTGTCCATTTCACTGACATGACTGACTGGCTTTTTTCTGCCCTCCAGACAATGCAATACCCATCAAGTCCTGGTTCAGCGACCCTAGTGACACAGCACTTCTTAACTTGCTGCCTATGCTGGATGCACTAAGGTAAAAGGCATAACAAAGTTGGCATGAAAGCAAATAGACAATGCAAACACTAACTTTTGTGCATACTGTTTGTATTCAAGGGGTCTGTGGTAATTCAAGAGGTGCAAGCTAATGGTGCAAGCTAATGGCTGCAACTGGCGTATATGATTTTAGTCGTTAACACCTGTCAAATTCTGATTTGGTAACATTGACTGCAGGTAACACCTTATTAACATTATTCTGAATGAGATAGTATTTCAATAAAGCTGTTGACAAATGTTGGTTGTATAATATTCCATTCATATTCCCATTTTATATGGGATGGTGACAGCCTGATTAATGACTTGGGCTGCATTCAGACTAGATCTGGCGCTGCGGCGAAAATGCCAGTTCTCCCATTCATTTGAATATGGGTAGTCTGTTTAGGCTGCGGCGGTGGGGGCCGCAGGGGACGCCGGGGGGAAAAAAGCAGCGGCCAGAGGCGAAACGTTTTGACACACACAACACAACGTCATGCCGCGGTGGCCAATCACGAAACCGATGATCAAACGGACACACAATGGACTGGAGTGTAACGTCATGTTTCACATGTAGTCACTCAATTTGGCCTTGTGCACCCACCGTTTTGATAGACCTCGCATCCTGGTTAGTTATTGAAAGTAAATGTTTTTTTTTAATCTGTCGATGCGGACAGACAATCTCGTCGTAGGACCCAGCATACTAGCAGCATGGCTAAATGCTAGCACCATGGGGAACACAATGGAAACACAAACGGGCGACACACCCACACCGCCGCACAACCCTGCGGCTAACCGCCGCAACGCCGGATCCTATGTGAATGCCGGCTAAAGATGCCCCATCTACACTACCCTACAATGTCAGTTTCCCTCCAGCACTTAGCCTAAAACCTTACCTGTCTGTTATGTTGCAACAATATACTAATAAGGCTATCTTGGGGGCAAATTTGGCAAAAGACTGTGCTTTGAGATGTTCTTGGGAATAGTTCAGTATTTTAAGAAATATTCCTTTTTGCTTTCATTCTGAGAGTAAGATGAGAAGATTGATACAACTCATGTCAGTGTGTTGAGAACAGATGGAGTTAGCCTGCAGTTAGCTTAGCAGTCCTATTTGGCAACCCACACTATAGTCTGAGACGGTGCAGCTAGACGGATTCGTTAACTGTTGTTTCTCAAGTACGTTATAGCATGTAACCTGTCCTAATATTTTGAGTTTATATATCTGTTTATGTATAGACCAAGCAAAGGACATGCAAGGTTTTTATTGGTAAGCTTTAGAGGTATTTGTAGGCATACTTTTTTACTTTGGAAAGAGCCAGGCTAGCTGTTAAATGTTTCTAGTCTTTATCTTAAGCTAAGATAAACGCATCTTACTCCAACTTCGTACTTGGAGCCCAGAGGTCACAGAAAGAAAGTATACGTGCATTTCCAAAATGTTGAGCTTTTCCTTTAATGGCTAAGATAGTGAAACATTCAATGTCAAGTTGTTTAATTGTCTTTCTCTTTGTCAAAGGTTCACTGCTGATGTCCGCTCCGTCCTCAGTCGAAACCTCCACCAGCACCGGCTGTGGTGATTGGCTGAATTAAGAGGGGTGGGGCTTGTTGACCAGCCTCTTCCCCTCTATCGGCTTCCATCCTGCTCTCCGTTCCCACACAGACGACCCACCAGCCCTCTCTGAGCCTCTCAGACGTGTCCTGAGGAGATGAGGGTTGGGGTGACCGCCTAACATGGGATGAACAGTACGGGATCACCAGAGCCCAGAAACTACTGAGGAGGGTGCGGGGGGTGGGGGTGGGGGCAGCAGCAGCTTTTTTTTCTTTTTTTTTTCTTTCTTGATTCTTTATTTGTATTTTTTTTTTTATTTTATTTTTTTTTTATTTTTTTTTCTCCTCAAAACAAAACGGAGCCTCTCTGCCTTATTGCTCCTGATACTGACTGTGTGCATATGGGGGTAAGCTGTGTACGTTGAGTCAGAGTATGCTTGCTGAGTTCATTAGTCCTTTTTAAACTTGGGGGAGGGGCGGTCAGCAAAGCAACAAAGACAATTCTACAATATTATTTCTTCTTCTCCATCATCCTCGGACATTGCACTTAAGCTGACAACTCATCGATTTACTGT
Source organism: Gymnocephalus cernua (assembly GCA_023631565.1). Taxonomy (NCBI): domain Eukaryota; kingdom Metazoa; phylum Chordata; class Actinopteri; order Perciformes; family Percidae; genus Gymnocephalus; species Gymnocephalus cernua. The sequence continues at coordinate 15,495,074 of CM042445.1, forward strand.
CTTAACCTCTCTCCGAGAAACTGAGCAGGGGAGAATAGAAAACACCGACCCTTTTTAGATCAGACTCAACCCCTCAACCGTAATACATTGATTCCTGAGGTACGTTTATTTTCCCTAAACAAGAATGGATCAATTTAAATGGTGTTATCGATGGACTTTTGCTTGCAACATACCATCCACAGGCATTTTTCTGGACAAATAGCCGAGCAGCCTGAGATATGTTTTTTTGTTTTTGTTTTTTTCGGGCCGTAACCATCACTCTTTCCCCAAAGCTCCTCATGGGACTCAGTGATAAAGACTTGACTGAAAAGATGTGAGGGGAAAAAAAGAATGGCTTGTAACGACATGTGGACTGCCGTGCCGCCTTTCCATATCTGATTATTTCTCTATTATAATATGTGATAATATGACTTCTGCATTTCGCTCTCCCCCTTTGCCACCTGATGCCATCCTGATTTCATCTAATAGGAATTGCACTTAATTTTTTTCCTTCTGTTTTTGTTGCAGTTGGTTTTGTATTTGATTCAAATTTGCAGCCTTCCTCTTTAAGTTTTTACCTGCTCCGCTTACTGTATGGGTTCAACTATTAGACCCTCCGTCTTTAAATGCCTTCTGAACAATGTCAAGTCTTGTCAAGGCTCACACCGGTTTCTTATTGGCTCTGTCTCCAGGTCTGTGTTACTAATAAAACACTTGTCAGTATCGACCAGTTATTATCCAGCTTGTTTTCTTTTAATGCAATTCATACCGCAGTCTTCGTCATACTTAAACATTTTGCAGGGGTGAGAAAGACCTTAAATTGATTCACAGTTTCTGCTTGAGGCAATTTGTTCTTTAGCTAACAATCTGCTTCCATCTTGTGGTGTGACAGGAAACTGCATTGGTCTACTCAGTATTCCTTGCCTGCTAAAGAGTTTTGGTTCAGGCTTTTCCAAAAATATTCTTTGGTATCAAACCAGAAATAAAATATTTTTCTTTCCTTACTGTCGGTTTCAACATCGATGCCCTCTTAGCCTTCACATGAAGGCAACTGACAACATTTGTGCTTGTTTAAGAGCAGTATTGTGTCAGGTACATTATGGCATTTAATAGCTTGTAATGTTTGTGTGTATATGTTGATATGCACTCAGCTGCCTGTTTATTAGGTACAGCTAGCTAAAACGAATGCAGTCTGATATAACAATCATGTAATAAATCCAACATCAATGGTTCAAGGTTATAATGAGAGAGGGGTTAATTAAACTAGTATACCGGTATGTTCATTTTGAAGGCTGAAGTCTGTAGAGCCGTTGAGTTGTATTGCATTATACTGACGGGTGTTTCTGATGTTTTGTCCAACCCATTTATATCAATGAGGGTAGGCTAAATAACAAAAAAAATGACATCCTTCAAAATGGTCATGCAGTTGAATCAAAACCTCTTTAAATCAGTTGAGGGGTTAGGACTGTTGTATTAGACTGCATTAGATTTAGCAAGGTGTGCCTAATAAACTGGCAGAGTGTATATACCTGTTTTAGTAAATATAGGCAAATGTTACTTTTTTTTTAAATTAAATGTATTAATTCTATTTTTCCAGGAAACTGTATTTCTAGCATTTCAATTTTTTTAAATGCTCTTTAAAAGTGTTAATTACTTTTTTTTTTGCGACATTGCGATTTCCATCCCTCTCAGTCATAACATGCAGGCCCGTTTCTCTAGTTATTTATCAATGATCTAACTGATCATCCAGTGCTGTGAGTGCAGAAGCAGTGTTTTTGTAGAAGTAGTTCCCTTCCTCGACATTTAAATGTTGACGTTTGTTCCTTAATTTTAGTCATTCTGGTGCAGGGGTAGGCAACTGTGTTATGGTGGGTCAAGTGTATACTGGTATATACTGTATTAGCTGTTGTTTTCCAAAACCTCAACTAATGGTTTTAAAGTAAAAACGGCAAGCGTGCATCTTTAGTAGGCCTTGTGGGAGCGTTGGTAATTGGGGATCACATCATGATTTGCGGTGGAAGGGGAAGGCGTTACTTGGGATTTGTCACTGATGATGAAGAGCTTTTGTGGGAGAAATAATTCGGCAGGGAGCAAGAATAGCTAAGTCTATGGAGAACGTGGTGCCGACTTCGAGAACTTAGTGCTCCTCTGTTACGACCTCTGAAGAGACAATAGAAGGGAGAGGAGGAAGCAAAGGAAATTTGAGTGTTCACTTTTTATGGTGGAGTTTAAAATGACATCTGCCATTTATGATGTAGATCTGTCATAAGTGAAGTCCCACAATAACCCTCTCATAGTAAGACTCAACTTTTACTGTAGCCTAGAGCTTGCATGTTAACCTGGAGCTGCTGTCAGTAACTATTAATATTCTAAAACACTTTTAACCCTACTGGAAATAAATCCTGTCCACAAGTGACTCAGCACATTACATCCTGTGCTAGAGCAGAAAACTTTACCATGATCACCTAAAATTAGTTTACTTTCTGGTTTGAGCAGAAAGAGTTGTTTCACTTTCAGAACTGTCTCCATAGTAAGAGAAGTGATTTATTTATTTTTTTAACATGTAAGAAGTCTGTCTGTCAAAGTACAGAGGGGAGTTAAGGTGAAGATGTCAAGAGTAGATAGAGTGAGTCAGCAGTCACATGCACAATGTAGGCTACAGGTAAGCACAGCAACTTTTCCCATTAGTGTTTCCGGACATGGGAATATAAATGGAAAACTGTGATGTACTGTATATTATCAGATCAAATACTCCTAATATTATTTTTAGCTTTTTTTCTTTAATCTCTGAATTGGCACGTGCTTTACAGTTAAAATTAAGTAACATATTTGGTCAGTGAGTAGTTCTCTGTAAATGCCCAAAACTAATAGGCTACAGTAGTAGTCACCATCATTAAGTGACCGACTAGAAAAGTGGACTGCTTTATTATTCCACAAATAAAATGGATCGATTGATAAAACGGTTTAGCGGGATGAATAATGATGTCATTGACCACTTCATTATTTGCCTGATGTTGTGGCAACAGCGGAAATTGCGCAACTTCAAGCCAATAGCACTGAGCTCGGATAATGAGTGGATACACATTCAAATACGATATTCCCCATTTTTCTGAGGACCTACTGAATTACTATGGGCCCAGGTTTAGAGCAGCGTTAACCTATACATCCAAAAATACAGTTTAATGTCGCATGTTTTTTTTTGTTTCGTTTCTGCTAACTGCTGGGCCTCGGTCATATGACAAGGACAGCTGCCTCTTCACTACCATGCCCTACATATGTACGCGCGGTTGATCAAAATAAAATAGTTCCACAGAAAATGACATCCTAGATTTTAAACCACTTAAAAATTATTCATTTCAAAGGAAGGAATTTCTTTTAAATAAACACCGGTTATCGTAACTTACCGTTAACGGGGTCTGGGATAGCGTTTAGTCTATTCTGCGAACAAGACTCTCTGCAACGTCATGTTGTTATTGTATCCCTCCGCCACATTCGCACTAGGAAAACAGCTGTGGGGAGCTAAAAGCTAGTTAGCAGCATCGTTTATTTTTGTCGTGTGTGTCAGCGAGTTGAGCAGTTCCCTGAACAAACCGCTATCGTACAACCTCGGAGTGACCGACTTGTTGTCTGTCATCTCTTTTAAAGATGAAGTTTCAGTACAAAGAAGAGCACCCATTTGAGAAAAGGCGGTCCGAAGGCGAGAAAATAAGGAAGAAGTATCCGGACAGGGTACCTGTAAGTAGCTAACGTTAGCTTGGTAGCGCGATCTATGTTGTAATGCTAATGCTATTCAGTCTGTCGTTAATTACATTCAGTGTTCGCAGATAAAATATATATATAATAATGTTGTTGAGTTATAGCTCCACCTAATTATTCTACATTTCTCTATAGTTGACTGCCACGTTAGTAAACCGCACACCAGGTAACGTTAGCTACAAAGCTAACGTTAAAGGTTAACCAGAAAGAATGTCGGCCCGCACCGAGCAGGCCAGCTAACGTTAGTGATCCTGTAATCATTCAGTGTGTGTGTTTATTTCAAGATAATATAACTAAATCATAAAGATAATATAAGGTAATTTAACGCCACGCTGGTTGTAACGACCGTGGTGGTTATTACAGTATCTAAGGTTTTAAGTGTGTAATGACCGATTGTGGTCTGGGTGTTGTTTTGGGCTGTATGTTGAAACGCTAACGGCAGCGCACCTTAAAATAGTATGTCAACAAACGGGACTCTTATTTACGTCACCCTGGCTCTTGAAGATAGATTGTATAATCCATAGCCATTGGCATTTTTGACGAAGAGAACTAGAAGATATTCACATTTGAGAAGCTGGAACCATTATGTATTTTTTTTTTTTTTTTTTTTTTTCTTAAAAATTAAATTAATAGTTAAAAACGTTGCCGTTTAATTTTCTAGCCATCGACTAATCACTTAAGCTCTACAATGACGTGCCACTGCCTGGTGTGTGGGCAGGTAGTAGTCCTACTTTTAGACTAAAGAGAAGAAACTTTAATTTTATTTTTTGCAATCCGGCCAGTCCACTGTACTAAATCCTTGGTCTGAATTGTAAACATAAATATACTGGTGTCTTTCTAACTGACCAATTACAAAATACCAGGCTCTATATACTGTTAAAAAGAAACGCAACATCTGGTTTAAAAATGTTTCAGTCCTCGCTTGACTGATAACTTTGTGTATTCTCAGATCCCTTTTCTTAAAAAGGTGAAACGCTCTATTAAAGTGCTTTTCACTCGATGCACACAGCCTTTGTTCAGTGGAAAATGCGCAATCTTGTTTTTTTTTTCCTTTTTCCAGGTAATTGTGGAGAAAGCCCCCAAAGCTAGAATAGGAGATCTGGACAAGAAGAAATACCTTGTCCCCTCCGACCTGACAGGTAAATGCTTTATTATCTGCCAAGTTCCTGGACGAAATTGAAATACAGTAATATCTAAAATTGTATCAATCTTGTGAACTCTCTTTTTAACAGTGGGACAGTTTTACTTCCTCATCCGGAAAAGAATCCACTTGCGAGCTGAGGATGCACTCTTCTTCTTTGTAAACAACGTCATTCCACCCACCTCAGCTACCATGGGACTGTTGTACCAGGCAAGAGTCATTTTCTACCTCACTGACCTGCTCTCAGTCTTCATCAGCGTATTGTGTTTTTGTCCCCCACTTGTATTAAAGTGAGCTTCCCTTAACATTTTTTTTTTATGTCCTACTAATATCTTTTTTTTCTTACTCTCTTTATCAGGAGCATCATGAAGAGGACTTTTTCCTCTACATTGCCTACAGTGATGAGAGTGTGTACGGGAGCAGCCAAAGGGAAATCTGATCCCACTACCACCCCCCTCAAACCACTACTCACCTTTCTGAGACCTCCACCATTCATTCATTTAAATATTAAACCCAACTCAGCAGCCTAGAGTTCCCAGAGTAAATATGTCAAATGCACTTTCACCACTCATACATTACCCCTCTGCCATCCATATATGTCTTTATTATCCTGCAGTCGGAATTGTATTTGCCTCTACTTTTCTTTTCAGTAGCGACTTTGGTTAAGTGGTCTTGTGGCCAGTTATTTTTCTAGTGTCAAGTGTTAATTGACCAAACTTTACTGAAAAAACTGAGAAAGAATTAATAAAATAATGTTAGAACTAGGCCGTAAATATAAGTTACCTTAGGGTAAAGGGAAGAAAGGCATAGTATGTGAGTTCAAATCAGCTCTCATTGACAATTAAGATGGATTGTTGTTTGTCTGCTTTGTTGGCTTGCAGAAGTATAAAGTTTGTTTTGAGTTTAGGTTAGGAAATGAATAGCATCTACCAGTTGAAGGCAGGTTATTTTGTGTCTGGCAGAGTAAAGGATAACTGTTTTGCAGCAGTTCTTTTCCTAGAAAAAAAAAAAACTAAAGTGGCTAGGTAATTTATTTTTTAAATTCACCAGCCACTTGAGTATGTGAATGAGAATTTAATGGGCTGCCCCGCATCTGAACTTAGCAAAGAGTAGAATAGATTTCAGACTAAACCATCATCCTCTGCTTTCAGTGGTAAGACTATTATGTTGACTGCTACCATACTTATTGTTGTTGTTGTTATTGTTAATTTTAGATGGCTTAATTTCTAAAAGGTATTGTAAAGCTGAGTGCAATTTTCTCTTTTTTTAAGTCTTTTTTTTTTTTTTAAAACAAAACAAGATTTGAACTCTGTATACAGCTGCATTACTGGCTCTTTCTCTCCACTCATACATGATAAAAATGTGATGAAAAGCTATGTGTTTCTTGTCTTTATTGAATATCTTAGGTCATATTTGTTACAGGATTAAAAATGTTACGTTTTTTTCTGAGGAAATAGAGGCTCACCCTTGTGGTTTAGACTGCAAATTGACCAGATAGACCGGACATTCTCCAGTCATATCAGCTACTGTGGCTGCTTAAGTAACTTGTTCCTTTCCAAGTTGTGCAAAGCTCATATTAACTTTATTTGACTGTATAAGCTAGTTTCCATGGGTAAAGGTTAGAGAAACCATGAGCAAAACTATGACTGGCAGAATAAACAAGATACAACATCAGTAGCAGTATGTCTTTGTATCAAAACTAAATAAGAAGCAGTAGGCTAGCTGTTAAGAGTTACAGCAGCACAGGACGAAAGTAATCCATTTATACACAGCAAACTACTGACACGTTTCCAAAAGCAGTACAACTAATTGACCCAAGATACAGACTGTCTACACATGACTAATGACAGGTTTCACGGCAGTCTCTTGATTTTTGTCTGTTAAATCAGTTAGGAAACCAGCAGGTTATCGCTCTCAGCTGTTAACCCTGAAGGTGTGGTTCTTTAATAACCAGGTAACATTATGTGACTGAAACGCTAGGGAGCGCAATGCTCCATTCAACTGGCCGCTTGATGGGCGTACCCCATAGAAATAATTGGAAACATTGGTTTGATATAAATACATTATCACTAAATCTTGAACAAACGAACTTTATGACATTTAGCAACCAAGGGAAAAATATAACAATAAATATAGATGGTGTTGAAATTCATAAAGCAGCCTAAGGGAACAAAGTTTTTCGGTGTCATTATTGATGAGAATCTGAATTGGAAATCACATTAATTACACAAAGGTGAAAATATGTATATCAATATCTCGGCCTGTCATACAAAAAGTAACTATTACTGGTATTCTGCATTACGAGCGTTCAATCGATTCGAAAATGGCATACATTTTCAATTGCACCTGACTGCAGTACGCAGATCGGGGATGGGCTAAATGTGGGCGGAGCTAAACGTTTGACTCCGCGTGGGCGCCATCTGGTGGCGAGGTTCGGACATAATATATATTATATATAGCTGTATATAGATTATAATAAATTATATTTTAATTATGAAAAAATATATAGATTATAATAAATAATGATATTTTAATTATAAAAAGGAAAAGAAGAATGGGGTTGGGTTTAGGAAAATAAGAACCAGTTGGGATTAGGAAAATAAAAACGGGGAAAGCAAACGTAACTTGCGGGAAATGAGCCCCAGTCTCTGGGGGACGTGACCCGCGGGAGCCCCGGTCTCTGGCGGACGTGACCGCGGGAAATGAGCCCCGTTCTCTGGGGGACGTGAGACAGCAATGGACGGTTGGGTGAAGGAAAACAACAACGGGAAAAGCAAACGTGACTTGCGGTAAACAAGCCCCGGTCTCTGGGGTGAAAGCATGGATGTATTAGACACACACATTCTTCCTGCTATTGGGCAAGCGGGCGGAGTCAAACGTTTAGCTCCACCCACGTTGAGCCACTCCCCGATCTGCGTACTGCAGTCAGAGCTTACTCTACATTATGCCTATATACAGAGAAGGCTTCAAAAGGGAGACCACGCCCTCTTTCTATAGCTTCGTCTCTGTGGCGCAATCGGTTAGCGCGTTCGGCTGTTAACCGAAAGGTTGGTGGTTCGAGTCCACCCAGGGACGGAAAATTTATTTATTTTTTGGCCAGCTTTACTCTTTTCAACTCTTTCCATGCCTGGCACGCCAGAGTCATCCTCAGCCTGAAAAGAAAAAAACAGATTAGCAGCATAATTTGCCCTCATTAGCATCCTCCCTGTCTCCTCTGAGTCGCCGTTATTCTCACATTGAAAAGAAGCGCTGTGATTGGCATGCATCCAATCTGACATTGGACAGTGACTACATTGATTGGACGATGAGACTACAAGCGCGTTCGCTGTTAACCGAAAGGTTGGTGGTTCGAGTCCACCCAGGGACGGAATATTTATTTATTTTTTGGCCAGCTTTACTCTTTTCAACTCTTTCCATGCCTGGCACGCCAGAGTCATCCTCAGCCTGAAAAGAAAAAAACAGATTAGCAGCATAATTTGCCCTCATTAGCATCCTCCCTGTCTCCTCTGAGTCGCCGTTATTCTCACATTGAAAAGAAGCGCTGTGATTGGCATGCATCCAATCTGACATTGGACAGTGACTACATTGATTGGACGATGAGACTACAAGCGCGTTCGCTGTTAACCGAAAGGTTGGTGGTTCGAGTCCACCCAGGGACGGAAAATGTATTTATTTTTTGGCCAGCTTTACTCTTTTCAACTCTTTCCATGCCTGGCACGCCAGAGTCATCCTCAGCCTGAAAAGAAAAAAACAGATTAGCAGCATAATTTGCCCTCATTAGCATCCTCCCTGTCTCCTCTGAGTCGCCGTTATTCTCACATTGAAAAGAAGCGCTGTGATTGGCATGCATCCAATCTGACATTGGACAGTGACTACATTGATTGGACGATGAGACTACAAGCGCGTTCGCTGTTAACCGAAAGGTTGGTGGTTCGAGTCCACCCAGGGACGGAATATTTATTTATTTTTTGGCCAGCTTTACTCTTTTCAACTCTTTCCATGCCTGGCACGCCAGAGTCATCCTCAGCCTGAAAAGAAAAAAACAGATTAGCAGCATAATTTGCCCTCATTAGCATCCTCCCTGTCTCCTCTGAGTCGCCGTTATTCTCACATTGAAAAGAAGCGCTGTGATTGGCATGCATCCAATCTGACATTGGACAGTGACTACATTGATTGGACGATGAGACTACAAGCGCGTTCGCTGTTAACCGAAAGGTTGGTGGTTCGAGTCCACCCAGGGACGGAAAATTTATTTATTTTTTGGCCAGCTTTACTCTTTTCAACTCTTTCCATGCCTGGCACGCCAGAGTCATCCTCAGCCTGAAAAGAAAAAAACAGATTAGCAGCATAATTTGCCCTCATTAGCATCCTCCCTGTCTCCTCTGAGTCGCCGTTATTCTCACATTGAAAAGAAGCGCTGTGATTGGCATGCATCCAATCTGAAATTGGACAGTGACTACATTGATTGGACGATGAGACTACAAGCGCGTTCGCTGTTAACCGAAAGGTTGGTGGTTCGAGTCCACCCAGGGACGGAATATTTATTTATTTTTTGGCCAGCTTTACTCTTTTCAACTCTTTCCATGCCTGGCACGCCAGAGTCATCCTCAGCCTGAAAAGAAAAAAACAGATTAGCAGCATAATTTGCCCTCATTAGCATCCTCACTGTCTCCTCTGAGTCGCCGTTATTCTCACATTGAAAAGAAGCGCTGTGATTGGCATGCATCCAATCTGACATTGGACAGTGACTACATTGATTGGACGATGAGACTACAAGCGTCTTCGGCTGATAACCAGAAGGTTGGTGGTACAAGCCCACCCATGCACTGAGAAAATAGTGCGTCTCAACCTTGCTGTTAACCGCAAGGTTTGGGCTTCGAGTCCACCCAGGGACGGAATATTTATTTACTTATTGGCCAGCCTTATGTTACCCGTAGACAAATATGATGCTGTCTTGAACATATTTAAGGATAGGAGTAAATTAATCTCCAACCTCGTTATCCAATCGTGCTATTCACTGTCCAATGTCAGATTGGTTGACAATTATTCACGCTGCATCACTGCCAAATGTGAGATTGGATGTAGGCCAATCACGGAGCACTTTTCTAATGGAAGAATAATGCTCAAACTCAGCCATATACACGTTTTAGGCCTATCCTTCACACAAACAATCGTATCAGTTTGTAAGTGTCAGATAAGCCTACGTTATATGGCAACTTCAGACAGCACAGATCGTAGTCGCTAGGAAGCTGTGTTTTTTCTGGTGAGATATTGTAAAAAGTAGTTACAGTAGAGTAGGGTAGTAAAGTAGCCTAGGCTAACGTTAGTTATAAGCGGTGATAAGTAACCAACATTAATCGGTAGAATGTAAGTAGCCTACATTTAGGCCTACTATTAAATAACGTTACTGCACTTGACTACACATTCGAGGTACCTGCCTATTTTACTAGTGTGTTTCCATTTTATGCAATTCATATAACGTCAATCCACATTTTCAGGAGCAATATATTGCACTTTCTATGTCTCCACTTCATTTATCTGACAGCTTTTAGTTAGCCTTTTCAGATTACAATTTTGTATACCCTTCCTGTCTAGTGTAGCCTAGTAGCTTATGTCTTGATTGACCGGACGATTTAGTGAATAATTAATATTTAAGAGACTTGACTTTAACTCCATAGTGTAGACTTTATTAACTCCAAGGACCTCCAGCTTCAGTAGCCTACTCTATGTGCATGCTACATACCCTCTCCTTTTTGTCAGTTGTTCTATGCTGTCAACTCTTTCCATGCCTGGCACGCCAGAGTCATCCACAGCCTGAAAAGAAAAATTAGCAGCATAATTTGCCCTCATCAGCATCCTCCCTCCTCCCTGTCTCCTCTGAGTCGGCGTTATTCTCACATTGGAAAGAAGCGCTGTGATTGGCATGCATCCAATCTGACATTGGACAGTGGCTACCTCGATTGGACGATAAGACTACAAGCGTCTTCGGCTGATAGCCAGAAGGTTGGTGGGTCAAGCCCACCCATGGACTGAGAAAAAAACTCATTAATAACCTTATAACAGATCATCTCTGTTGTTCTGAATTGTATTCAGATGTGCATTGTCAGTAGTAGTTAATTGTTTAAGAATACTACAGTTTTCTTTAAATTCATATTTGATATACTTTTTAAAAAAAATAATAATGGATATATGTTAGACCACTTGCATGGTGATATTTACCCATTAAATTAATTGACTTGGTCAGATCAATTATGCAAATGGTGGACATTTAAAAATATAAGTTATTCTTTTAAGATCTATAAGATTTTCATTTCTGAGGAGCGTCTTACAATGTGTCCATAGTATAGGCATCCGAGTAAGAAAGGATGTTTAAGTTTTCTTATTTAGACTGGGGGACCTGAGGAATGACTGAGGTAACGGATTTATATTGGAAAATAGGCATCACCAGTGGGAGGCAGCAATGCTCTATCCGTGCCTAGTCTGCCGGAAAGTAAAGAGTAAAACAGAAGAATGGCTGAGGTGTGAGCAATTCGGTGTCCTTTGCACCCGGAAGCACAACATCATCACCCGGGCTGAAAACCTTTCGTCTGTTTATATTTTGGGTAAATGTTTTTAATGTATTTTGTTCAAGTGCTCCAGACACAGTCAAGTCACCTAACCAAATTGAAAACCGCAAGACGGTTAGGTTCTTATTGAACGACCCCAAAAGCAACAAAAGTAAGATGTCTTGTCCTTTATTACTCCGCCACAGTAGACATAGCTAGCTAGCTAACGTTAGAATAGATAACGTAGCTAACGTTACCATAATAACAGGCGTAATGTTAGTGCTAAGCAGCTAGCTAGCTAGCTAACGTTAACTCCAGTTGTTCTTGGGGATGTTGAAAAAAAAGGTTGCCGCTGGTTTGCATGTTTGAGCTCCATACATCTTCGTCTTAAATTATACCACAGTTTATAGCTATATATAACAATGCTAACTTAGCTGTTAGCCGAATAGCAGCTAACCTAGCTAGGCCTGTGGTATTTCTACTGGTTAACGTTACGCTACGATTGAGATAATCGACACCATTACATGAACCCCGGATATTTCTTGTAACATGTTTCCACTGTTCTGTATCTACACCAGCTGGCCCCTCCGCTGCCTGTTACCATGCCTGCCCTGCTGGACAGACCCAAGCTGTCCAACGCGATGGCCAGAGCCCTCCACAAGCACATCATGAGGGAGAGGGAGCGCAAGAGACAAGGTGCGCAGTGTGTTTTAAAAACTAGCCTAGCCGAGTGTGCACTGTCACAACTGAAGAGGTAGAAGTGTTGTACTTGTGACTGGCGTGTCACTACAAAATAATGTGGTTGCGTTTCATGAATTCCCATTTATTTAGTCTATTTTACTATTGCAATAATGACTCTGAATAACAGAGAACATACCCCAGCATCTACTTAATTCTTCTCCTAAATATGCATCTTTCTGTACTCACTCAGAAATACTATGATTATTACATATTGTGTGATAAGTGTTATTGGTGTCTGTATGTGCAATACTTCAGGCATCTCCACAACCTAAAATATTCACTTTAGGATATTATGAAACCATAAAAAGCAAGCAGCTAATGCCATTTTATTTTTAAATATAATAATACTATATGCTGCCCAAAGGATTGTGGGTCAGCATGCTGGCTTGCATACTGCAAAATCCGACCGGATGCAGTAGGACATCCTGGTATTTTTGGCACTGCATTTTACATACTATTTATTGGGACATAGTAATCTTTTTCTGGTCTTCAAAAAGAGCATGGTAGTATGGGTATTGGAGGCAGGACATTTTAAATAATTATCAAAATTGGAAAATTGGTGGACATGTCATTAGAAACCCATTTCAGTATAGTGCAATACGTAATAATTAAATTATGAAGTTCTGCAGAATGAATATATTCTCATCTAAGTTTATACATACGTACATTTTATTTCTCATAATCTCACAACATTATTATCTAATCTTTCAGAGGAGGAAGAGGTGGATAAAATGATGGAGCAGAAGATGAAAGAGGAGGAAGAGAGGAAGAGGACAAAAGAAATAGAGGAGAGGATGTCTTTGGAGGAAACCAAAGAACAGGTTGGGGACATTTCACCTGCAACCTGTGCTTCCTACTCCATGTGTCTTCTCCGTCTTACCTTGGGTTGGGACAAATCATTTACAAAATATGTGGCAGTTTTGTTTTCTTACACTATGATTCCCAACCCCAAACTAAACTTTAGGTAATGAAGATGGGGGAGAAACTTCAGGGACTCCAAGAAGAGAAACACCAGCTCTTCTTACAGCTCAAGAAAGTACTTCACGAAGAGGAAAAGAGGCGCAGAAAGGAGCAGAGGTAGTAAGGATGACGCAGCTTTTCAGTACTTTCAGTACATAACGGTATGACAGAATTTTTTTATTAAACCCAGAAGTTTACTTTGAGTACTTTTGGTATTCAGTTGCATTTTTGTCCTTTCCAGTGATATCACAACATTGACATCAGCCAGCTACCAGCCCAGCCTGCCCATGCACTCAGGGCAGCACCTCCTCAGCATTCAAGGTAAGGCCATTTTCAAGTATTGTAATGCCTAACCTATTTGCTTATCTGGAAAATTGTCTTTTGGACATTATTAGTATTAGTCAACTGATCCTTCTCTTTGCCTTTCTTAGGCAGTCCAGTCAGCCACAGTCGGCCTGGTGCGCTACTTGGAGAACGTAGTAAACAGCTGTTCCCAGCGTCTGTGATTCCAGTAAGTAAAGGGGGGTTTCACTCAAAGAACCAATGTCTTTGCGTAAAATAACTTGCCGCAGATACTTGATTTCCGGAGATGTGTAATTTCTTTGAGTCCTGTGTGTTTAGAATTTGTCTCAGATTATTATTATTATTTTCATTTTACACCTTTTAATCCATGTGCCTTAGGAGATGCGAGCATTGCGCATTATTACACTATTCAACCCTCCTCCTGCTTCTCCTTCGCTTTTAGACACGTCACTATCAGACGCCTGGTTTCAGCTCGGGCTCAGCAGAGCACGGACAGTTCAGCGGGAGCCAAGGGGTCCATGAGCCCTACGGGGTGGCTCAGGCCCAGCATCCCTCCACCTACGCCCCTGGACCATCAGTACCTGTCAGTTTCGCGAGCAGCTCTCAGATCAGAGGTAACTTGTCTGTTTAAGTGGCAGGGATCACACATCATCTGTAATATAAGGAAACTTGCACATTGAAATACATTAATATTTGTAGTGTAGTACATACAGTCTGAGATTTCTCTTCAGGTTTTGTAACCCGGCTATAAATTCCCTTGTTCAGTAGTTTTTCCTTGGGATTACATTGTCCTTCATGCTTGTTGTGACATGCTCAGATCAATCATTTTAACCACGTGAAAGTGGACTTCAGTGATTGTTATAAGACAAAGCTTTTTGGCTTTTGTTCTCCCACAGGTGCGTCTGCGTTTCAGGCCATGCAGTACCTCCCCCACCAGCAGGCTGGCTACCCCGTCCACGGTCACTTCACCTCCCAGCCTGGTCAGTTCTTCTGTTGTCGTCGTCATCGTCCTTGTGTTCCCACTGCTGTTTCATTGCTAACCTAAATGTAAGCTCTGTATTTGATGTACATGATCGTGTGATCATAAATAGTAACCGTTGTATCTCATGCAGGATACATTCCCGGAGCAGGAATACCCCTCCAGAAGCAGCTGGAACATGCCAACCAACAGTCCGGCTTTACCGATGCAGTAAGAAATGAAATATCAACACATGCCTAATAAAAAAGAGGGATAGTGCGTTAAAATGCTGAAGTCTTACAAAAGATACTATTATGTCTAATTTGTATCAGACGGAACATAAAATGTATTAAAGTTTGCGCTTAAACATTTGCGAACATGCCATTGAAATGATTGTCTAAATGGTGGAAGCAGCTGGCGTAAGCTTTATTCGCCTGCCTTGTACTTCAGGTCATCACTTGCTTATCTGATTACATTTTTTTGTTCTGTCTTGTTGATATTCTCACAGGGTACTTTGAGGCCAATGCATCCACCAGCCATGCATCCTTCTGCTCCAGGGCTGCTGCCCACACCATCGATGGCGGTCCAGATTCCCACCGCAAAGGTGAATCTCGAAAAAACGCACACACACAGACACACACAGACACCTCTGTTTTCATTAAACCATTCATTCATCTTCATCGCTCCCTCTCTAATTCTGGGCAGAGGTGTGCATATCTATAGCCGTACAAGCAGTATGTTACAATAGCTTTTCCTCTGGCGCCAGCCTGAAGCCTCATCCGACAGTGTTGTCTTCTTGTGTGTAATGCATCCCAGCCTCACAGGGCTGCTGCCATGGCTGTAGACCTTCAGGTCGTCTGCACGTGACCGCCACATTGCACCAGCTTTTTTTTTTTTAACTACAGGGCAGCGGTGCTAAGACCTGCGGCAATTGCTTTATTTGTCGTTGCGTTTCACTTATTTCAATTTTTACCTGGGCTTCCAGCTCGGTCCAGTCTGATTATGAGATTATAATGTATTGTTTTAGGGCTGCTCCCAAACCCACATTTGTGCTGTGCTTAGAATGTGCTTGGTTACCTCCAGTCATTTTCATCATGTTATTCCATGTTTCCATCACCAGGCCCCATTCCAGAGCTCTCCCCAGGGTGCTCCTCGCCACGGCTTCCTCCCCCACAGCCAGAGCGGGCAGAGGTTCTACCACCATGGCAAGTAACTCGGAGCCACCTTCACCTTCATCGTCACTGAGGCTTCACTCAAGATTCTGGAAAACCTTTTGGACAAAAATGGATCGACTTCCTCGGCTGAATTATGCCATGTTCTTTGTGTTTTCTTTTCTGTACAGTATCTTTTTTTTTTTTCTTTTCTTTTTTCTTAACTTTGATAATGAGTGATCAGCAGTCCTCATGCTTGCGGGCTTCTGTTAAAATCCAACTTTGAGTTTTACATCACTTGAAATGTTAAATTTGTAAGTTTTGACGTTCTGGAGGTGCATACATGCACTAAAATGTTAAGATCTTGTATAAACCAAGACTGCACGAAGCAGAGGTTATTTTTTGTATACTAACATTCACAATTCCGACATCAGTGGAGTGTTCAGTTTCTCTGCAGTGACTTTGCTCACTAACAAATAGGGGGGGGGGAACAGAATAGTCAACAACACTTAAGTTGAATTTGGAGTACGTGGAATAAATCAACATCCCTGATAAGCACTACTAAAACTGAAACACATTGACTTAACCAAAATAATCTATTTCACTGTGTTGTTGATTTCTGGTTGATCACATTCGACCTATTACGGTTGGTTACCGCTAATTAAATCAACGAGATGACCATTGTTCTAACAAAATGATGGAGGATTTCCGGTGTTTTTCCATTGTCTTCTTCTACAGAATGAGTGACGTCTGAGCCTCTGCTGTTTTAAAGTTTTTATGTTGCTAAATAAAATGATGAGCAAACGCCACGTCCAACAGTTTGTGTCATGTTCTTTTGGCAATGGAGACATTCTGCACAGTTTGGATTTGAACACAAAGTAAGGATAGCAAACAAGTACACACAAGTTATCTGCCTCCTGAATCATCGCTCCGGGTTCAGGAGTACGCCAAATTATATCCTACTCATATTCTCCAAAGAGCTCAGTGTGAAGTGGCCTCTGTAAAGGGGTTCTGAAAGAGCGAATGAACAGTGAAGGACTTTTGAACAGATGAGAATTTGTTGTCGAAGCAGGCTTTTGTTTTGTTTTTGACACTTCAAATTCTTGAAGACGAAAAGAAACGTAACCTTGGTGTGCCATGTTGGTAACCTTTGTTTAATAGACAGGTGATAAAGTAAACAGCAGGAGGGGCTTGTTCAGATCTCCAAAAGAAAAGTTGCATACAGAAAAGATGAAACCTAGTATTCAATCCTGTAATAGCACACACTGAACAAGCCTCAACAGAACAATGCAGATCCAGAGGTGAAGCCCTTTGTAAAACAGGGAAACGTGTGTATATATATATATAAAAAAAAAACGCGGTTGTGACATTACCACCACCTTTCTTTTCCCTGATGGTAGGTAGCTACCGAAGATCTGTAGACTTAATCAATAGTGAGAGAACTTCCTCTACACCTCTGAACTTTTCCATCTATTTACATCTGTTTGTCCAGACTCAGATGTGGTTTTATGTGTGCATGTACATAGTGAATGTTTGTTTACCGTTAGACATTTCCAATTCGTTTCTAATTGAACCCCAAATAGGGGTCAGAAAATAGAGAGAGTATGAAAAACAAAGACAAAAACAAAGAGAAAGTGGGGGGGTAGCATTGACGAGGCAATATTTCCTCCTTTTTCCTAGGTCCAGCGCATCTCGTTTGCCCCTGAAACAGAAATACCCAACAATTACAACCATGCTACAAGCTGTTTCTTAGAGGAATACTGGAAGCAACTGGCTAGATGAGGCTGTAAAATGAAGTGCAACCCACAGAACAAAATACATCATTGCTCAAAAGTACAATATGAACCATAAGCTTTTATTTATATTCGATGCTACGTAAAAATGATACAGATACGCTCATAATAGTGTTAACATGAGACAAAAAAAAAAAAAAAACACATTAAGGGGTAGGCAAATCCACAGTGGCACACTGCTCAGTAACCATCGCTTCATACAGGCTTCAAATTTTGATTACACTCATCAAATAAGTTACATTTCGTCAATTAGAAATCTTTAAATTTCAGCTGATCTCCAGTAAGTACAGTTTAAACAAACATATAAATGGAAAAAAAAGTCATTGTGCAATAATATGGAAAACTTTGTGAGGACCTGATTATATCTCTCTTATAATATAAGAATGAAGTGTAGTGGATATTCATGATTGTAAATATAAGATTTTTTTATTTTTTATCATATAGAAGGTCAAATCTAAACATCCAACATCGGCCTTGGAATTTGTTGACAGGAGTTGCCTTCCCCCTCGGTCCAATGAAGAACAACTGTGCATGTATATGACATCACACACACTTGCACTGGCATGGCGCGTGCTGGTGGCTTGTGGTGTAACACCCAAACACGCACACACACACACGCACACACGCACACACACACACACACAGCCACACACTCCTCTTCAGGCAGGCTGGGGTCAGGCGGTGGTTGGGGGACAGCTAAATGTCGACACAGCAGTAGCTCTGTATTTACCTGCAGTGGCTTATTTATTCACGGATTTGATGCTAATTGCAGCTTCTTCATCCATTGCATTTAGAACAGTGATCTAAAAGAGCAAAAATATAAGATGTTTAAGATGTTATAGTTTCTTCCTGCTTTTTTTTTCACATGATCACGTTAGCGCTAAAAGTGACCCCGGGTCATGTGAGTTTGACCCCTTTATCTTAATCCCGGGTCATGGGCATCAAACTAACTACAATTTGAAAATGAAGCTAAGAAACGTGCTGCCTGAAGTCAAATTTTATCATATCGACTAGAGAAGAAAATGACTCTCAAATGTGAGGATTTTATGTTTAAAATTATAATTTGCATTATTTGGGGCTTCGGACTGTTATTATAATAATAATAATAATATAATAATAATTTTCCTCACTACAACGTCTCAGATCGTCAACTCTGTATCAGCTAGCTGTAGTGTGAGCGCGACGATTCCTAATGTTTGATTGTAGTACTGCGTTAACTAAAACAATGAATGATGCTCGCCACACCACAATGGCAGCGACGTGTCCCGCCTAGTTTCCGAACAGGCAAAGTAGACAGTAGAAAAGAGCGCGAGGTGAGGTGACAGCACTAACCAAGATCTCGTCTCCGGCTTCATGCTTGCTCTCTATCTCTTTGCCCAGGTCTCCCTCGGGAATCCTCAGATCCTCTCTCACCTCCCCGTTGTCCTGGAGCAGGGACAGGTAGCCCTCTTGGATCCCAATCAGCTGGCAGAGGGAAACATTGGAAACAACAGAAAAGAGTAAGTAGAGTACTTTGATACATGCAGGCATTGTCTTTTCCCTCTTTCTGTTCCTTAACTAGCCACTGAACTAAATGGTGGTGTTTTAGTGTGCATGTGTGATTCATATGTTTATTATTGTAGCACACATAACGTTTATTTTATGTATAAACATTTCAGTTTGAATGGCTTCCAATACGCAGACTGTTTTGACTTCATGACTATTTTTTGCTTGTTCCACTCAGTATCATATAATCTGACTTTTTCCTCACCTGGGAGTGTGTTATTTGAAAGAAGTGGTTGTGTACCTGACCAAATGTTCTGAGCAGTAGTATGGAACCGACTCGGGTGATATTGTATTTTAACAATATACTGGATTACAAGCTGCTGTCTCTTCAGCCCCTCCAGCTGTCTCACCTGGTAGTCCATTCTCCGGATGTTGGGGACGTCCATGTTGTGGGTGGAGGGACAGATATCTTCATACTTCTTACCAGAGAAGATGTCGATACCAACCAGGTGGACCTGCGCCAGCACAAAACACGCAGAAAAAAAATGACAAACGGCTTTCTAACTGGTGTATTTCAAAACACAATATCCACTTTAGAGAATATCAGTATCTATAACATATTTCATTTCCAATGAGTAAAGCAAGTGCTTGAGTGACCTACTATCCTTTAAAAAAAGGGTAGTTGGGTATGCGTAAGTGTAATAAGTGTATCACATTTAAACATCATTTATAAAACATAAACAGTTCCAAATACTAAATATTTTTAGCAATGGAAATTGTAACCCAAGCAGGGACACTTTAATGTTCTTGTACAGACTGAAAGTGTCCATTAATGTCCATTAATATGAATGACTGTGATCTAGTGTTTATTGCAGAGATAGATGGATAGTTTGTAGAGTGATAATTCATTGAAATTCTCCCTCGGGTAAACCTGTAGCAAGACTTGTTTCAAAACTGCACAATATCTTTTATCAAAGTGAGTCCACGTTGGAAAAAACATGTAGTTATTAGTCTGAGTCGTGCATCTAAGCCCTGCAATAATGTTCTGGGACATCAGCATCCCGTGTGTCCCAGCGCTTCAGGATTTAATGACCTTAGCGTGGCCGTGCTTGCCAGTCTTGGAGGTGGACATCTCGACGATCTTGCAGGGTCGGCCTTTCAGCACAACAAAGCCATTTTTACGCAGGGCCGAGCACTGCATGGGGAAGGTGGCGGATGCCCCGGCATCACCTGAGGTGAAGTCCAGATCTTGGTCTGCCATGCCTGCTGTGGAGGCCAGCACACAGGATGCAGACATAAAAATATATGTTCATGGTTGATTCAGGAAAATGACAGCAGGCACAGTTACCGTGAGATCTAGGAGGTGTTTTCACTTCATATTGTGACATAGGACAAAATGCTGTATGGGATGATGATTTTAGTGATTTAGTGAAATCAGTGCATCATGCATTTACTAAGACTGGGGAATTTGATGATATTATTGTGGACAGGATACCAAAAACAATACTTTTTCCATACCTTATTTTGATAAATATGAACATGTTTTTCTATGAAGTTTTTTTTTTCATCAAACGAAAAAAACATGTTCCATAAACATAACCATAAAAGAATTTGCCTAAAGAAAACACAGTATAAAACTGCCAAAATGATTATTTAAAACAGTAAATATCTGATTAAAGGATAAGTAAACAAGACTACAAATATGGCCAGGCGTACAATACCAACTTTTGATACTTGTCAGTTTTAGATACACTGTGCAACAGTTTTAGATACACTGTGCAACAGTTTTAGATACACTGTGTAACAGTTTTAGATACACTGTGCAACAGTTTTAGATACACTGTGCAACAGTTTTAGATACACTGTGTAACAGTTTTAGATACACTGTGCAACAGTTTTAGATACACTGTGCAACAGTTTTAGATACACTGTGCAACAGTTTTAGATACACTGTGTAACAGTTTTAGATACACTGTGCAACAGTTTTAGATACACTGTGCAACAGTTTTAGATACACTGTGCTACAGTTTTAGATACACTGTGCTACATTTTTATACACACTGTGATACAGCTGTGCTAATGTGGTAGATACACAGTATTTAGACTGATATTGATTTAACAGCCACACATAAACATTTTCAAATGTACTGTAATATTTAATTTTATCTTCTCTATCGTCTGGTATTTACTGGGGCTGATTTAACTATTGACTTTCAGATCAGACTCAACTTCATTGTGGTACACACACTGGATGTATACTTGTATTTAAAGAGTAAGGAGGCCTAATGTCTATACAGATTAGTCCATTAAGGAAGACAAGCAGCCCGTGCTGCCTGGTGGATAGCTGTCAGTATTGCAGCAGAGCGAGATGGAAAGTGAATGGAGAGTTGGCGGGTGATACCAATTAAAACTTGGGGGGTGCAAAGGAAGTCACACATATAATGCCGAGCTAAATAAAGCAACAGAAACATGGCACCTGTTAGCCAAACCAATAAGCCCAGTCCTACTGTACTTTTGATTTTGATTTTGAATTAAAACAAATGAAAAGTTAAAATGTGAGTTTAATAGGCTATGTATACCTGCAATTTGAGTAATCAACGTTAGTGGCAAACTCGTCATTAACGTAGCAGTGATGTAGCACACGAGCTAGTTCACTACAAAAAGTGGCTCTAATGTTCAGACAAATGAACATATTCCTTTAAAAAATATTCAGAAGTTATGGGCTTTACTGCTCTAAAACGTTACACCGGGGCTAATCCCTTCTTCCCGTCGTGTTCTGTCTTATTTGTACAGTATATGTTTAAATTACATTCAATTACTTATTCTATTACGACTTTTTTCACTCAAAATATCACGACTCTCCAAATCTCATCAGAGGAACACAGGTGGGATGAGTTATATTTTGAATGTGCAGAAAGGCTGAAGATGTGCTGAAGCACATCTGAGCTGTTAAAGTCGTGGATCAATTCAAATGAATTGGTGTAGGCTACCATCGACGTGAGCAGGTGCCACATGCACATTCAAAGAGGTTTCCCTCCATACAAAAAGACGCACAGAGGATGAAGAGTAAATCATGCCTACACGTGTGTTGACTCAGCAGAGATAACATTAAATGAGAAAAGTTGATCTACAGAAGAATAAAATGTTGAAAGCTATACAGAATGCCCAAGGGACTTGCTCCATTATATTCCATTTTGTTTTTTTATATTTCGAATTGTCACCTGTGTTTTCCTTTACATAGATATTGACATTTCCACCATAAATTGGTGTAGAAAAATCACCAGAATGCAGGAAATGGGGAGACGTATTGAGCCCTGGGGGTTCTCCCACCAGTGGAAAAAGGTCAATGCTATATTGCCTACCATAATAATAGTAATTCAATAAGACGCAGTGCTTTTAGTATCTGTATTGACATCACATTTACACTTGCAAAAGAATAATAGTGTGCTTAGCAGGACTTTGAGAAGTGCGGATCCAGAAAAACGAGCAGAATTTGAATACACACACACACACACGCACACACACACACTTCACGTGTTCCCATTAATAATAAATACAAATACATTTATTTTATATAGCGCTTTAAAAGGTCCTCAAAGGCACTTTACATGGTAAAGACAAAGAAAAACAATAACAAGATCAGTATAACAACAACAGTATAGGCTAACAACAAGAGATTGCCATTGATCCGTTTTTTTGGAAGTCACCTGCAAAAGAATAATAGTGTGCTTGACAGGACTTTGAGGGAGATCATAGAATTTCAAAAAAGAATTTTAAATTACTGCATGAACTTTCTTCATAATATACCGTTACTGGTTTCATAAAATAACCTTTGGTCTGTTGTTGTACAATGAAAACGAGGCATTAGCTTTAATATTGTGATTTTGATTTATATAGCACTAATAAAGGGGGGGGAAGAACAATAAATAGTTGGGCTATGTGATTACATCAAACCTTAAAGTTTTAATTCTAACAATAAAACACTTTCCTCTAAAAGCAAAAAAAAAACAAAAAAAAAAACACTAAAACTGTCTTATTGCAAAACGATGAATAATCCTAACAAAAACCTTCATTTTATTTGTGTGAAGTCCGACACGACCCACGTCCATACATGCACACAACTGGCACACAAACACATACAATAGCCTCCTCCCTCCTTTGTACATGAATTCAAATGAATGACTGTATCATTGACGTGAGCGGGTGCCACGTGCACATTCAAAGAGCTTACTTTCCCAAACAAGAGACACAAAGAGAAGGACGAGTAAATCATGCCTTCGTGTATGTTGACTCAGCAGAGATCAAGAGAAAGTTGATCTACAGGAGAATAAATACACAATTTAAAGCAATTTGCAGAATGGCTGAGAGCCTTACCGCATTACATTCCTTTGTCATTTTAGATATTGAATTACCACCTGTGTTTTCATTTAGCCTACATAGGATACTGTAAATAAAGACATTTTCACCATGAATTGGTGCTCTCATTTTAACCTGCAACCAACTAGTCATGCCTCTCTACCGCTGGGCTGCAACCGCCCAAGTTTCCCACCTGTGTTTTACTACCAGCCCTGCCACATAGGCTAGTTAGTATCTATTATTTAACCACCTGTCATGTTGTAAACGGCCCATATAGCCTACACGTTCAACACGGGTGCCAAATGTAGAAAGATGAGGCTGACTGCGGCCTAGTGCGTACAGAACGTGCCCGCCGTCGCAGCGGGTCCACGGCCACGGAACATCCATGCGCACTGACTGACTGCACTCGGGCCGGCCGATCGAGGCCCTTCTGATGAAGAGAATCAAGTTCTCCAGGCAAAAATAACAACGCCGCTTGAGCCTGTCGCGATATTAACGCAGACCTACAAGCGGCCGTGATTATTTAAATCTTACGCTGACTGTCAACAAACCCAGACATAGCCCGTAGAAATTGGTTGAATTCTGGCCCGACGGTGTACATTACTGACTAAGTTGAGACCGCTTGAATATGTTAGCCTCAGACAGGCATGTGCATATAGGATATATAACTCGTCTGCTCAGGCGCAAACACGCCCCGTCTATTGGATGTTTTGATAAGGAACTTACCCTAGTGGTAATAGCTCTCCTCTCTTATTTATTTATCAGCCTTTCTTCCCTTTAATTCTCCCTCCTCCTCTTTGCCTCCCTGTATCCGTGCTCGTCTGGCCGGGGTCTGTCTCCTCCTCTGTGGCTCGCCCGCGATGTCGCTCCCTTTTTCTTTAGCTAACGTTATCTCTTTTTTATTCCTCTTTCATTCCTGTCGTTTCCGCTGGCCTCTCTTCTCCCCCTGCTTTGTAATCCAGACTGCAGTTTACCTCGTAAAGAGGCACAAGACTGTTAAAGTCTGCCACCAGGTCAAGAAGAAATCACAGCCCTGAACCCTGCTGCCTGTAACGTCTGTAGCCGATACTCAACCTTCTCTGTCTCTTCTTCACCCAGCTCCTCTCGCCACTATCAGAACATGACAACATAATCTAAACACACGACTTCCCGTTGGAACTGTCAGAATAAAGTCCTTCATTAGTAAAAGACGTTATTACAATGTTATTGTGGAGTCATGATAGGCTGCCCCGGAAAAATTATCTCTATTATTATAAAAACTACTAGCAATATAGCTGTAATAACCAAAATTGGTTGATAATATCGACCATACCAATATATTGGCCATGCTCTACATTGTCATGTAGAGTGCGATGTTACATAATGTATAATTTGAAGTAAATAGTAGCTCCCACTATCAGGTGCACATCAAATTCACATTATATTGCCACAAAGCTTATTATGATTGTGCCTTAAATACTTTTTGATATGTTTATACTTGTGCTCTTTCAAGTAAGTATGTAAGTAGGCTACATAAAGGACTTGGATGTGCATTACTGCATATGTGTGACATTTTCACAAGAAACCTTGAAAGCTGTTTATTCATGTTTATTTAAGAATGCATTAAGTCTGTAGTTCAGGAGCTATTGTCGTTTTAATTTGGACAAACCCTTTTAGGCATTTTCTTCTTTTGCTCAAAAGAAGAGGTGGATTGGAACACGTTGTGAGAGAGAAACTATAATTTGGAAAATGATGGTGTCCGTTTAATTTATTATCATGCCAATAACTTCATAATAATGTGAAAAATACTGTCATAACAAACCTACATAATTATACACTCTTACACTGAAGGTCCAGTTTCAACTTTTCCGGTCTTCTCTTCCCTAATTTACAGTGGCTTTGGCTTGATGCTGCTCTCATCCGAATGCCCATGAAACAAACCTCGGCAAATTGGTATGTTCTGCGCATGCGTCGCTTTTGCAGGCACCACTCCACTCTTCTGGATCGGATTTATATACTTCCCATGGAGCAACGTAGCCTAGATGTCACGACAAATGCATGCGTTGATCTTAGCCACGTGTTTTTACGCATGTTTTGTATTATGAAAAAAAAAAAAAAAGTAATTTATATTAGTTCCCCAAAATAAAAAGTTAAAGTGGCAAACTGAGCTTTGCCGCCATATTTCATCTGGTACATACAGACTATATAGTGCCTTTACTTGCATATTAATGTTTTAAAACATTTCTAATCCAGATGCAGTGTACTGAAACTGTAATGTTCACATCGAATATAATTCATGACTTTGAGTTAAAAGCATTGTTTACATAAGATTTTCTGTTGGCCAATTGATGCACGTCGTGATTCGTAAGCTGCGCATGCTCAGTGTGTGCGAGGAGTGCAGGCTATGAGCCGAGACGCTATTCATTTGTTGCTCCAGATTCGAGCGAATAAAACACTGTTTATGTCACGTCAGTGTGATTCTACATTTCTGTACATGCAGTACAAGAACAAGACATGGTGTCAGAAGTAAAAGAGTGAAGACGACTCGGACAGAATGGACGTCGCCGGAGTTCCTTCACCCCATATGGATTGGGATGCTAGCAACCTGCCCGTAGCATGGCGCAAGTTCAAACTTAATGTGGAATTGATGTTTACCGGTCCGTTTAAGAAGAAACCAGAAGACGAGAAATGCAGCTATCTTCTCCTGTGGGTCGGAGAAAAAGGTAGAGACATCTATAATACATGGACGTTAACAGAGGCAGAGGCAAACGTTTTGAAATCATACTATGAGCGTTTTGAAGCATACGTAATGCCAAAGTCCAACGTCATTTTCGCACGCTACAAATTCCATGAGAAGATACAGGGAGCTAGCGAAAAAAGCGAGCCTTTTGAACAGTTTGTCACAGAATTGAGACTGCTCGTGAAGGACTGTGGATATGCTGACAATGAGGATATGATAAGAGATCGAGTGGTGTTTGGCATTCATTCACCCAAGGGTCGTGAAAAGCTGCTTAATGTCGGATCTGATTTGACGCTGGACAAAGCAATAGACATCGCTAGGTCTCATGAAATAGCACAAGTGCAACTCAAGACAATAGAGGGCAGCAACAGTTGACAGGAACAGGCAGTTCACGCGATTGGCAAACAGTATCACAAGAAAGTTGCTTGGCGAGCCCGCCAAGAGAGAACAAAAGGACAACACGACGACGCACACAAGCCAGCCGACTGCCGGGTTGCAAAATTACGAATCCCACTATGGCAACGCCAAGACCCGCCCTTCAATCACTACTATTGGCCAGGCGTCCAAGGTAACGTGACCCCATTTGTTCAGGTCCTATCCCCTGACCAATCCGCTATCCTAACCTTAACCACTCCCCAACCAATCGAGCTGCTTCGGAGGGCGGGTCTTGGCGTTGCCATAGTGGGATTCGTAATTTCGCTGCCGGGTTAGCACCAAAACCTGCTGCTACTGCGGGAATAAAGCTCATGGTGGGAACAGCTGTCCAGCAAAAGGGAAACAAATGGAACCATTTTGCAAAAGTGTGTCGTTCCAAGCAAGGAAAGGGGAGTCCATGCAGTAAGTGAAAATGAACCAGACAAGTATGCAGACGTTGAAGATTTGTTTATTGATGCAGTAACAAAAGGAAACGGTTCTCAAGAAACCGAACAGGCTTTTGCAAGTTTATAAGCGGGACCAAATCAAAACACGGTCAAATTTCAAGTTGGACACCGGGGCATCAGCTAATGTCATTCCCACACATACCTTCAAGGGCTTGGGAATACAGAATATGCTTCAACCCTCAATGCGCCCGCTTTATGGCTATGGTGGAGAGCAGCTTGTAGTTAGAGGCAAGTATAACATGAAATACCGGAACATCCAGTTGATGCTAAAATTTTATCTTGTGGACACACACATGCACAGCCAGTGCTAGGATTACAAGCATGCCTGGATTTTGGATTGATCAAGCTCATTCTCTCTGTGTCCGCTGAACAAAAAGTGCCTGTAATGGAAGAGTTTGCAGACGTTTTCAAAGGGATAGGACTGTTCCCTGGTGAATGTACCATTCACATTGAGCCTAATGCAGTGCCTGTTGTTCACCCACCAAGACGTGTTCCCATTGCTTTACGTGATCGCCTGCGGGATGACGATTGTGGACGACATTCTCATGTATGGCAGGAACAAGCAGAAGCATGATGAAAACCTCCATGCCATGCTGCAGCTTTCCAGAGAGAGAGAGAGAGGAGTGAAGCTCAACCCAGAAAAGAGTGTTGTCTGCGCCACCGAGGTCAGCTACTTTGGGCACCTCCTCACCAAAGACGGAGTCAAGCCTGATCCAGCCAAGATTGCGGCTATCAAAGAGATGAGAGCCCCAAAGGACAAAGGTGAGCTGGAAACAATCTTAGGCATGGTGAACTATTTGTCAGGTCTTGCCAGCATCAATGCGCCTCTGCGTCACCTGTTGAAAGAGACAAATGAGTTAACATGGGATGCACAGCATGAAGAAGCATTTCAGAAGATAAAAGAGCTCATCACACGTGAACCAGGTCCTGTCCTTGCATATTTTGACCCCAACAAAAGGCTCACCCTACAAGTCGATGCCAGTACGCACGAACTAGGTGCCGTTTTGCTGCAAGATGGCAGACCGATTGGATATGCATCAAAAGCACTCACTGACTGTGAAGTCAACTATGCGCAGATTGAGAAGGAGCTATATGCCATTTTGTTCGGGTGCTAATGCTTCCATCAATATGTTTATGGCCACCACATCACAGTGGAAAGTGACCACAAACCACTGGAATCCATCATTCGCAAACCTCTCGCAGCAGCATCCCCCAGGCTGCACGGATACGCATTGGTCACATGGGCATTGAAAAGTGCAAACGGAGAGCACGGGACATCCTGTTTTGGCCAGGCATGAACAAGCACCTTGAGGAAACGGTTGGAAAGTGGTCCACATGCCTCGAACACAGACCTTCCAACACCAAGGAGCCCATGATCCGCCACAAAATCCCTGATCGGGCATGGCAGACTGTTGCTACGGATTTGTTCACCTGGAACAATGAACAATACATAATCACAGTGGACTAATGAAGCTCAGCGCAAATTCTTTCAGGAAGACGTCGTTAACCCAATCAGTACTCTTTCTCCGTAAATCAAACCAGCTGTTTAGAAGCCATACTTTCACTTAAACCAATCAGTCATGACCACGGAATTCAAGGACCAATCACAGCACTACAGCTCTGCTTAAATAGGTTTCTTTTGGTGTCAGTTTTTCGTTTCAGGAAAGCGCTCAACCCTCCACCTCCCCTGACGCCTCCAGTCTTCATGATTCTCCCGGATGGCCATTCCGTTGCCTCGTCGGTCTGGTCCCTGGTCTCTTCTCCGCCGCCACCAGTGTCTAGACTCCATCGGGGGATATGTTTCCTATTCTCTACCCTTTTAAAAAATATTAATTTGATGGAGTCTAATCTCCAAAAGACTCATACATTTTTGTCATGCAGTTGTATAATAAATATTGTTCTTTTGCATATCTGCAAACAAAGTCTCTCCTGATTGAATTACAGCAGGTATTTTGAGCTTGACAAGTTGCATAGCACAACAGCCTCTGCTATAATACACAAACTCAAAGCAACCTTCGCCAGACATGGCGTACCTGAGACTGTTATATCAGATAACGGCCCTCAATACAAATGCAGAGTTCGAAGTGTTTGCAGACAACTGGGAGTTTACCCACATAACTTCCAGTCCACATTATCCCCAAAGCAACGGACTCGCAGAGAAATCTGTACAGATTGCAAAAGCGCTGTTGGAAAAGGCCAAATGTGACGAGAGATCCTTACCTAAGCCTCCTTGAATATCGCAACACTCCTGTTGACAGTTTCAGATCACCTGCTCAACTGCTCATGAGCAGGCGGTTGCGTTCAGTATTACCCAGCACACACCAGCAGCTTCAGCCAAAGGTCATCAGTTGGAGAGAAGTTCATGCTAGGCGAATCCAGCAACAGCAGAAAACGTACTACGACAGGTCAGCCAGACCTCTCTTGCCACTGCAGGAAGGTCAACACATCCGCTTTCAGGAGCAAGGTCAGTGGAAACCTGCAGTAGTCATCAGACCGGCTGAAACCGACAGTTCCTATCACATACGATCAGCTGAAGGAGGACAGGAGAAACAGACGCCACCTCCTTTCCACTAAAAAACCATCACACTCACATTGACAAAAATCCTGAGGACAATGCACCACAGACTCTGCTCAACAGCACATCTCCTACTCCACAGACCGCGAATGAATCTTCCCCTCTTACCACCACTTACAAGACAATATCCGGACGTGAAATCAGGCCTAGAGCTGTCTTGAACTTATAATGCCATGTAAAGGGTGTAGCCGGCTCATTGCCTTAAAAAAAATATAAAAAAAGAAATAAAAAAAAAAGAATGTGATGCTTGGTTCTGATTGCAACTGTGTCATATGTGATACCTAGTTCTGTTTGCAATTTCGTGATTCCTGACATCTTAACAGATGTGTTAATATCAGTGTATGAAAGCTAATTAAATGTTAGAGCAGTTACCTTGTAAGTACCACACTACAGTTATGTTGTAAACTAGCGAATATATCTCGTTTCAGATTTGACTGTGTGTAGTGTCTGGATTAGAACCTTACACTTCTATAAAAAGGGGGATGTAATATTCACATCGACTATAATTCATGACTTTGAGTTAAAAGCATTGTTTACATAAGATTTTCTGTTGGCCAATTGATGCACGTCATGATTCGTAAGCTGCGCATGCTCAGTGTGTGCGAGGAGTGCAGGCTATGATCCGAGACGCTATTCATTTGTTGCTCCAGATTTGAGCGAATAAAACCCTGTTTATGTCACGTCAGTGTGATTCCAAATTTCTGTGCATGCAGTACAAGAACAAGACAGAAACTACAAGACATGGTTTAGGGTGTGTTCTGGACTTTTCACATTCACTAAACAGAAGTTTAAGTATTTTTTCGTATAATTTACCCTGCATCTTTCTTAATCCACAGTGTCAGTGCTGTCATCCTGTCAGCGTGCTCCTCTGCTGGCTGTAATTCCCTCTGCTATGGTAATAATTACAGTTCTAATTAGAGTCTTTTTTCTGTCCAGAGACCCATGGTTTCTGTGCACAGCGAATGGTTACGTTGAACTTGGCAGTCCTTAGAGCTGCTGGGTTAAATTTAGTGCTGTGAAACTGGAGTCCTATGACCTATGTGCCGAGGGGTGTAGTTAAAGGCATAGTTATTGTAACTCCAAAAGGAAAATTCTCTCTCTTTCTTCTCGGTAATAATAGATTAACACATCATTTATGATACTGTGAATAAAAGAAATCCCATCCATCATCCTTACAACCATATGAACCAAATGCATCATGTTGGAGCAAGCCTTTCTTCCCTCCTACTGGTTAAAGACAGCATTTGTCTGATAAACCCACTCAACAAGTTTCCATTTTATGCTACTTTATACAATGTCTACTTGGGGCCCCTTGTCACATTTCAGATGTTTTGAGTTGTTAGCAGTGTCACCAAAGTGACATTTCCCCTCTAAACTTCTGAGATGGTTTCATTCATAAATAACATTTTGAGGCCCCAAGAAAGAGGTCAAATTATACAACATTTCAGATTGTGTAGCAGAACTTTGGGTTTTCTTTTCTATACTCCATTAACCATCTCACAACTCCCCAGATTTATCTTGTGACCCTTTGGAGGGGCCCTACCCATAGGTTGGGAACCACTGAGCTAAACTACCTAACTGTATCTAAAGTAGGCCCAGTTCAAACTAGCTGCACCCGGATCAGCTACAACAGTATGCTACTATGCATTAATATTAATAATGTAATAATTTAGTGGCAAAGTGCCCAACTTTGCTGACAATACAATGAGAATATTTTTTTTAAGAAGTATATTAAAATGTAGAGACAGTGTGAAGGGCAGAAAATAGCTATTTGGTTTTTATGAGAGCTACTGGAGTAATTACACGACTTTGATATCCAGAAGGAGGCAGTAATGCAACGTCAAGGATGCCAACTGCCGGGAAACTTCAAAGAAGAAGAAGAAGAAGAACAAGAAAGGTTTCGGGAAGAAGAGAAGAGGGAGGGGACTCCGGAGTGAGTAGCAATCCGACAGCGAGCATGACCGACGCTGAGGCGCAGAGCGCTCCACCATCGGCACCTGTGGAAGACGAGCCACAGCCAGAGAGGAAAGTCATAGGTGGGTGTACTAGAGAGTGTTTATGGTACAAACCTGTGTGTGGAAAATTGTTCAGGAGTATTTCAAACTACCAACTTTAGTTTGAGTCCATATGCGCTTTATGGATATGAGTGAGGTAAACAGATTTATGTTGTAGCAGCATATCGTTTGATGCATTGTGGTCCCACTAATGTAAAAAAACAACAACTTTTTTTCGTGTGTTCTTTTTATCTTCTGTGGTACTACTTTAGCTAAATCGACGAATAACTGTCAGTCATTTTTTTTCGGTTTTTGGAGCAACACGTGTGCGGAGTTTTACACATGGGGTTTTGTGGGAAGCAACTAACGTTACCAACTAAGTCAAACCTCCACCCTGGAAACCAAATACCAGCTTAAGAGCTTTTATTGGCAGAAAAAAATGTAGGAACGTAAGGCCTAATTTAAGTCATAGTTAACCCAAAACTGGGTCACTTTTTTGTCTGGTTCCTCTACTTAGACTGTAAAAATAATGTTCTTTCAGCACATTAATTTATCGTCTTTTAAGCGGTTTTTTGTTTTGTTTTCTGCACTAAGAAGCAAAACAAGATGAAGCCATATTATTTGTTTTAAGTGTTTAACAGTGTGAACACGTGACCTAAATTTCCTCTTTATCAGCTGTCGCGCGCGCCGACCCGCACGTGCCCGCGCGCCCTCACAGGTGCAAATCATTTCCCTGAGAAGCTAACGTCCCAATTGAAATGCGTTTAGGTGAATTTCCAGGGGAACCGTTAACCGATTGTCCTCGTAAGGGTGATGTATTTAGATTTCCATGACCATCTTTTGAGATGAGAAAAAAATGTAGCCTTGTTTAGCAGCCCCCTCCCTCGTGACCTAGTGCAGACCTGGTTTCAAAGTCTTACTGTTAATAATTGACACACAGAGCTCCCATTTTCTTTATGTAAGTTAAGGCTGCCATTGGTACAAGCAAGATAACAGTCAGTATTATGCTCTTTGAATGGTTGTATAACAGTGCACCTTATGTGGAATGTCACTGGGATACGCATTTAATCATGTGCTACCTGTTACTGTAGCCACCTTGGTCCAAGGAACAGTGAAGTGGTTCAATGTGCGTAATGGATATGGCTTCATAAACAGGTACTGCGTTTCCTCTACATAACTTTTGGATATTTATATTACTTGCATCAACACAATTTTTTAGTGCATATTTTTTTCAGTAGCTACTAATACTGAAGTTTAATTTCTCACAGGAATGATACCAAAGAAGATGTGTTTGTTCATCAGGTAAGACAAAGTGTATTTTCTTGAATTGAATGTTTTTATGGGTTGATGTGGAACCATTCTTTAATGCTCAATGTTTCTCATCAGACAGCGATCAAGAAGAACAATCCTAGGAAATTCCTCCGCAGTGTTGGAGACGGGGAGGTCGTGGAGTTTGATGTGATTGAAGCCGCCAAGGTGAGAATCGGAAACTATTTGATGGTGTGGCAATGCCACAGAAGTTTAAGGTCTGATTTGAACCTTTCCCGTTCCTGCCCCTCTTTGGTGTCCCTCAGGGCTCGGAAGCAGCCAATGTAACTGGTCCAGGCGGTGTTCCAGTCAAAGGCAGTCGTTACGCACCCAACAAACGCCGCTTCCGTCGACGGTTCTTCCCTCGCAGCCCAAGGCCTGGTGACGAGAGCAAACCAGCTGATGGCCAGTCCTCTGCTGTTGAGGGCGAGGGGTCAGAGAACGATGGAGCGAGACCTCAGCAGCGCCGCCGTAGGCCCCGCAGACCACGGCAGGAAGCACAAGATGTAAGCTGAAGCACAAGGATTGCTACAAGGGGAAGCAACAACCAAGTTGTACTGTTTTGTATTTTTGTATATTTTCTGCTTTAACTGTTTATCTCTATGTAAAGTGCCTTGAGTACTTTTTTATTTTTTTTTATTTTTTTGCGCTATATAAAATAACTGTAGAACTTTATGGCTACAACCCAGAGTGAAATGAGTGTAAAGCTTGTATTTAAGAAGTAAAGTTGCTACACTTAAGAAATTTAAGAGATTTAAACTTTTTAATTTTGAAGCTTTGCAAAGTTTTTAAATATATTAAGAATCTCTTGAAAGTAATGGGATAAAGATGGAACTGCAGTCTGTTCTGCACCAGACTTGTCTGAGGTTTTGTCTGCTTGACCTGTCAGGTTGAGGCTGGAGAGCAGAAGAACGGAGTGGCAGAGGGGGACCAAACACAGCGACCGCCACAGCGCAGATTCTGGCGCCCATACCGCAGGTGCCAACACTGCCTATATTCTGTTGTTAATTTTTCTGCTTCTGAATTGCAGACCTGCAAAGCTGATTTTACTATTTCCTGTCGCAGACCGTTCCGTCCTCGCCCCCCTCCTGAGCAGGCTGCAGACGGCCAGCAGGCTGCTCCGGAAGAGAGCCAGGAGCAAGGCGAAGTGAAGCAGACAGAGGCCTCTGAGAGCCCCCAGACCAACGGAGAAAGAGTTGAGGGCCAGAAACCACAACGCCGCCAGTCTAGACGGCGCAGGCAAAAGAACTCTGAGTCCTCTACCTCGAAGGTGAGGGATTTATCATTTATGGTCGGTAAACTGTATCTGTACTGGGGCTGACAAATGAGGTACTGGGGCTGACAAATGAGGTACTGGGGCTGACAAATGAGGTACTGGGGCCATTTCCCAAATACAACTAAAGACTCCCAAGTGCAGAATATCTATATGGAACAAGTAAGAACTTACATTTTGAGGGTTGTTTGGCGACGGATCACAATATAAAGGCTCTTCTCCAACTTGCCTCAAGTCCAACAAAGTTGCCCTGAAACAGGATGTGATGTCAAGGGTTTCATGTAGGGAATCAGAAAATATTGATCAGAGCTGACAGTGCAGCATTATACAAAATGGGCTGATGGGGTGCCACTAAAATCACTGACAACTTTATTTTTATTTTTTTTATTTTTTATTTTTTTTTTACTACAAAAGAAGCATCTGTAGTGTCCCTGTGATTTAAGGTGCATACTTTATTTATTTAAATTTATTTTTTTTTTATTTTAATTTGCAATGTCACGGGTTTACTTCTATTTTAGATGGAATGTCTTTTGGAAACAGACATTTGTGTTTACTGTTATTGCGTGCTTAACACAATATTGGTACTTTACACATTCAGAACGATACAGAGAAGTCTGCATCAGAGCCTGGTACCCCCCCACAGACCTCCAAACCAGCTGACCTTAAATCCACATCAAAATCCCCAAAGGCCTCCCCCAAAACGTCTCCTAAAACAGCAAAATCATCCGAGGTAAGGTGTTAACTACTGCCTCTCTCTTCTTTTTTTTTTTTTACACCCATTCCCTTATCTGTATGATCACTGGTGTTTGTTGTGTTGACACAAATATCTAAACTGTCTCCTTCCCCACAGCAGGCAGCTGCCGCAACAGTCCCAGCACCAGCAGAGTGACGTTGGTGAGAGGACAGTCTCGTGACCCTTGGTAAGAGGTGGGTCAGGCAGGGTGGGGGACATGAGGGTGTAGGGTTGCACTTGTCGCATCTTTTACAGAGGGCAAGATGACAGGCGTTAACAGGTTGACAGGTTGTTTAAAGTATTCCTGTAGTTGGATTTTTAAGGTGAAATGATAAAGGGGTGGCAAAATTTTGTCTTTAAGGATTTTTTTTTTTTTTTTTGTAATTCAGGGAACAATTCAGAGTGAAACCTCTGAGCCTGGATTTCAGGTTAATGCAGTCTTTGTTTTAGGGTCAGAGGTGTCTTTTGTGTTTTAATGTCTTTGTTTCTGTACTGTCTTTCTCTCATTTCCTGTGTCTCCCTTGCGTCTTTTTATTTTTGTCTTTGTTTTCGTAGGTCCTAGGGTTGGAGAGCTGGACCTATTTCAGAACACATGCACTGCTCTCCCCTCCCTGCACTTGCCCTATCCTCCAACCCACCCTGTGTCGCTGTCATCCCTCAGGCCCCCTCCCCTCTCATCTTGTCTTGTGTTGTCCTGTCTAGACAATGACGTTTGAAAAGAGGGATGAGCTAGGGAAACGGGGAATACAAGTGGGTGCATATTTAGAAGTTGATACATCTTTAAAAAACAAAACAAATGGGAAAGAATGGACAATCTGCTTGGCAGCCCAGTTATTCCAACCCCCCTTTGAAAATGATTTTTCTTTAATTGCCTAGATGGGACACATCAAGTAGTTTATTGAGGAGCCAGCCTTGATTTTTATTTAACTTGTTTTAAATTTGGTTGAAGAGGGGAAAACCAAGCAGGTTTGAGGTTGGTGGTGCATTATGGGAGTCAGTTTAGTTCTGTTGCCACCTCAATTCTTAAAACATACTATTCCCTTCATCTCCTCAGTTAAGGATAGATTGAAAAGAAACTTTTTATTTTTTTTTATTTGTGTGCTTTTCTTTTGGAGGGGATTATGTGCAATGTTAGTTTAAAATACTAATTAATAAATCATGTTTGCAAATCTCAGGATACAGTCCTTATTTCTTGTCTGACGATGATGGGTTCAGATTACAAGATACTGCTTTGACTGTATTTTGTTTTTGAAATTGGATTACTTTAATATTTAATGTAGCACAATGTACGATTTAGAAATAAATGGAGGCCTTCACCGGGGTTTTCAGTAACACTATTTACAGTACTTGCATCCTTTACTCACAACATGACCACAGCATCATTATTCACTATACAAATGACAGGTCCTCTCTGAACAACCTCAATACAAATCAGAAGGTAGTGATACACACCATTAAAGACTGGACAGCAAACGGCACACATGACAGAAGAAAAATGCACAAACATGACGCTTGTGTGATTAAAAAACAAATCTAGAATATCTAGTCTTTACAGGCAGCCTTTTTGATTGCACATCTTGCTCATGTATCAGGCTTGTTTACAAAACCAAACAATGGAGTGCATAAATAATTTAACGGTTAGAGCCTACCCTGCCTTTATGTGTTTTTCTTAAACGACCAAATAATACACTATGTACACAAAGTACTAAAATAGATTTTTGTTTCTTTTTAACGTTGCATTTCTGCAGGTTGTGCAATGAGTTTCTCATTATCAGAAATATACATCGTGATGGCACTTTGCCTGACTTTAAACTGGGGCAGACTACATGAATGAAAGCCCAGTTTGGCAATGAAGACTTTGAGGTTCTTTCTAAAAATGATAAGAGTGGCTGGTTAAAATAGGACACCATGAACCGTTGACATGTTAGGGCTGGGTACCGTTTGAAATGTTTCTACACTGATCCAATACCTGAGTTTTGATACTGATGACAGAATATTTAAATTTGAATAGAAATGTTCTTATCTTAAACATCCCAAATGTTAAATGTTGCCTAAACTCATGCAGCTGCACGAGAACCTTGCCTGTAAATCTAAAATTGGCAAAATTTATATTTATAATTTATAAAAAACTGATCAAGAATAAAACTGTTTCTGACCACCTTATCGATATTCAATTTTTAAATACTTGCCATTATGTCAGTACCAATACAGTATTTGTTTAAAACCCAGTCCATGTTAGGGTGTAATGTAAAGGGGTTTTAGGATTTAAATCTTAACCAGTTAGACCCATTACAACTACCACGATCCTATAGTTGGAGCTAAGTGGTAAGTGTTCCCAGCTTTAGTACAAAATATGCAAGCAAACCTGCCTGTATATCCTAGTTCTTTGGGGTGGGTTTACTCCAAACTGAAAACATTGGATGTCTTTGTAGATAAAGTGCAGGAATTCTAAAGTCTCCACATCCCGTCTTTCAATATGTCACAAAGTGCATCATCATGGAATAACATCCTACCACATGGGCAGTCAATTGCTTGACAGTCTAGACACTTTGTTCTGATGTGCATCTTATTCCTTGAAACTACAGTAGTCAACTTTTAATCCATAGGTTTTTAGCCTTTGTCAAGGCTCAATTCATAACCTCATATTGCAGTGGTACCAGCAAAGGACAATTCCAAAACACCTACATTGTCACATACCTTTAACACTGCTTTGGCACAGTAATCTATATGAATACATCAATTGACCTCAATATACATGTCAGAAAATAAAGTTTGGAGGCAGGCCCACACAGTTCATCCCAAGCTGTACTCAGTCACATTTCTCTTCAGGCAGGGGATCTTCAGTTGATGCTTTCCTCGCCCAAATAGTCCAGCTCGGTGCTGGGCTTGTCCAGGTCCATGTCCATGTCCATATCCATCATTCCTGCTGCAGAGTGCTGATCGAAGTTTGCGGCGATCTGGTCGAAGGTTTTTCCCCGCGTCTCTGGCACCCGGAAGAATGTGAAAATGAGGAAGAAGAGGAGGAGTGCTGCAAAGATCAGGAAGACGTATGGCCCACACAGGTCCTGGGGAAAGATGGGGGGAAAAAGGTCCAAATTAAAACATATTAGAAGTGTTATGGACATTTTTGTAGGACATCCACAACATCTATTCAAGGTAAGAAATACTCACAGCAACATATTGGAAGCACATGCCGATGATGAAGTTAGCGGTCCAGTTGGAGAAGCCAGCCACAGCCATGGCAGCCGGCCTTGGACCCTGAGAGAACAGCTCGGCTACATAGAACCAAGGGATGGGGCCCGGACCAATCTCAAAGAAGGCCACGAAGCCAAAGATGGCCAGCATGCTGATGTAGCTCATCCATGGGACACTGTCCTATCGGGTGGAAGGAAAAACGGGTTCAGAGGTTTGTAGAGAAAACATCCATAACCGTACAGGACACTTGCATCTTTGAGAAACTGACCAACAAAGCGAGAGCTGTGGTCATGACGATGGCACAGACGCACATCCCGCCGAGTCCCAGCATGTGGAGCGTCCGTCGACCCGTCCTTTCTATGAGGAAGAGCTGTTAATAAGAAGAAAATGTGGTAATGGAGAGGTTGTTATCCTCAGTAGGTAATTTGAGGTAAAACTTACATAGTCTACTGTAGTTGCTAAGG
This sequence comes from Gymnocephalus cernua, assembly GCA_023631565.1. Lineage (NCBI taxonomy): Eukaryota > Metazoa > Chordata > Actinopteri > Perciformes > Percidae > Gymnocephalus > Gymnocephalus cernua. Next base: position 15,533,384 of record CM042445.1, read on the forward strand.
TTAGCTGTCCACCTAGTTTGTACAGAAATATGACAACTATGTCAAAACAAGAGCAACATTCTACAGTACTGCTAGCAGCTCTGTGAGGTTGAACAGTGGCGATTCGGGATCACCAAAGTCAGCAGGATTCATCCTCTGGGAGTCATGATTGTGAAACGTTTGTGGACCGACCAACATTGCCATCCAAAGAGTCATCCTGCAAGTGTGGCTAGTAAATCCTGCTTTTTGATCCGTTTAATGACAAAACATCTTGACCTGCTAAACCAAACGTGACCTGTTTGGATGCAGGAATGTCTAAGAAACAGGCACAAGAAGAACCAGCCGTGCTGTCTTATTTGCTCCTTGATAACAATGTCAACCAGTAATAGAGACACACTTTGGTACATAACAGGACAGTAATCTTTTTCATACCAAATTCACAAAAGATTGAACATTTACAATTGAATTATTTGATAGGAAGGAAGAGGGACATCAAAAAGCCAAGATGAGGGCGTGTTACTGACCGAGACCACAGTGAAGGCACAGTTTACCACGCCGGCTCCAATGGTGGCATAGACTGGACTCTGGACTCCTGCCTTCATGAAGATACTGGTGGAGTAGTAGAAAATCTGACCAGAGGGGTAAACACATTATGATTATGTTAATATTATACAGCGCTAATTCACTCTCCTTTTTTGAGACTTTATGCAAGGTGTATTCATGTCACTCATACAACAGACAGTATAAAGAATAATATTTAATGTTAAACTCACTGCATTGACCCCAGACAGCTGCTGGGAGAGCTGCAGCAGGATGGAAATGATGATGGGCTGGCGGTAGAGCGGAGAGCGAAAGAGCTCCAGGATGGAGACCTTTCTCTCCATATCCATCTTCCTCTTCTCCTCCTTCATCTCCGCCAGCATGCTCCCCACCTCCTGCCTGCCCGTCAACCTCCTCAGGCCTGCACAAAGGAGGCATGTAAGGAGTGAGAGGTGTGTATGTTCAATTAGAATATTCTTATGAAAACCTGTTTAGGGCCTTTAGACACTTGGAGTACATTCAGCCCCATACATGTTACATAAGGTGAGCTAAGAGTACTTTAGTACAAAAAGCAAGATACTGTACTGCAAGTGATTAGATAGTGTAGTAAAGCTATAAACAATGTATTTGTACAGCTCTTTGCTCAGCTTATATAGAAGACTGAAGTAGTAGTTTACCCCAAAATAGGAATTCAGTCTTGGTGTCTCATCCTCAGGTCAGATTTTTAGAAAGCAACAAACACAAAGTAAGTAAGTCTAAATTCACTTCAGCATCTCAGCCTTCTCTCGTGAGATTTGATGTTATTGTGGTACTCGTTCAAGAGCAACACAAATACAGAAAATGTCAATAAAATGTCTTAATGTTCAGCATATCCAACCATTGTAGCCAAATCCACAGAAACAAGCCAGTCAGGAGGAAACTATAAACAAATAATGATACATATGTTGTACTTGTGGAACTGCAATAAGACATTCTATAGATATCTTCAAACATATAGTACCATTTGCTTTGAAGAAGGCTGTTATGCCTAGGTAGGCTACAGCTGCTAAATTTCTGTGTGCTGATCCAGTTTAGCTGTGACTGGCGATGAAAACAATACAAGTTATCAGAATTTCCCTATGGCATATTTGGGTTTTAGTTTTAACCTCACAAAATAAACCACAAAATACAATTATGTTAAAGGGGATGAAAGTGACAGCAACATGTTTAAGCTTACTCCAGTATAAGAACCAAGATCTTAAAGACATCCTAAGACCAGTCTGGAGTACTCCAGCCCCGCTCACCTCTCTTGGCTTGGTGTTCCTGGCAGCGGACAATGTAGAGGAAGCGGGGGCTCTCGGGGCAGAAAGGCAGAAGTGCCATCTGAAATACAGCCGGCACAATGGCTAAACCCAACAGAACTGGCCACAAGTCCTCAACCCCCAGTAACGACTCAAGACCGAGGACCTGCACCGGGAGAGGGATTGAGTGTGAGGGCATAAGATAATATATAAAAACATTTCAAGAAAAGGCTGTTGCAAAAAAAAAAAAAAAAACTTGATGGTGTTTTAAGCCCCCAACGTCAACTTCATGGCAGTGCTGCGACTTCAAGGCACCAAACCCTAACCTTAACCCTAACCACTGCCTAATCCTAGTGCCTTCCAGGCAGCGCTGCCTGGAAGACAACGTTGGGGGCTTAAAACACCAACATAAAACTCAGGGAAACACTTGTTGACATAATGGGACATTGCAGCTGGGGTTCATACATAAATGTTTTATAATCTCTGCAACATCTATATCATACCTGCGCTATGAGAATACCAGTGACTATAGCCAGTTGGTGCAGCGTGCCCAGTGCCCCTCGCAGACTCGTAGGAGCTATCTCACCCACATACATCGGTGTCAAGCCTGATGCCAACCCTGCAGAGAGGAAAAGTTGGATGAGAGACATAAACATTTGTATAGTTTTTTTTTTTAAGTGTGAAGGAGACCTACTGAACAGTGGAGCGCTCACCGCAGTAGATACCAATGATAAAGCGCCCAAGGATCAACATTTCGAAGGAGCGACAGAGCTTGGACAACCCCATCAGACTCCCACCAATGAAGGCAAACATGTTGTTTATGAGCATGGCTTTCCTCCTGGAAAATACACAGACAAGCATCTTTGAAGTAATTCAACAGCTTTTTAAATCTTAACTTGACCTGTTATCATCATCATTATCAAAGAGTCCTGGGAGGGGGTGTTACATTTGGAACAAAAGTCTTAACTTATCATCCAGAAGATTAGCATTAACTTAAACACTATTAAATCTCAAATCACTTAAAATCACATCATAAAATGATGGTCAACATAAAAATAACTATTAGTCCTGTAAGTGTTAGCACAATGACTTTGGGGTAAAACATGTTCGTCCAAAGATTGACTTGAAGAATACTACAGCACACACTTTATTTGAATAATGAACATTATACAGTAGATTTGTTTATACTATAGTCTGTGTGTTGTTCGATATGATGAGGTATGGTGGGTGTAGATGAAGTAGACGGACCACTTTTGCCTCCAGATGGCAGTGTCATACAACACCATTGAATGCTTTAGTAAGTTGTTAAATTCCTGACTGAAATGGATAGTTATTCTTCAATAAACTTAAATAGGACACATTTACCAGCCTCACTCTTACAGTTTGGCATTATAGCTATAATATAGAAGTTATTTTCAGACCATGCCAAAAGGTTATGTTTCCCACATATAAAATATGATCCCCCAAACATGTTTTAGATGTATAAAAATGCTCTGCTTTGAATAATAATTTGGGTCTGATATGTTTTTCTTCTTCACAAAAATGTTCAATTACCTAAACAAATCTTAAAATTACATAATCCTCCTTCACTGTAAGTGGATGTGCATTAGCCTTCTGCCCATGTATCATCTGCACAGTGAGCAAAACCTTGTTTCAAAGCATACTGCTCACTGCTCCGCCTGCGCTCACGTCTGTTATTTTCCTACTTCAGTCTGCCGCACCCTCCAAACAATACGATCTATTGTTAAAAAACTCTTACTTGTGCCCTGGAGTATGTATACTGTGTATCCTGGTAATTAAGGTTATTTAAGTGTGATACACACAAGCATTTATGTTTGAATTGAATCTTGCTTTGTTTTTGCACAAGTGAATCAAATAGTGATATGCATGTAAACTAGAGGTGTTGAAATGAATCAAATAATCGATGCATCGCATCGCGGACATGGACGATGCTGCATCTATAATCGACCGGGCCATAATCAATTATTTCTGTTTACAATTTAATGTAGGCCTAACAACATTTCTGTTTACATATATATTACTTATGTTTTGCACATTCAGGAAGTGCCATGTGCTCAGTGTGCTGTAGTTTTATGTATCCAATTTATTATGTATTAGAGCACTGCAGAATGTTTTATTTTTGAAGCTTGAAAAGCTATGAATTAAATATCCTATATGGCTTTAATAGAAAAATGTCATTTTCAGAGACATTGTTTCATGATAATCGAATCGGGAGATCAGTGAAGATTCACACCTCTAATGTAAACTCTATAGTGCCTGAGTATTCATACTGGGCTGATAGTAAAATGCGCAACCACTGACATAGCTGACAATAGGAACCTAAAATTGAATGTAGTAAATCAGTTGTAGCCTGGAGCATATACCGTTTCCAATGGTTTAAATAAGCTTGGGTTCATACAACAGGCAGAATACAAACTCCCAATTCCATTAGAAATTCCTGAATTATGTGTGGCGTTCTTTGTGTTTCCGTACCTGCCCAGCCACTCGGAGATGAAGCCCACACAGAAGGAGGACAGCATGCCACCAATGGAGAAGATGGCCACAGACAGGGACCAGAGGGAGGTGAGGGTCCCTGTGGGGATGGGCTCTCCATACCGGTGCACCCATGTAGCGTTATAGTCCGCCTCAATGATCTGCACAGGGCACAGAGGGGACAGGAGACCCGGAGAAAGCATGAGTCATGTTAAACAACAGATTGACTTCCTAGGAGTCAAACAGAAACAAATGAAGACGAATAAGATATAAGACAGGTGCCAACCAAAATGTTTCAGTACCGATACTGAAAGCTGGCATTGAATGTCTAAATGTACTACATTTTTAGTATGGATCTCCTAAAAACATGCTTGTATTTCTCAAATAAGTGTAATTCAGGTACGTTTTGTAACATTGAAAAACCCTGTTCCCACTTATGGCGCTTTTCCATTACATGGTACCTGCTCGACTCGCCTCGACTCTACTCTACTCGCCTCGACGCACTGTGCGTCCGTTTTCCATTGTAGATTTAGGTACCGCCTCAGCATGGCTGGTCATATAGCAGCGCCGCAGGAAAATGCCGTGACCTAACGCGACACACACATGCACAGAACGTCGAAGGTGTGTTGTTTCCACAGCCAGAAGACACGTTTTGTTTCACGTTTTGTTTGTTTGGACGGAGGTGGTACTAAAAAAAAGTACCTGTTAGCAGGTACCAGGTACTTTTTTTCGTAACGGAAATAGAGTCGAGGCGAGTCGAGCAGGTACCGTGTAAAGTGCCATTAGAAGTTGACCAGGACCAGGATTTTACTATTAGCTCCTGAGATGAAACTACATTTATACAAATGTAAAGGGGTCATCAAAACAGTAAAGTCAAAACAACCGGGAAAAAAATCCATATGGAGGATGTACACAGCAGAAACAATAAAGGATAAAGTAGAGAAATGTATAAACAGCCAACACTTAGCTGCCTCCTTCTAAAACAGCTCTATTTTAATGGCCGACAAAACTGTCTAATAATGTCATACGCACACATAAAGAAGCTTCTAGTCAGGTGTCAGTGTCCCAGTGAATCAACTGAGTGGTGTTTGTAGTTAAGCAGCCAAGTCAGAGAAAACCACCTGATTTGGCTTTAGTTATCTGTGTCTATTCATCTTTCTGACTGACTGTAAATGGGTTACTAATGCCAAACAACAGCATACACTGTGAAGTGTTATGTGACATCTTAATATATGGACTTAAGTGGAAGTATTTATTGACTTCAGTCCTGATAAAAGAGCAACATACAGTACATACACTATATGGGCAGTCATAAATCATACATTTCTCACATGCAGTCACCAAGCATGCCTTCATACTGGAACACCAGATGTGGCTGCAATATGAGCAGTCAGAGCAAGCCAGCTTTTTAAAAAAATCACGTGCCTCTATCTATATACATATACATACAGCGTTTTTATGCAAAGGCTCCATACATAAGTGTGTCCAGTACCATGTTGCCTTCTGTCTGTAACAGAAAACTAATCAGGGGTGGTGATGACCCAGTGGATATGACACATGCCTTTGGTGTGGGAGACCTGGGTTCAAATCCCACTGTGATACATCAACCAATGTGTCCCCTGAGCAAGACACTCAACCCCTAGTTGCTCCAGAGGTGTGCAACCTCTGACATATAATAGCAATTGTAAGTTGCTTTGGATAAAAGCGTCAGCTAAAATGACATGTAATAGCCTAACCTTACTTTCCTCATAAACCAGACAGAAATACCCTCTCGTTCCAGTCACACCAGAGGCAGTCATGTGTTTTGGGATTGCTGTGTATACATAAACACAACTGAGATGCCTATGTTCAAATCTGACTCCCTCGCATTTATCTCCTTTGCATCATGTGCAAGTTTATTTCAAGTTTATTTTCTGAACACCATCGGCATTGTTTGAGGCTGATGTTGAGGCGTCAAACACACCGTATTGTAACATCAGGGGAAAAAAATTAGCAACAGCTCAGTTGACGTCTGGTTAAATGTCACTCTGTTTGCCTCCCGCATCTTACACCAGCACTTTTTTTTTTTAACACACCTCCATTCTTTTGATGCAGATTGGCACCGGTTTGGAACTTTAAATTGGATTTTATTGGCTAATTTTGATAATCGTCCTAATGGTCTGTTCTTGGTTTTTACCTTCTGAGGTGCATTGATGACGCCGATATTGTATCCAAACTCCAGAGATCCCAGGACAGCAGTGAAGACTGAGAGAACAAAGGTTCCAGTCAATGTCTGGAGTACAAACACACACAAAGAAACACATATAGAGAGGTAAAGAAAAAAAACAGAACACTGAGTGTAAAGATATTTGCGGCAAATAATTTGAGAGCTTAAGTGGATAACTGGGATTGGTTTCAGCGCTGTAGCTCTACTCGCTCCAACATCAACTATATATAACTGTGATCCTGATGCGAGACAATCTCTTCAGCACTGTCCATGACTTCACAGGCTACTTTTCTATTGACGCCTGAACTTTAACTTCCCTCCACTTCCCCATCAGGCTACAGGGCACCTGTCTCCACGGTGACAGACGAGACAACCTTGGGGAGATAAGGTCTTCCCCTCCAGCATAGTGTGTTTCAGTCTCAAAGAGCCATTTCATTAACTGGCAGATTAGTTACCATAGCATCCCAATGCTAAAGACATAACTCAATAACAGATGTTTTGGAGGGTTTATGAAATATTTCAAGACCTGCTGGATAAACAGAAAAAAAAGAAGAAAAAAAACACCCATTATGGCTTCCTGTTAAGTTGGCATTTTGGTGATGTGGACCTCCTGACAACAAAAATATGAAATGACTAAAATGTGCAAAGCTGATCTTCCTGCATTGTATTGTATTCTGTTCCATTGTATTCAGATAATTCAGCAGTTTAAGTTAGCGTGCGTCTGTAACCTTGCTGTGTTGAGTCTCTAGATAAGTGCTGTGTAGCATTCATGAACCAAAACAAAAGTGTGTGTGTGTGTGTGTGTGTGTGTGTGTGTGTGTGTGTGTTTGTGTCCTTGCAATGGAAAAGGTAGGAACCCAGAAGCAGCCAGTTATGCTCTATTACACTTCATGTTACCTGCATTTCATTAAAAATCACATAGTTGTATGCTCGGTTATTCATTTACTTTTCTCTTATCATGAATGAATCTGATTCCTTAGAACTCCCAGAGTGTGTTTGCTTTTTGCTTTGTTTGAGTTTCCAAGCTTGCAGGATTTAGTTTACACTGAAGCCAAAACGTCTGAGGTGCAACAGGCGTTCCCACATCCCTGGAGCATCAGCATGCCCTGTTACAGACAGTGTTCTTCTCACAGACTGGTGTCGGAGCGCCTTCAGGAGTTTTTCTCTTCAGATAACAGTCCACTCACTCTTGTTTCAAAATGAAGGAGAGATGAATCTGAATCACTTAAAGGTGATTCATACATCCACCTGACCTAATTTCTCAGAAAGAGCTGCAGGGAGCACATAGCACAGGCATTGTTTATGAGGGTGAGAAGGAACCGGTCAAACTAGATGACCTGTAACAAAGCCACAGTCGGCTCTGACCTGTACACTCAGGTATTTGGCTGGTCAAGGTCACTGCTCAGGACTAAATAAGGGCCATAGCTTGTTCAAAATCAGGCTGATTTTTTTTTCCCCTCCCTGAAACGGACACATTTATTGTAGTTACTGGTTGTTGCAAAGCTGAAATTTGTTCTTTACTTTAGATTGTATGTAAAGGTTAACGTTTTCAACGAAACTGAGAGAAATAATCTCATTTAGTATCATTTTATTAAAAAAAAAAATTCCGCCCGACCAGTTTTTTGTATATGACGGAGATAAACCCGTGCGTAAAATCTCTTCTAATACGCACCGAACAGTGATATGCGCACAGAACTAAGAAGAAAAAAAAAACACAGCCACATTTACACATTGTGAAAAGCTCTAAAGAAAGAAAATTACCTCCCCTCCAAGTTGCTGAAACCCTGCCGGCATGACTTTGACAGCTCCTGGCACCCAGTAGCAGTCGATGACAGATGCGTCTGGTGCCAAGTGGAGACACGTGAAACTCCCCCAAAAGGACAACAAGTCCTGATTTAAACCTTAGCACTTAAGCAACAACAACAACAACAAAAAAAAAAAACGGAGGGGAACGTAAAATCCAAAAGAGAACGCCAAAGTTATCGGTCTGGTGGGTCCTGTGTGTCCGTCCAGCTGGGATAGACTGACACCCGCACATGTCTCTCCGTATCTAGAGCGTTGGGGGTTGGGGGTGATCTAGAGGTCCTCCCGCAGAGGTCGGGACACGCGCAGCAGGAAGCTCATATGACCTTAACTGCTATTGGCTGAAGGGAGAGCATAGGAAGACCATGATGTGCGACCGAAAGCTGAGGTTTTCTCAAAGACAAGGGAGTCTGGTTTCCATAATAGAAAAGTGAGAGAGCTGTGATTACATTTTAAGATTCCGGTTTAAATAAACAATAATGTATCTCAGGATGAGCGGAAGGTTTGCTGAGGACCAAATTTGGGCCCACTTTAAAAGCTACATAATAAGTTACATAATGTTGACTGGCCTTTTAAAGAATTATAAACTCTCTCATGAAAAAAAGATACAATAATGTGGTGCGTCTTACTCATGAGGCGCAACATTTGCAGTATTGTGTTGAAGAATCTTTCTTTTTTTTTTTTTCGAGCTACAAATCTGTGAAGCATCATCTATAGAGGGGAAAATATTGGCACTGCACAGTTGTTGGACCTTAGACGAACCCAAGTCAGAGTCCAACACGCCACCAGCTATGACTCAACATTTTTAATGGGGCAGCAGAGAGGGGCTCGTCTTTGACGCCTGGGCTCCCATTGTCATTGTCACTTCCCAACAGCAATAAATCCCTTTCTATTTCAGATCACATGTCAAAGGGGTCACACAACATACCTCACCCTGTTCCTCAACACCCCACCCCCCACCCCCACCGGCCGCCCTTCTGTTCCACACAACAAAAGCTTAATCCTCCTCCAGCAGGCAACAGGTGGATCCTAAATTTGGGCTTTGCCACCTTCATTAGCGGTGTCGGTGTGGTCTGGGGCAAGTTTGGGGATAGAGTGACACCCAGTGTGTCCGAGGCAGGGATTAGGGAGTGTGTTGTGGGAGTGTTGCACTGGGCGGGAAAAGTACAGATCAGGCAAAGAGCTCAGTGGAAAAATATCTGCTCTAGATCTCTCAATCAAATTATTTAAGTCCACCCCTTGCAGACACACCCCCACATTACACCACTCTCTGCATCATGCCACTCTCTCCTAGAAGCTTGCCGCCTTTGCCTTTTCCTGCCCTCATACGAACATTGGGAAAGGGAGGAACCTGACACCCCTCGTCAAAAAGCCAGGAGCCCCAAGCACAGTCATGTGTGTGTCACTCTGACTAAATGTAGAGAAACTTTACACCATCAGAACAGTGGCGTAGAGCCTCACCAACCACGTTTAAGGGCTCATGTGCGCAACCATGGGCATGCGGAGACGATAGATTTTCAAAAAGTATCACATGAATTCATACAGAGAGAGACAAAAACAGTAATAGATCTGCAAGTACTGACTGAGCTACAAGCAGCCACTATTTTTATCCTAAAAGCACGTGTTCAGCACTATTTACAATGGAAAATGTCACCAAGCTGGAGATGACAGCCAGTGTGCCAAAAAGTCACACACACACACACACACACACACACACACACACACACACACACACACACACACACACACACACACACACACACACACACACACACACACAGGAGGAGGAGTATTTCAATCACTTGGGTGAGGGCAGTCACATGCTCTGTGTGTGTGTGTGTGTGTGTGTGTGTGTGTGTGTGTGTGTGTGTGTGCGTGTGTGTGTGTGTGGACGGTGGGTCAGCTGGTTCAAATCCATGTTACAGTAAAGTGGCGTGATGGAAGATGGAACATTTGCATCAATTTGCATGTCAGATCAGTTATTTGCTGGGAGAAAAACTATGTTCGCAACTATGACGCAAACATCAGTGATGGGTTGTTGTATAGATACCGTGTATGAACATTATGTGACACCATAGAGTGAAGAGGTGGGATAAACGGTACAACATTTGACTCAATTACCAACCTTGATTACACAAAGTCCAAAACAAAATAATTCCAAATGAATTTAAAAAGGAGGACCTAATCTGCTGAATCCCACTGAGGACAAACCACACGTGCTTGAGACACAGTACCATATGAGGAATAGATCGACAGACCAGGACTGTGTCCCTCTGGGCTTGATAATCACTGGAACAGCTTCAAAACACCAGTGGTGGAAGAAGTATTCAGATCCTTTACTTAAGTGAAAGTAATAATACCACACTGTAAAAATAATGTTACATGTAAAAGTCCTGCATTGAAAATGGTACTTAAGTAAAAGCATGTAAGTATTATCAGGAAAATGTACGTAAAATGTTAAGTAAAAGTACTTAATGCAGAAAACATTTTAGAAACTTTCAGAAACTGGAAACGATCAAACTTGTCCTACAGTACTTGAGTAAATGTACTTAGTTACATTCCACCACTGCGAAACACACACACACTAATGCAGCCTCTTGTCCTGTCTTATGACATGCACTATAAGAAAATAATGAAATACACATAACATCAGATTAGTTCTGCTGCTACATTATGCAAATTCTCTTTTTGCTCTCTGCCCTGGTCCTGTTCTCTTAGACCTCACTATATTGTATCTGGGATCGAGTTCATAGTGGACTCGCTGGCACCGTTAGCACATTCACTGAAAGGTCAAACAGCCACCTGGCCCCACAGTGGCACCGTAGACAAGAACCTACAGTGCGTACTCTTTGGATGTGACTCTTGCCAGTTCAGGACAAGACGGCAGCAGTGTGGCACAAGTGGCCAGGCAGGTTTCTCTGCAGCTCTGGTCCCCAGTAGTGTAGAAGTTTATCTTATCAGCTCAGGGGCATTTGAAGGGTGATGAGAGGCGACGTTATCCACCCTCTTAAGAGCAGATTATGAAATCATTAAACAGCATCGAAGTGTGAAATAAACAGATTCAAACTTTAGTTTTCAATATGGTAGGACTGTTCAAAACCACGCAGGAGGAAACCATCCTTGAAATTTCGTGAGTAAGGGACGCTGCTTTAAAGTTGACCTCTGACCTCCCTGGAGAGAGAAAGAAGCAGGGGGATAGTCACCCCTTAAGATAGCTTTACAGGAACTACAACTGCCAGGTGTTACAACTGATTACTGGGCATTTAGGCTACTTTATGCTAATGATTCTGATTGTACACAGGACTCGTTCAATTTAAATAAAACATATACAACTTCTACTTGGACCACAATAAAATGTACTGGTCAGAAACCCACTGAGCACTTCCCTTTTTTTCTTTTTAAAATTGCAACTTGCACTGAGGCCTACATTTGCAGTACAGTATTCATGTGTGTTTTTATTTTGAGTGTCGAATTTATGTGAATGTATGTTCAGTGTATATTTGCCAGTTCAAAGTACAAACATTGCTTGTCAATGGGATAGTATACCCTTAATGGCTGAATATATTGAAGTACTGTGTCAAGATACATGTTATCACTCCAGATACATAATAGCTCAGTCAGCAATGGTGTAAATGAAGCAACAGTTTAGGTTATTATTATATATTAGAAAACTTTTTTAATTGTGCACAAACTAAGCATAGGCCTACTTACAATAACTTTGGTGGGTGCACTAAGGCTACTTTCATTTTTATTTCCATACATCATGCTGTCATCATGTTGCCTTTAGTGCTCAGGAGAAGCTTGTAATTATGTTGTATGCCTAATATGTTTATTTTGGAGGGAAAAAAATCACTTAAGTAATTTTAAAGTTTATCAACATATAGTTTTGTCTCAATCCAAATAATTCTACAAATATACAGCCATTAGCCTACCTGCTCCCCCCGCGACCCGACCACGGATAAGCGGACGACGATGGATGGATGGATGGATAGCCTACCTATGCAACTACCCCTCGGTTTGTTATACCCATGGATGTATTAAGAAAAGAAAGGTTATACCTACGGTCGTTGTTGAGTTACAATATTTCCGATAATTTGAATGCAGCAGTAGTATTTCGCGATGTTGCAGAACGCTCTGTGATTGGACGCTGAGTGTACTTCCGCCCCTCCCCCTTCCTTTTTGTGGGATTCCCCCGACAACAACGTGCTCGGCTCAAAATATTTTGACTTGATATTTAGTCTGTTTTTGCTCGCCACCTACATACGCACACCAGAGTAATTCATCTATCCCAGCAACAGCGGACACAAGGTAGGTATAGTCATCAAGTGTCAATCTTTACACCATGCCCCGGAAAACCACTTATTTGTCGGATAAAGAAAGTTTTGCGGCGCTTTAGCTTGTCGGTCGAATTCCAAAACGTAGTGCTAACGTAACGCTAAACTCGCTAGCCAACAAAACGTTGGCAGTGCGCTTTAATTGCAAACCGAACTCTGATTTACAGTCAGTAGATTTTTCTTGTCGGCACATTTTGCCGTTTTTTTGGCGCTTCATTTGTTCAATTGTTTTAAATATGCCGAGTCGGTGGCCGTATAAAGCTAATTTAGCTAGCTAGCTTCATTCAGTGTCAGGCCTCCTGTTTGGAATTCAGTGGACGGTAACGTTAGCTATTAGCTAGCTAACGTTAGCAGGTTGGATGGTTTCTCTTGCTGTTTGTTTTGGGGGGCACTGATTGCAAAGGCAAACGTTTTTTTTTAACGTGTTTTATTATATTGTAGTTACACAGGCTAATGCTAGTCAGCAGGCTCACAGAGCAGAAGGCCCGACGTTACGCGACTCATTTTCAACTTTGTGAACTCGTATTTCCTGCGTTGGCATCAACCAGGGTTTGTCATTTTATCATTCATTCATTTGAAAGACCGATAACATTACACCATTCACTCCTACTTTTACACTTTTTTGCAATGCTTACTGTGAGTGTGTTCTTGTGTTTGGTAGACGTTAAGTTATGTTGAAACTATTAGTCGACCGACAGAATAGTTAAACGTTATTCATTATTTTCTTCATATAGTGCACCCCTATTTTGAAGACATGAAGGTGGGCTCTTTAAAATTGTGGTGGTTATTGTCACTATTTTCTAACATTTTCTGGCCAAACCGTTATTCGTATCATCTCAAAAGTAGACAAATAAGTTGATAATAAAATAATTGTTAGCCATACTTGATAACCATGGAACTAGTCAAATGGAGAGTTTGGTAGAGAGTGAGTTTTTACATGCGTCATCAGTTTAACACTTACTTCCTGTTGATCCCCACACAGCACTCTGTGCTCTTCCTCTTTCCTTTCTCAGCCGTGGAAGGAGGGGAAACAAGTGATGGAGGAGCCAGGGTTTGACAGTCTGAGCCAGAACCTGCCACTGAGCCAGGACTCCTTCAAAGACCTATGGGATACTGTGTAAGTAATGTTTTAATTGTAGATTACATATTAAAAATGCCAGTTTAGGTCAGATAAGCAGGCTCACCTTTTTGTGTATGTTTGTTTTTGCAGGCTTACTCCCTCCATCTCCACTATTCCTACAGTGAGTAATGGGACTGAACCTTGGAGACCAGATGGAAGTATAGACATGCTGGTAAGCATGCCTACCCATGGCTCTATTGAACACAATAAGTTAAATTGCAGCAGGGGAAAGCTTCCTGCTAGATATTGATCAATATTCATATAATGGTAACTTTAATCTGAATTTATTTATATATAGAGGCAGAATGACTCTCAATTCCCTCCTGTTACAGCTCATGGACGAACACGCACTGGCCCAGGGGTTTGATCTGTTTGAGTTCCCCCCTGAGGTTTCGACCAAAGACGGCGTGACTCCCCCGGCCTCCACCGTCCCTGTTACGACGAACTATCCGGGGGAGTATGGCTTCCAGCTTCGCTTTCAAAAATCTGGCACGGCCAAGTCTGTCACTTCGACTGTAAGTAATCCCAGGCCTAAAATCTCAAAATATATTTGCTGATTTCTCTCATTGTTAAGTGTCTTGTAATGTGTTGCAGCTAATTTCAATATACAGTATGTATCGGATAACTTGAATGATATCTGTCCTAAACAATATAAGACAAATTACTTTCATATTCAGCAACAGAAATCTGTACTTGCGGCACATAGTGTATTATTTTAACTGAATTAAACAGAATCCAAACGTAGGTCCACAAGTGTTGATGTTCGACAGGATTTGCAGCAGATTATCCTGCAACCAAACATGGCAAGGAGCAAAAGTTTGCCCCCTTTTTGTAGGAGACAAAAGAGATTTCTACAGCTGCTGAGTTCACCATTCACTGCTCAACAGAGTTTCTTCCATCCACAGCATGTGAATCATACAGAAACTCTGCTCCAGTATTGTTTTAATTCACAAAATTAAATCCAAAGTAACTATACAGAATTTTCTAATTTTGAGTTTTGGAAATTAAAAAAAAGTTTTTGCTATTGTAAAATCTTTTTTATTTATTATCGTTTTATCACCCACAAAATTAAAATGTGTAAAACATTGAAAAAGTTGAGAAAAGACCGTTATTATCTTACCTTTTGCGTCGCCTTAAAAATCCATTCTTTCGTATTTCTCATGGTGGCATTCATGTGGAATCTTGTTCATTGTGACGATTCGCTAAATTTGAGTCGGTCAATGCGTTTGAAGAGCCAATGGCCTTAATGTTTCCACTGTGACTCACCCAGCAGTGCACTGCAGTTGGTCAGTTTAGTTGAGGTTAGGGTGCTCTGCCCTGAAACCCCCGCCCCCTGCAACTTGTGCTCTGCGCTGTGGGAGAGGTGCTGTCTGGTTGTAAAGCATGGCTCTGACATGACGGGACATGTTCCTGCGCTGTCTTCCTCCAGCACCGAATGGGTTAAAAGCAAGGTAAAAATGTCTTTTTAATTTGACATAGCTGGCTTTACTCATTTGAAGAACTTAACATGTAGTTTGTTTTTCTTTTAGAGAAGAACGAGTCGTTGAACAAACTTTACGAAACGTTCAGAATAGTGTTTGACTTTAAGTCTTTAAAATGGTGCGCTCGTTTTTTTCCCGAGACAGCTCTCAGACCAGTGCTTGGCATTCGAGTCCTCACATAATGTACTCAAAGCTCTGCTGCTGATAACGATGCGTGTGTCTTTCTCCCTGTGCTTTCTGTCAGTACTCAGAGCTTCTCAACAAGCTGTATTGCCAGCTGGCAAAGACCAGCCCGGTTGAAGTGCTGGTGAGCAAGGTGCTTCCTCCAGGTGCTGTCCTCAGGGCCACCGCGGTTTATAAGAAGACTGAACATGTGGCGGAAGTGGTCCGCAGATGTCCCCATCACCAGAAGGAGGACTGTAAGGACAAATGTTTTAGTGAAGAATTGCTTTGTATGTACAGTGGAAGAATGTTTGTATTTGCTTAAAGAATCAGATTTGGAGCTTAATATATCTTGAAATGATTTTAATAATAAATAAATAAAAATATATATATATTTTTTCCGTTAAGGTGCAGCGCATAGCAGCCATCTGATCAGAGTGGAGGGCAGCCAGAGAGCTCAGTATTTTGAAGATCCGCACACAAAGAGGCAGAGTGTGACCGTCCCGTACGAGCCCCCACAGGTATGACTGCCCCACTCGATCTGTCTGAGGGGGAACTTGTCAACTACGGCAGTTAGTTTTACCCATTCACATTTCCTAATATGTGACCTTCAAGAGTTTTCTATGTGAGTATACGAACAAACTGTGTCATTATAGTATCGTATCTTAGACTGGAAATTCTGTGTCCATAAAGTACAGAAATTGTAAAACCATCTGTTAATGTGTTCCCCAAATATTTAGACCAAATTTAGACACCCAGAAGAGTCAATGAGGACTTTGGGAAAATAAGTAAAGTTGCCCCTTTTCCCTGATTGTATACACTTCAACCGGCAGTAAATAGAAATTGTTCTACTTTCCTGTTTCAGTTGGGCTCAGAGATGACCACCATCCTGCTCAGCTATATGTGCAACAGTTCCTGCATGGGGGGCATGAACCGCAGACCCATCCTCACCATCCTGACCCTCGAGACTCCAGAGTAAGTCTTGCTTCTCTTTTAACAGATGTCAGACAGTGGGAGTGTAAATGTTTCTTCTGGGTATAAAAAGCGGTATTGTCACAGTGTTACTGGATATCCTGGTAAACCTTTTTTTTTTTTTTTTTTTTTTTTACCCGTTACTGTGTGCATTCTGGCTAAATATGCCCCTTTTTAGGTTGTATATTACTGTTTCTGTTAGATCTTCATTTCTTTGTGCTGCCTAGGAAAGCATTCTGTCCCTTACTTCTGTTCATCTCCTCCTGTAGGGGACTTGTTTTGGGCCGGATGTGCTTTGAGGTGCGTGTCTGTGCATGTCCTGGCAGGGACCGTAAAACTGAGGAAGAAAATAGCGCTAAGATGCAGAACGGCACCAAACAAACTAAAAAACGTAGTAAGTTTTTACTTTACTCATTATTTTAGATTTCAGTTTCCGTCCCTGCTTGCTTTTCCCTTGCTAACTTCACTTCTGTTACTTTAGAGAGCGCGCCGGCTGCGCCTTCACCTCGGGCTCCTGACACCACTTCTGTGAAGAAGTCCAAGTCTGCCTCCAGTGCAGAGGAGGAGGACAAGGATGTGTATGTTTTGCATGTAAGTAAAGATACATACTGCTATAAAGCCGGACGTCTTTACAAAATGTTTCATTCTGTGTGACTAATTTCCCCTTTGATCTCTCCTGCAGGTTCGTGGTCGCGAGCGTTATGAAATGTTTAAGAAAATCAATGATGGTCTGGAGTTGCTGGACAAAGAAAGGTAAGAAGGGCATCCTTTAAAACAGCCTGAATCACTTTCAGTGGGCGTAACTTTTAAACATATCTCAACATGGTCCGTACATTTAGGCTGCCACTGTGTCATTGGCTTGTCTACAGTTGAGATTTTAAACCCATTTTTTGTAGCTTCAAACAGAATCTCTGTGGTTTAAAGTTAAGTGTATATTATATCTGCTTCATTTTACGTTTCACGTTCGCTAGGAGTCGCGTTACGTTACTGCTGATGAAGACCGAACATTTCCTGATTTTGCTGCTTCATAATGAAAGCATTAAAATACCAGTCGTGTAGAACTTATAGTAAGTGAAACCGTTTCACAGCCGCTGCTTAGACCACTTATTTCACCGTCAACTCCAGACAGCTCTGTCGCTCTGGTAATGAGAGACTAATAAATAACAGAAGGAGACGACATAAAAGCACTACGTTTTGTAGTAATGTCCTACATGTTGGTGAATTCGGGACGTTTTATGAATCAAAAAATGAAGTTATTTTCAAGACAACAGTGCTGCAGAGAGCCCCGACAGCTGGGGATGTAAGAGACAGGCTGCACCGGAACAAAGCACTGACACATCACTAACAGTGTATGATAATAACATCCAAAACACACGATTCACTCAGTGGTTTCTAAGATATGAAAAATCCTTTGACTCAGTAGGTAGTTCTGTTCACAGTTGAGTAGGTGGTCTTTAATGTGGACGCAGGACACATTCCAGCTCTCACTAATATTAGAATGTGGACTAACTCCCTCCAAATGCGTTTTTTTGCGATCCGATCTCGATGCTTCCTGCGAGTGTTTTTCACCTGTACTTCTTGGGATCCCATCACTCAAATGGGATCTTACTCCCAGGTGAAAATCCTCAACTCCATGGCTGTCTCATAAAGATTGCGTGCCACTAGAGGTCACTGTGTAATGTTAAAAGTTGAACCCACCTACTGAGGTTGTCATAAAAAAAACATTTCAAATACACCAAATCTGTCACACCTGCTAAATTACTGACACACTGGATTTGTCCTGCTTTCTCTCCACAGCAAGACCAAGACCAAGGTTTCTGTGAAACATGAGTTTGCTCTGCCTTCCAGCGGAAAAAGAGTCCTGCAAAGAGGAGAGAGGAGTGACAGTGACTAAGAAGCTCGTTGCCTTGATCATGAGAACAAATGTCTTCTCTTGCTCCCTCCAAGCCATCGGGTGTATTTCAGGCTTTTACACGTGATTGAAACCCCACATCCCCTCCTGCCTCAGTGCACCAGAAAAAACTGCCAATAGCGGTGCTCTCTGACCGTTTACTGTACTGGAAGTTCTGTACAGTGTTATGCTATTTTTGACGGTAGCAAATAATAAAGGTTTACTAGATTATGCAGAGAAGAGCATTATGTACTGTGTAAGCAGCTCTGCCTCCTCAATGCCCTTATTGCATTTAAATACAATACTTTGCATGAAACGGGATATTCGGGTAGGACTTAAAATTAGGAGGGAGTGTATTTGATCAGTGTTAATGCAGGGGTTTTCACGCGAGTTTTAATGATTCCATTTCGCAAAGGCTCATAATACAAGTCACTGCCATTTGTTTAAAGTCAAGCTTGTAAAACTGAAATGGATGTTTACCTCCATTTTTTGTTGCTGTATTACTCTGTTTTGGGTTGATTTGAGAAAGTTTGATAGGCCCAAATGGTTAAGTTCTGATTAGATGTCCTATGCAAGCAAACATCAAAATGAAAGTTAGAAACACAGACCAGCATAAAGACTGCCTGTAATTTCATCTGCCATGTAAAACTCAGTTTATCTTTATTTTTTAATAACATTTTATCCTAGTTTATTTCCAAGGATCTGTGTGACATTAGCTGGCTTGCCTTTTCAATGGTGATTCCACTTGCAGGGAACATGTACTGTTATGATTTTTGTGAAAATGAACAGTAGATTTGGTAGATGAGGGGTTGGCTGGATCGCCCCAAAAGCTAATCAACTTTTAGTATTTGTAACTTTATATACAGCAAAGAGCAGACAAAAATAGCAAAAGAGGAATTTTTACAGAAATACAAGACAATTTGGACAAATACTAAGCGCGGCAATATACAAGAACACCAACAATTATGAGGTGCAAACCACTCTGTTAATATATCAGGAACTACTGCCTGTGCTAAACTGATGAAATGTGATTTGATGTTATGTTTTAATGTTTGGACTAAACAACCCACCCTGCAGTTTGTCACCTACTGTAATCAGCACTTCAGTTTGATGTGACTAATCACTGTCAGCCAATTTAACACTTTGTTTTCACACTGCCAAAAAAAAAAGCATACTTAATGGCATTTCTTTGTTGTATTTCCGTAGATTATTTTGGGAACTTAGTTTTGTATAAGAGGTTAATCTTTCTATATTTTTTATTGTCATTATTTTTCCATGGCTTTTTTTGTACTAATTTGCATTTTGTTACTCAAAGTGTTCAACCAAAATAAATGCGTCATGTAAAATTGTTCTTGTAGTTTGTAGTCTGTTACAGTATATAATACACACAAATGTTTTCTGTCTTTGCTCCCCGCCAGTTTATTGCACTTCTTTTTTTTTTTTTCTTTTTTTTTTCTTTTTTTACATCATCCCCCTGTAAGTACTTTGCATGTTTAGAAGATGGATGCAAAACCAGGAGCATCCAAAGGTATTCATTTCCTTGTGTTGAATGGAGTCTTGTGTTGCCAGTCAAATGTGCTGTTGTTTGAGCATTGAACTTCTGGAACGGGTGTTGTCTCATACTGAGAGCTCATTTCCTTCTGTTGAGAGAAGCTGGTCACAGGATAAATCTGTAGATTGGGTGAGTAGTGAGATACGCACAGTATTAGCAACACTTAAGTTAGTTTAAATGTATTTCATTTGGCTCCTACTTTCTTTTAGATTTTAATTGTCCAGTGGCTGTCATAACGCTGCCCTGAATCTAGTCTCTACAGGAATCAAACATGGGAAAGATATCTCTCCAGGATAAAGTCCTCATCTTACTTTCTTGGGGTGAGTATTATTCTTTTTTTTTTTTTTTTTTTTTATGGTATTCACCTGCAAAATAAGTCCCGCATTTTTAAAGTTGAAGAAAAACAGTTAAAGCTGCAACCAATGATTATCATTATTGATTGATCAAAATATATTTGGAAAGCTAAATACTGTACGTTTGTGAAAGCATGTTTCATGCAAACTGCTTAGATATGTCATAAAAAAAGAATGAATATTTTGATCTGAAGTTTACTATCAAGCTGTATCTAAAATATGACTGCCAGGTCTGAAAATTAAATAACTTTTGAGGAAACAGAGATACAGTATATTCTGTTTTGCGGCTTAACAGCAGACATTTGGTTATGTTTTGATAGATTACTCTGGGTTGTGTATATAGCCAAAGCCATTTATCAATTGCTTGATCAAAAGAAAGATCAAAAAGCAATTGTTTAGTCCATTAATCCTTTTATTACATTTTCCAGCAAAACCCCTGTTATTTTATATCATAATAAATTGAATGTCTTTGGATTTTGGTCAGTTCGTTTGACAAAGCAGGCAATTTAAATTTAAAGATTTGTCACCTTGGGCTTGTAATGGCAAGAAATCGTCATGGCATTTTTTTCAGTTTTAAGTTTGTCAAGTCACGGATCCGTATCCGTGACTTGACAAACTTAAAACTTGTGTCGACAAACAACCAATCACCTGTCTGTACGTTTCTCTTCAGCTCTGGTGTTGATGTGCAGCGCTGCAGAGCGAGACTACTTCCCTCAAATGACAAATTCCACCTGGGATCAGGCCAGGTCACACTGCCAGGTACAACATGAAGCCCAGTTTAATGTACAAAAATAGGGCCGGGCTGTGTGAATATACTGAAGAGGTTGTGATTTTTAATTGGTAAGGCAGGTGTGTTTGAAGCAGCATGTTAAGATACTGGTATTGTGTTAAGGTATTGTGTTCAGAGCTTGTAATTGGCAAATTTATTTCCATGTTGCACTCGCGCACATTGCAGTTTGGATTTAATTAGTGAGATTAGTGCTTTTAATTTCATGTGCCACACCGTCCGATTTGAAATTGTGTGTGCTGTCAGATTAAACCAATGAGAAACTTGAGTTTTGGACTGTTGAAAGCACATTGCGCCAATATGCCATAGCTGCTCGGTTATTATAGCCTGGTTGACACCAGACCCTTCTCAGTTGTAACTGAGAGTGGGTCTGGGAAAGGCTCATTCGCAGCTCATTTCCAAAGGGGCGTCACCAACGGACGCCGCTCAAATGCCTCTGGGCGCAATTGGATAGTCCTTCAACCAATCAGACCAACGATTCGGGTGACGTAGCAGCGACGGTGGCATCGACGGTTTGCTGCGCTTCGGTGTTCATCATGTTGAATGTAAACAAGAAGCTGCTTGCCGTTGCTGCGCTATCGCCATCGTGTAAAGTCCGCCTCAACGGTTGTGATTGGTGCCTCGATTTTGGGGACATTGGAAATAGGTTTGAATGGGCTCTTGGCCAGACTGACTTGCAGAGCAAATCTCAAATTTGCCGGAAGTCCGTCAGGGTTTACCCAGGCTACGGTTATTACCAATTTTGTTTAAATCATAAATGTTGATAGTCATTTTAGGTTGTCACAACTACCTAGACCCTAATCAACACTGACTTGTCCCAGTTTATACACAACAAAAAGCTCGGCACATACCAGATCTGCTGTAAAAGATTGACTGTCGGCTTTCACGTCCTGTCAGGTCTGTTTCAAAGAGCTGGTGACACTGACTCCACAAAACATCCAAAACCTCTCCCAGAATCTCACCTCTGACTACTGGGTCGGCCTCCGCAAGAACTTGTACAACACCAGCAACCACAGTATGTCCTGGTCCCGCTGGGCCAACGGGGATCCCCTCATCTTCCAGAACTGGTACCCTGGTTCACCTGTGTTTAAATCCTCCCCAAAATCATACTGCTGCAGCTGCTCCTGCACCAAGCCAGCAATGACTACCCCAGGAAAGACAAGCTTCACCACATTCACAGCCTTTACAACCTCAGATGTGACAAACATGACTGCCATGAGCAGTTTCACCAACTCAAACCAAACTGCGACAGACTTTACTACACTCTGGAACTCTGCCACCCAAAACACTCCATCCACTGCAACGCCCACCAACGTGTCAAACCAAACTGCGACAGACTTTACTACACTCTGGAACTCTGCCACCCAAAACACTCCACCCACTGCAACGGCCACGATGCCGGTAGAAGCAGAATGTGTAAAATCACCTATTCTGTCCCTGTGTGTCTCCGAGACTGATGTAAACTACATTGAAGACTCTTGTGTGGCCATGCTCAGCTTTGGGGCTTGGGTTGAAAAGAACTGTTCGGAGCTCCTGCCTTTCATATGTTATGAAGGTAAGACTCATTTGTTGTTGGCCCTATGAGTTTAGATCTTAGACAGTCCAAACATAACTACTATAGATGACTTGTGCAGGGCAACTGTAAGGTGTCACCTGTCGCACTGCACCCGGACAGTAGCTTTTCTAACAAAGTCAAATCTAATCCTGGGCAACATTAATAGAAATAAAGTGTAATGTTTGTCGCCATAAACAGTACTTAAGAAACACAAAAGAATACTACTACACACAGCAAGTTGCTCAGTAAAGGTATCCTGTCCCATTTTTTTTCTTAGATTCATTATTTTAATATTTTAAGGTTTCACCCCACATACTGAGACCATCACCAAGTTTTGTCCATGACACAGCAACTTCATTTATTTAAGGAAGTGACCCATTTTGAGGCAACGTTTTAAATTCAGCCAATGATTTTATTTCCATTATTTGGCCTAGATAAAAAAAATCTTGTATGTAAATGTATGATACAACTTATATTATTATACATGTGGCCCCACACACCAATTTCTTTTTACATTTTATGTGAAGCACTTTGAATTGCCTTGTTGCTGAAATGTGCTATACAAATAAAGCTGCCTTGTGTTACGGCACGCACTCATCAATCTAAGATGCCATTCCCATCCATACCTACCTCCAAAACCCTCCAAAAAAATGAAATAAGATAAAACATAGGTTGTCACATGTAACAATTCCGCATCCCCTGTAGATTTGGAGAAATCAAAAAATGCTCACAACTGTAGTTTTTTTCAAATGTGAAAGAAGCTCAAAAATATGACTGCAGTTTTACATCTCTAGAGCTGCTTATGATAAAAATTGTGATAAGTAATTAAAAATATTTAATTGTTGAAATAGTACTAATTTATTTAGAAATTATTTGCAAAACAAGCAATCATAAATAATATACATGATATATATACAATATACAAGATCAGGCATGTTGTTTTAAAAGATACAACCACTGACTTAAATCCACCTCAATGTCTAACAATTGGTTCATTGAAATAAAAGATGCATAAATGTTCCTTTTTTTCCTTTTACATCTAGGACAATTGTTCAATTGTTATTTGATACCTTATGTATTCTTATGAGATTTGTTTACACACTAACATGTTATAGTCTAATATACACATTCAGAATGATACACCCCATTTTTGCAACCTTACTCATTTTCTGTGTATTTTTAACCTTCCTGGATATCTTAAATTCTTTGCCAATTATTTCCACCGCAGATCGTTTCTTGGGCCAAGCCAGCGTGACCAGCTTCACATCTGAGAGCGCCTTTTTAACATGGCTACCCGGGCCTGGTAACATCAGCCATTACCGCATAGAGGTGAAAGTGGACGAAAAACCATTCCTGACTCAAAATTTGACAACAAATTTGACCTATGAACTTGTCAACCTGACAGCAGGCACCGGCTACTCAGTCCAGGTGTTCCCGGTTAAATGTGAGAGAGACCTCAACCCACAGAAGATCACCTTCTACACCAGTGAGTTTTCCTCGTGTAAAATGTGACTGCATTAAAATAAAGCTTTAATTAGATACATTTTCGGCTGTGAGAGCACACTGATCACTGTTTATGGTAAACAAGGTCCTATTGTCAGATCAGATTTGGCTTTTAATAATAGTAAATGAGGAGTAAAACGAGGAGAAAAGGCAAACTAGCATCGTCATAGTGTTTTCATAACCCTACTATCATGCAGATTATTTTCAAGACAGATTACCATTGTTGCTTTACGATTTAAAATAAACACTGATAAATGAATACACAGGTTGTTAATAACAAAGTAATGAGCCCGAGTAAATGGTAATGGCCTGTGTTATATTCTTCACTGTTTCTTGTTACTTTGTGTAGATATAACAATGATAGCCCGGACTACGACGGAATATTAACCTTTTATTAGCCCAACAGCATGTCTTTACAGCACCGTGGCTAACACCAACAACGGACTCTAAAATTACCCACAATCCATCAGGTGTATCTCAACTACGGATCTTATAGTAAAATACACAACAGACTGTATTTATATATATATATATAGTGCTTTTCTAGTCTTAACGACTACTCAACGCGCTTTTATGTAGTACCGGAACCATTCGCCCACTTCACACAGTGTGGGGGTTCAGTGTCTTCCACACTTTGACATGGTGACTGCAGGGCCAGGGATCAAACCACCAACCTTCCAATTGGCAGGCGACCGCTCTACCACCTGAGCCACAGCTGCCCGTAGTAATAATGCAAACACTTGTAGCCCTGATTATATCTATCCTTTATTTCAGAACCGAACCAAGTGGAAAGCGTCTCATTCACCAACGTGACAGAAACCTCTGTCTTCCTGATGTGGAACAAACCAGCTGGAAACCGGGGTTTCTATCTTGTTAAGTTCCAGGGTGGTGAGAGACAAAGTGCCACAGAGAGCACAGAAGTCAAAAGTTTGATACCTGGAACTCTTTACACATTCACCGTCCATTCAGAAGTCAATGGCACGCTGAGTGAAGGATACAGCATCAGTCTATACACCAGTGAGTTTAGATCGCATAAAACTTTACACAAGGATTCTAATGCAAGAATTTTAACAGGAAGTAAGCTGTATAAATGAGACCAGTGAGAGCACATGCAAAGCTTGTTCAGTGTTGGATGAGGAAAATGTTTATAGCTGGTCATTTCTTGCTTGCATCATATAAAATTCAAAACAGCAGAGGCGAATTAGAGCCACTTCTAACCTGAACAGTGAGATTGTTATTGTTGTGGTAGTCCGTTATCAGAGTGATGTTGTGTCCTGTTCTCTCTTTCAGAGCCCGGGAAAGTGTTTGAGCTGAAGGTGTCTGATAATACCCAAACCTCACTGCTGCTTAGCTGGAGCCCACCTAATGGAAACTTCACGGGTTTCTTGGGGAAAGCTACGTATGGCAAAAATGAGTATGTAGATAGATACTCTAGATCTACTTACGTTACTTTTAAATTCAGGTATATGTACAGCAATGTTTGTTTGAAGCCATGCTACCAGCTCTAGAGATGGCAATGTGGGCCTGTCGGTCAGTCCACCATTAAATATTCATTCATGGTGCCCAGAGGATGAATACTAATGACCTTGGTCAATTCTGAAATACTTAAGCCTAGACAAAATTAAAATGTACTTTTATTTCTTATGTCATTTTTAAATCTAATTTTATGTTGCCTTGAAATGATTTAAACCCCGGATTTTAGAGGTAAAACTGAAGGTGAGCACATAAATAATAATAATAATAATAAATTGAATTTATATAGCGCTTTTCATAGACTCAAAGTCGCTTTACAGGGAAGAATTACAAGTAAGGAAAATACAGCATAACATGAGGAAAGGGGAGGAACACCTCAGCAGTAAGCACATACAACACGATTCAACACATGACTTGCAACAGGGGAGGGAAATAGGGGGAAATGGGGGGGAATGGGGGGGTGGAGGTAACCCAGACATCGGCAAGCACAGAGCCATAGAGATAGTGTCTTTCTCTATCACTCTGGGCAGGCAGCCATCAGAGCAGGCAGAGAAGCGGCGAATAAACAGCGCCAGCGTCCTCTCCGTCCGACCGAATGGCGCTGGTCACAGACCAGCTTGTCAGACTGGGGGGTAAAAAAGCGGCGAAGGCGTGGGACGGGGGTATTAGGGGGGAGGGGGGCCTGGTGAGAGTCGCTTAGCCTGGCACCCATTGGGGCCTCAGTCCGCAGGATGTCATAGCGTTAACACAGCAAGTTGCCATGGAGACAACCTTGAATAGGTCCCAAGCAGAGTCAACAATCAGCAGGTGTCTGAGGGAAGTTGGGGAGGGACGCAAGAGTGTCTCTCTGCAATGCTCTTCGAGGGGGATGTTTTTGTTCCAGCAGCGGCCTTGGCCGAGGCCAGTGCTGGATAAGGGGGCCGAAAGTTGATAAGATTGGAGTTATTTTGTCTCGGCGCGAGTAGCTGCATTCCTTTACACAGCCACTCTGTTAGTCAATTTCTGGTCAATCTGTCTTTGTAAAAGCGGTGATCTATCCAAGATAATATCCAAAATGCAGTTCATCTCCATGTTGTTATCCATAGTGCGGTTAATAGTCCCAGCTTCAAACAGCTTTTTGGGGCTTTGAACAGCTGTCATAGTCTTGTCAAATTTGTCGATAAACCAGGCCAATGCCTAATCCAGTCAGCAAGGGCCTGTTATCATGGTTCGGAATAGGTAGATATCCTCAACGTCCTCCCCGGAATGAGCCGCCAGACACACGACCCGTCACTTCTCCCACGCGTCCATCGTGTAGCCAGCAGCAAACGTTCCGGCAGGGCAAGCAGGTTCCCCCGAACCCAAGCTCCTCGTCGAGAAGATGGTGTCAATTGCGTTGAGAGACCAGTTGATCAAATCCATGGTTTTAGGGTTTGGAGAGCAGTGCTGAGAGAGTCTCTCAAAGAGTTAGACGAGACAAGAGGAGCAAGCAGGGGAGGTGTGGGAGAGGAGAGGGAGAGAAAATGCGACCGCCTTCGTTGAGAGCCAAACGAGAATTGATGTTGGTAGTTATCCCTCAATGCATAGAAAAACTGTGCGTTTATGACCTACATTAAGTCAAAGTTATTCATGGATAATTCAACTTTTTCTTAACCAAATAAGTCGGTCTAAACTGGTTTTGTTTTAAACCTGTATGATCATCTGACTGCTCCTGTTTGAATGACTTTTAAATGGTCTGAATTTTAGCAATGGTGCTTCATGAGAATGGAAGTGATCTCCCAAAATACAAAAATAAGTTTCAATAAACTGTTATTACCTTTAATTAAAAAATTGAACAAAGGTCACAGTTGCACAGCTGCCTCTGCCAGCAGCAATTTAAATCAAGTAATTGTTTCTCTTCCTGACAGAAAGGTGTTTGAGGTGGACCAAACGCATCTTCAAATGACTGTAACAGGGCTGCCAAATTGCACCGAGATAACCCTCAGTGTGACAGCACTGACCAATGGCACTCTGAAGGGAGAAGAAAAGACCGTCGTTAGCTACACTGGTAACTTTGTGTTTGGCAGTTGACTGCTACTCGTTGGTCGATAGAGAATCCACGATTTTACAGAAAAGAAACAAAAACCTCTGTCTTGCTGCGTTAAATGTTACTAATCTGACTTTGTGACTCCTACCTAGCTCCTGGACCTGTTTCAAACCTCGTTTTGGACCCAAACTATAGCTCCCTCACTGCCAAGTGGACGTCATCTGAGTGTAATTCTTCCACCATTGTACTCAGCTTGAATAACCAAACAGTAGCCACAGGCAACTCAACAGTATTTACGTGGCACTTTGATGGACTGAAGACTGCAGCCAATTACACAGTGGAAGTCTACGCCTTGAGCGGATATCTCAAAAGCCAGCCAGTGCGAAGCTCCATTTTCACTAGTGAGTCGCTTTTGCTGCATTTCCACTGCATGTTAGAAGTTGTATATATAATAGTACCTGGTAATTGTTTTTGGTAGGGCCTCTGTCAAGGTTCCAAGCGAGCTGAGCCAATACTAGAAGGTGGAGTTAAAACACTGCAGACCACTGATTGGTCAGAGAGAATTGTCACTTACACGACACGGAACACCCTGCACATACAGCATTTTTAAATATCTAAACTACCGTCAATAACGACCGCACATTTTTTATTTACTCGACCCAGATTTGAAAAAAATGGCAACCTGCAAAACTAGGCTACTAGACCACAGCTTACAATTGACAAAGTGTATACATTGTTGAAAGGATTCACTACTTTTTTCACGCGGCACAATGGCAGTCAGCTAAAGCCCAGTTCAGACCAAATATTCTTGCAACGAGCCAGTCTGCAGCATTCTGAAACCTGCCAGTTCACACCAATGCGATGAGACGAGACGGTGTATCATCTCCATAACAACGCCTCTTTGTACTTCCGTTACAACTTCCGACTTTTTCAGCTTTTTGTAGCTGGATATATCATTTATTTCGTCTAAATACGAATGTGGACAACGTTAGTGATATTGAGATGCTTGCTACAGTTGTGTTTTTTTTTTCTCTCTGATTCACGGCTTTGTTTATATACTGTCTATGGTTCTAACGCCGCTGGGCGCGCCCTCTCTTCAGTCACTCTTTATCTCGCTTGACCATAAAACGTTAGGCTGAGGTTGTTGAGGCTCCGTCTAAAACTCTGCCATTGCGACCAGCTGTTTGTAACATGAAAATAAAGTGGATTATGGATCATTTTATTTCTATAGTTTGTAGCTGACTTTACCAGCTGACTTCTCTATTGGCTGTTGAAACACGTCCCTAACGTTCTAAAACCAGCCTCTGCGACATGACCAGCTGGCTTGAGTCCAGCTGAGACGGTGCCGATTCAGCGACGTTCTAAAACGGTTTTGTCTCGTCGCAAATCTTTGGTCTGAACTGGGCTTAAGAATCCCGCCTACACTGGTTACTATCTGCAGGGGGAAATGAAATGGACAAAATACTGGTCGAGCTGAACCATGCAGTGGAAATGAGACAGTTGTCCCTTATTGTATTTTCTTCATCTGTGTTGATTTGACACTGGTGGTTACTGGTGTGATTTAGTAAACAGTGAGACTGATATCAGTGAGATAAAATTAAAAGCACTCACGTTGGATTACATGTTGCCTCTTTTCCTGTGAATCCCTTGTGCAGGGGAAAGCAGGTGGACCCTGCAGGGAATGGCGGATTGATGAAAATCTGATAAGTCACTGCCTCATTTTCTCTCTCTCTTTTCAGAGCCATTGCAACCTACTAATGCCATTGTCTCTTATTGTGATAAAAACCAAATCACCATACAGTGGACCCCCCCTGTTAACATATCACCAACAGCAAGGTACTCTCTGAGAAGCAACTCCAGCTTCTGGGGCCAAAGCTGGTCTTACAGTACTGACAAAACCAACTACACGTTTGCTGGCTTGAAATCAGGGACCAAGTACGACTTTGAAGTACGAACAGAGGCCGATAAAGAGCAAAGTGAACCAGCATGTGTGTCACATAGTACAGGTGAGACTCTCAGACCTAAAAGACCATACTGGTTGTTTTGCATTCTTTAGCCTATCAGCAACTAACTGTTACTATGTCGTTACGTTTTCTTAAGCGTACCATAACAGGGTTTTTCCTGGATCAGAATAGGCCTTTTTGGGGGGGAACTACGCTCGGCAGTAAGCATGATCGGTCCGCGTACAGTAAAGGCCAAGACTCTGTGTTACCTTATTTGGCAGAGGTCTATGCATTTACCTGTTATTTCTGACAATTTGAGAAACAAGAATGCAAATTGCGCTTGAGTAAATACAATGCCAATTAACAAAACTGGTTAAAAAAAATTTAATTTATATTTAAATAAATCACAGGTACAGCCTGACTCTCACATTCAAGTTTTTGTTCTGCTTGTTTAACGTTTTTTTAGTAAATTGCTCTTAAACGCATTTAGAGAGGATTTAAATTGCTTTTAATTCTCAAACTTTTGGCGATTTTCCTTTGGGGCTGGCTAAAACCTCTTTGGGGGCGTGCCAAAAATTCCTCTTTGCAGGGAAAAACCCTGCATGAGTTTCTAGACTTTTCTTGTCATACAGCCGTCAGTTTCTGTTTGCTAAAAATAAATAACTTTGGTGGCTATTCATTGAAAAGGTTGCTGCAAACTCTCATATCTTAAGTTTTTGGAGCTTCCGTTAATGCAGCAAGCATTTTTAAAAACGTCACCTACTTGCAACAATATTGTAACTAAAGGCCGACTATATATTTGTTTTTGAGGCCGTCTATGATATTCAGCCGATGCTTGTTTTTCGGACATTTCGGAAAGGTAGCTGAATAGTACTACTACTGGAAATAAGTTGTGCAATTAGTTCAAATTTTGATGGATATTATGTTATCTTCCACATGCAAATTTTACAGCATGGATGAGAGTGTGGCTCTTTGTTCCTACTTCCTCTTAACACATCTCACAATCTCTGTTTGTTCCCCAGTTGCAGAGAAAAGGGAAATCAGCCTGTCTATGTTGTGCTCTTCGGCTGAACCTCTCCACTGTGATAATTCCACCACAAGGGATGCTGTGTTTAAACAGGTACGTCAATCACCACATGGAGCAAAACAAAAACAGGGTTTGGGAGGTAAACTTAATACGCAAAAGGTAGTTTTATTTCTCAAAATTGTGTGTTAAGGACTGGCTAATTTGTATTTATTTTTTTAAATACAGTTGGTTTAAAAATGTATGTCCATAAACAGCTTGTGTTTGTGTGTTTTGTTGCAGTTGAACGCAAGTTTCAACACGCTGTTTGGGGACAATGTTTTCTGGAAACTCGAGAAGCAGGAAACTAAATAAAAAGGAACACCATAATGATAATGTTGCTTTGTTTTTTTTTTCAATTGGTATTGGTGAAGGTATTTTAGTGTTTTCTGTCTTGGCTTTACTTTTTTTTTGCACTATACTGCTGCTCAGGAAATCAAATATTAAGCCACAGTGTGTAGTGAAAAGAAGAATTATAATGTTGTCTTTTGTGATTTTAAATCTAGTTACAAGTTGACTGCTCTGTCTCTTTTATATTTTTAATTTTCAAAACAATGCCACGACAATAAAAAAAAACATTTAACACTGAAATCTATTTCCTGCTTTTGCTGCTTTCCTCTTGTTTTTATTTATTTTATATCATTTTATTTCCCTTGATGTTGTTTTGCGTGTATGGCCCATTTCCAACAGGAAAAAAAAAATGTAAAATTCATTGAACATGTTCCAGCTATCAATAAAGTTTTCCAGCTGAATGCACATCACAGCAACTTTTTTTGAAGTCTTTATTGAATAGACTATGCAATACTATTACACTAATAACAATGTTTGTGTAAGGTTTACTCCAATTCTATGGCTTCCTGAAATAAGACAATATTTATAATGACAATAATTTACCTAAGTTCCTTTTTCTATAAAAAAAAACTTTATTTATTGAATTTCCAAACAATAACTAAAACAGAACAGATAACAGAAAAGCAGAAAGAAACAAAATAGCCGTACAAAAAAAGGGAATTTGATCAGCTATGAGAAATGAAAAGTCACCCACTCCTTCCTTTATAAACAAACTTGATTACAGACCAATGTGAGAATCACCTTGACCTGATGGCTTTGTTTGATAATGAGAAGATAATCAATAGATTATTACATATAAGCTGCCGGTACGCCCAGTCAACTTCCTCTGTTAAACGGCAACAAGTCGTTTAGGGCTCAGAACTGTTGTTTTTGAGCTCCCATGTTGAAGAGAACGGCTGTGATATGAGGAAGGGGCGGCACATTATGTTCAGCTGAATGCTTGAAAGTGAGGTGGTGTAAACTTGAGTCAACAAGCATGTGTTGCAACAGTTGAAGTTAGAGGAGCATCTAACTGCCGCATGGGTTTGAGAAACCATGATGATGCTAAGAGGAAAACCCCTCCAGGTTAGTTATAAAGAGCATCTCCTACCACAACTAGTGTAAATAAACTGGAATTTTATGTGAAGAGTTTGAGATCACAGCAAGGAATAAAACAGCAAACTTAAAGAACAACCTCGTTCATTTTCAGGCTTATCTTATCTTTTTGGGCACCTATAGCACATTGCGCATCACCACAACCCTGTCAACATAGAGGCTTCAATGAATAAAGAAAATGAAGTACAAAATACAGTAGGCTACCAAAAACAGTGACATATAACACACTGAACTAAATATGGCCCTGATACAGGCTCTATCTGAACTCCTTGAACATGTCTTTACATCATTAAAACATGTTAATGTCAATGTCAAATGCTTTCAATAAATTAATTGAAGGAGAAAAAAAACAAAATGAAATCATGAACAGGGGTGAATCGAGATCGCGATTTTATAACGATTTATCGTGCAGGCCTACTTATCTGTATACGTGCGTCACAGTGTGATGTTCTTACAATTTGTCAGTAGCCTACTTTGTGTACCAATCACAGTTGTATCTATTACAATGGGTATGAGGTCAAAAGGTGAAATTGTGCATGCTTGTCCTGTTTTATAAGCAAGTCATAATATGAAAAAAATACATTTATCCTTAAGTCATTCGTTAACATGTTTCCCTGAATATATCCTCTACATGTAGAGGGTTTACAATGTGAAAGATCTCTTCATAAAAGGTCATGATTAAGTAAAAGACAATCATTTTAGAAAAATGCAATGACGTTATTTGTTTAATGATGAATTTCTTCTTTCTTTTTACCACCACAGATGCAGGATGCTGTCAAACTTGTCAGCCGACAACTCGTGTGGCTGTTGCTATGGCAACAGCAGTCCTGGAAATGGCACTTCTTTTATGTTCAATGTTATTTGGTGAGTACAAATAAAAGATAATACAGGTTACATATGTAAAGACATGTTTATATTATAGATATATACTGTATAGTTTTCAGTGTATTTCTATGTCGTGAGCAGTCAGTCAGTCCGTCAGTCACACACACTCATTGCAGCTTTATAAATCAACCATTTATATATTTCTCAAATGTATTTAATTCAAGTTTTTACTACATCCTCACACTGTTTTCAAACCTGAACAAAATATATTGAAAAAAAAAAGAAAGACAAAAAGAAGACAGAGGACATTTTGACATGCCAGAGTAGGAAACATAGAACAGAGCCGTTGTTAATGTTGTTAGTTACGCCTGTGGTTTATACCTACTATGACGAGCCAATATGTCGGCTGCGAAAAAGGTACAACATAAGTGAAAACATCTGTGCATGTGGCGCCATCTATTTCCTGTCACTACCCTTTTGTTCTTGAAATTACAAACCATCTTGAGGTAAACACTGTGATAAAGTCAAACCCACATCATGTTATTGATGTTCATTTTGTCAAAATGAATTTGTCAGTCACGTGGCCGGCAGCACCAGAAGTGGATCAGACCTCCGAAACGTCAGGAGAGGAGCTGATGGAGCGACTGCAGCGGTGCCATGAAGAGCGCCATGATGTCAACCTGATGCTCCACACTGTCACTCAAGGTGATTTACTGTTGCATTATATCAACCAGTGATTCCAACACTTTCAGGATTATTACTCTTTACTTTCATCAGTGTTCCCTTCCTGCTGCATGTAGACTCCAGGCGCAGTTTGTGTCCAGACAGCTGGCTGTGGTGGAGGGGGTCACTGCTACTTCTTTTCAGTGGGACTGCAGGAAGATTGTCAATGGAATGAGAGCTCTGCCTGCAACACAACGGCAGCCTGGCTGTCATCCAAGACTCTGCAGAGATGGTAACTTTGCAAAGTGGGAGAGGATGCCAACCGGACAGGAAACATCAGGTAGCATTTCTGTGACTGTCCCAAAATGGATATACAGTCTTATAAATGTCACTTCCTCCTCAGGAATTTATCCAAGGTGTGATGAGGAAGTTCCCTCTCTTGCCCTTCCCGTGGGTGGGACTGACAGACGCTAAGCAGGAGGGTCAGTGGCTGTGGTGGGACGGGACAGACATCCAGCACTACATGCCGTAAGTCCACAAGTCGACTGGCACACAGTTAACCGGACATTTTTTTAAATGCCAGATTGATTAATCGAAATGTTTAACATCTGAGTACAAAGGGGCCAGGAGAGATACATAGGAGAATATTCTGTAGATCAGCATTTACTGAGAGAAACGTGATGCTCTGGATTTATTTGTGGAGCTTTGAGACATTCCTCACAGCAAGATAGGTTAACTATTGTCCTACTTTTCTTCTACTGAATCTACATAATTAAAAGGCATCATTTTGGTAACATGCACTGGGAAGAAACTAAATCTGCTTATGATCAATAAATACAAAAAAAAACGCATTTGTGGATCTATTATCTATAACAGAGTAAAATAATGATGTATCCAATTTTAGACATTTATTAGTGAAGAAGCAGTACAGAGAGCTCATTTTATTTATCCCAAGGGGGATTTCAGCGTTCAAGGCAGGTACAAAACCAAATGATGTATGTAAGAAATAAAAAAACTGTGCGCCTCTTTAATGTCACCATGAAAGCACGTTTTAACAATATTTTACCAAAATTAGTATTAAATTTAACATAATTCTTTTCAGGAACTTTCTAAGAAATGACCGGCCTAAAATAACTTAAAAAGATACTTGAATGAAAGCTGAGAATAAAGACTCAAAGTGTGACCATCTTCTTTAACTCTAATATGTACTGAATATTCACTTTATAATAAGCAACAGACTTTAGCGCTAGTAGTCCAGTACATATCGATAGAAAACACATTTTTGACCTATTTGAGTATTTTCTTGAAGATTAAAACATAAAAACTCATATTTAGTTCAATGTGCTTTTATTACAACAATATAGTACAAGCATATACATATATACAGTGTATGAGTATTAGTATAGTATGAGTCTCTTTGCCACCAGCTGTGAGGCTTATGGGCCCTGGGCTTGTAAGAGAGACTCTTAACACACATCTACACACATTTTATATATCTTTATACCAAAGATTTGATATTGTTACAGAAATTGGCGCTCCCACTTCAGCTACACTTAGTCATGCAAAGTTATTTATTTTCTTGAAGGATAAATCAGCTTTTGCAGGAGACCTTTGTCCACAGAACTTTTATTGGAGAGCTTTACATTTGTACACATACACGTACATGTAGTTGATACGTGGGTGGAATCTGAAATATCTTTGGGAAACGAGATAAGCATGAAAGACAACATATGTTGATTACGTGCATATCGGAAAGTGCATAATAAAGTGCATGCATGTATGTAGGATGCAGAATGTGTTCAGACTTTCAAGTCTACACATAAATATGAATGTTGTAGAAAATTTTCAAAAATTCAAATTTTTTCAATAAATACTTTTATATTTACTCAGAGTTCAGTTTTCAATGTTTTTGTTTCTCATGGTCTGATAAAAAAAATCTTCACGTACATCATTGCAGAGTGGTGTGATCTGAGATATGATCAGATACATACAGTATATTAACAATATCATCAGCACTTTGATAAAGTAAGAGTTTGTGCTTTCCGATGAATTTAAATCTAACTGATGACGCCACTTTTCATAGAAATCTTCATCTTCGTGCAGACTTTGTTTCAGTATTTCTTTGGTCAATGCAATTTTTTCTCAAGTCAAAGTGCATTCTTCCAAGCGTCCAAAAAGTGTTTTTAAGGCTCATCGCCCTCAGTATTTGTATCCCGTATGGTCATGCGTGTGCGACCATCCAGCGGGGCGAATAGAGGGTACAGCTTCCCTCTGAAGTTTTCAGTGAAGGTGTAGATGTGGGACTTTGTTTCTGCGTTGTAGAAGGAGATCTGACCCTCTTCGTAGTCTAAGTAGATACCCATACGCCGAGGCATGAGGCTGATGGGCAGTGGAGTCTCCGGCTTGGTGCAGGCGTAGAACTGGCTCGTGCTGCGCCACAGAGTCCAGTAGCCCAGTTTTGGGGTCATGGGGAACCGACCGTGACGCTTGGAGTCGGCGGTGGTCAGTCCCACGCGCCAGTAGCCGTTTTTGGCTATGTCCACCTCCCAGTAGTGGCGGCCGCTGCTGTAGCCCTTACTGCCCAGCACACAGGGCCAGCTGTCGAAGCGCTGGGAGCTGTGCGGCAGGTCGGACGCTGAGAGGCCCTCCTGCACCATACGCTGGTTCTCAGACAGCAGCAGCCAGGGGTGGCTGGTCATGGGGTCGAGAATCACATCATCTGTGCAGAAAAAGAGAGGCACAAATAAGCTTGTCGTCCTGTGAATGCGAGGTTTGCTTTTTCTCTGCTCTATGTGAGATAACACGAAGAGAAAGTGAAAGTTGATCTTACCTGCTGCGCTGCAAATCCAACTCCAGACTGAAAATAGAAACAGATATTATATTAAAGTCGCAGTGGATAAACAACGGAAATGTTTATTGTACGTGGTCTAAACCGGTGATTACCAGGGGTTGGGACAAGGAGTCACAAGATGAATCTAAAGCGTGAGATGATTTCCAGGATAGGATAAACTAAGTTATACTTCTTAACATTATCTTTATTGTTTTTTGACAATGTTGCCGCTACAAATTATTCTGAGAAGAAACAATCCCTCTTTAAATGAACTGATCACAGACACACAGCTGTGTGAAGGGCTGCAAGGAGAATCGGTGGGAACCACTGGTCTAAATAACAATCACTTTTAATTTGGACAAATCAGTGACATTTTGAAAGCTGAGATTTAGATGATTTTAAAAATGATTTAAAAAATGCACACCTGAGTTGGGGATGTATCTTGGAATTCCTGCCTTCCAGGTCCTTTGCTTTGCCAGTAGCCATAACTGTGGAATCATTTTCTGAAAAGGAAAAAAAGAAAGATAAAATGAAATTTGTTTCATAAGAACAGCATTTTTATGTAGTGATTCCCTAATTTGGCCTTTCCTTATGACCATGCAGTTTGCAAATATAATCATAAGCAGTAAATGCTGTGTGAACCTTCTAGGGAAAAATGTTTCCTGTTAGCACTTGGCGTTTGGCTGGCTGTGGTGATGCCACTGGCTTTATGAGAGCAATAATACAAAATAATGCACCGTTTTTGGAAGTGTGTTAACACTAAATATAAGCCCTAAATGTCATAACCCTATTCTATTCTAGTCTATTGTTACTGCACAAGTAGCAGAACGTCACGTGAAGTACTCATGCCTAAACTCCAGCTGAAATGAGTAAAACCGGGCACCAACTGCAAAATATTCCCTTAAACAATAAAAAAAGCACGTTGTTACATATACCACAACATCATCTGCGTATGTGATGATTTTTATCTGCAGTCTTCACTATCAGTTATCAAGGACATTTATTGTTGCCGTTTATCATGGCAGAGTCAGATCAGGGTCATATAAACTGTCTTCATTTATTGATGCTCTGCACGCATTCAAAGAGCAGAGTTCACTCAAACGCACGTTGTCGGTAAAGTCGGTAACAACCTGGTCACATTTGCACTGGATGGCGTCGATCAATTCTTTGTTTTACGGCTTTAACGATGGTTTATTTGTGCGCTATCAGATTTGAAATGTGTATCTTTGAATTCAACTGACTTGCCATAGTTTCAATTTCATTTTGGCCTTCTGAGGAACCTGATTTTTGAACAGAAATCAATGGCAAACACAAACATTTCTCACCATGCTGTCTTCTCTGAGCAGAGACCAGGTGATGAACTCCAGCAGAGGCAGCAGGTTGACCAGCCGTTTCTTCTTCAGGCCCAGCAGACGCAACACTTTACCCAGTTCGTCGCTATGCACACCACAACTCTGCAAACACAAACGCTCATTTCAGCTGCTCCGTTTTTCCTTAAAAAAAAAAAAGTGACACCAACTCTGACAAAGTGCTTGCTGGCATGAGAGTAAACTAAACAATGTTGCTGTATTTGTGCTGTGATAAATTCTGCCCTCCCGGAGTTTTGTGCCCAACAGACAAAGGGCTCGCGCTTGGTAAGGTGTTCATTTCTGTCGACAGTATGCTAAAACCTTTCCACGAGCCCCTCACCTCAGTCGCCTTCTGCAGCTCCTTTGCCCACACCATGATCCTCTGTTGTGCCTCCTCATCGGCATCCTCTTCTTCAATTTCTTTGCTCTCTGATGTCCAGGGCGTCTCCTTCAGGAGCTAAGGACACCAAATCAATAAGGTAAGAATGATATTTTTGCTATTTCTTATATCAGAATATGTTTTCTTTCGCAACCCTATCTGTTACAAAGATTGTACCTTCAATCTGTAATTAATAGTTACGTGTTTGAGTGCGTGCGTGCGTGCGTGTGTTCACTGACCTTGTCGACATGGTGGAGTTCGTCAGCCCACTCCAGGATCAGTTTCCTGCTCTCCTCGAGACTGCGCTCAGTACGCCCGTCTGTACTCTGGGCTTCTTGATTACTGCTGACCTCCTCTGGATTCCCACTGCTCTGCTAAAAACACAACGCCACACTGTCAGACAATGTCACACACTCTTGAAAACATAATGCTGTTCTACTATGACAATTAAATGACAAAAAGACAAATGGCAGCCAGCTCGTGTCGACAGTGATGTGAGTTTCCAGGCCAGAGCTCAGGAAAATTGGGCATGGGCTTATTTTGATATCACCAGCTGATGTTTCAGAGGTCATTCTGGTTAAAAACAATCAGCTGCAGTTCATTTACAGGTTGAATCAGCGTTAAATACGCTACGTGGGACGTTTTCCACGTACAGATGTCAAAAGAGCCAGGTTAAAGTCATATGCTGTAAGTCTCTTGTAAAAAAAAAAAAAAAAAAAATAAGAAAACGTGAGATACAGTACATAACTTCTTACATAACATGTTGATACCCACCCTACATATCCCAGTGCTGCAAGGCAGAGGGTCATGTAACCAGGCTGTTAAACAGTCAATAAACACGTATCCTATCAGCATCCACCCACCCAAATAACCTAGTCATCACTATGTATGACTAAACAAAGTAATCATTTCCCATAGCAACGTTTTTCCAATCTGTGCGGTGATAAATACTGGTTCACTAAACTCATCACGCACTAAATAAGGTGTTGTAACTTTGCACTTTATCTCAAGCTATAAACTTTTAACAGACTGAAATTATCAACTGTAGCCTGACACCTTTGTCCCATTTTTCTGTCAGTATCAAAAGGATCTCATCTGATCTTTTAGTCGAATTGTTTTCCTGAGC
This sequence comes from Gymnocephalus cernua, assembly GCA_023631565.1. Classification (NCBI taxonomy): domain Eukaryota; kingdom Metazoa; phylum Chordata; class Actinopteri; order Perciformes; family Percidae; genus Gymnocephalus; species Gymnocephalus cernua. The sequence goes on from CM042445.1 coordinate 15,572,497, forward strand.
TGACAAACAAGCCTCTATATTAAAAAGGAAATTGAGGTTTAAATATGGGGCCAACAAACGTCAGTACTTCCTTAAGTCTACAATTGACGTGCACGACATTCACACACTTTTCTGTACATTTGTCCTTTGCTCTCTAAATTTACACTGTAAGACTGCTGTTAATGAGTAATAACATTAATATGAGTCTGCTGAGCGACTGACTCACATTTTCCTTCCTTCTGTCACGTCCTACCTTGCAGACTTGGTCCACTTGCTTCTTCCAGCGATGGATGAACTGCACACACTCCTGCAGGCTGCGTAGGTCCTTCAGGCCGTTCTGACGAGGATGTTTCTGCAGGAAACAACAGGTCACATTCATGTTTTCATGACAGACAAAAGCCCAAATGGGACAAATCATAAAGGTTTAAAAAAGAAAAGAAAAGAAAAAAAAAAGACCTAAAATACAAGTCACTGAAAAAATATAAATCCAGGATGTTTTAATGTACCTGTGAGTGTTTGGTAAGGTTGGGGGCCGAGCTGTGAGTCTGGATGTCCTCCTCGGGCAGGGTCCAGCGTACGGCCCCAATGGAGCTGCTCTGCGTGCTGCTGCTGTCACCCACCTTCAGTATGCCCACTCCTGCAGGGGGACACATTCAAGGAGACAATGTCTTTAAGTGTAAGTTCACACAACATCCAGCAGAAAATGAGGGGAAAAAGGGGAAGTAAATCTGAATATCGATACTTCCGGGAGTACTCTACTTTCAGAGTGTCTGGGAGTGTCGCGATTAACATTTACAGTCGTGCTCAAATGCTTTAAACCATGAATAATATCTGACTGAATGTAAGCTCCGCGACGTTACATTATCTACCCACACCAGGCAAAGCTTGTAAGTTATCAAACATGCATGTAGTAGAACAGTGGCATTGGCAGTGATTGAATAACCATATAAAAAAAATATATACTTTTAGTGGTTTTCAGGATACTCTTCATCTCCATGTTGGCGTCCTCACTCCTGTGGCGCAGAGAACACATGAAAATGATTAAATGTTTGGTGACCAGTGATGGAAGAAGTAAAAGTAGTATAAAAATACTCCATAACAATAAAACAAAAAGTCCAGCATTGAAAGTATATTAGCTAAATGCACTTTATGTATCAAAAGTAAAATGGCCCTTGTAGGTTTTATACTTTTGATTATTATAATATTAGGTTATTCTTGCTGATGCATTCATGTGTAGTTGGAGCTAATTAAAACTATTTTATAGACTGTTGAGTAGTTTAACCTGTAGCAATAGACATAAACATATATTTTTTTATAAAGATTCACATTCTCTTTAAGAAAATAAATTCTAAATATCTGTTGAAATATGAAACTACAGGATGTTAAATATAATATTGCTGTAAAGTGTAGCTTAACATTCAGATACAAGTGAATCCACAGAAAGCTATACATTTTGCTCTATAATGACTTGTTGTTTTATGTAAATGATGAACACCACCTGCCACAACAATTTAATATTTCCTCATATTAATAACTTCTTCATACACGATGATTATTTATATACAGTGATGCCTGAGTACCAAGTTAGAACGTGAGACAACTTTTCTTACGTTTAGAATGAATGCCTTCAGGTTTGTGATCGCATTTAAAATATAATTGAATCTATGCTACCTAATACTACCCAATATTCACCACAATCAATGTATACCTACAATGCAAACAAATGTTCTAATATTGTGTAAAACATAAATTCAGAAGAAAATCAGTCCTATCACACAGACCTGTCCCGTAGACTGATGCAGTGTATTGTATGGAGTTGGTTGTGTCGTACCTTTTGCTCTGAGGGAGCGCTGGTGCAGCTCTGCTGGTGGAGAAGACTGGACAGCTGCTGCTCTCTGATCAACCTATTTGTTCTTCTCTGACTCCCTGAGCTTTGGACTTTTTTATGGCCTGTGAGGAGGCGACAGAAACCTTCAGCAGAGCTCTCTTGACACGAAATCCTGACGGCTTCCCGGCAGCTGCTGACACGTTTACAGTGAGGGCGAGAAGGTGTGATTCTTTTTTATAGTGGTTATATAAGTCTCTGGATTACACTCAGAGTGACATACATGATTGGATTTTGCAGTGGTGTTACGGTTATTATATTCTTTATACAGTGGGAGCTGAGATATAATTAGCAAATATAGATGATCCTATAATAGACATCAATTACTGTGTAAAATGATTCTTGAAACACCTAATACTATGTTAAAAAAATATTAAAAAAGAAATAAAGTTGACGGCAAGCGCAAGAGGATATTTGGTCTAAACAAGATTTATAAACCATATTTGCAATATTCTATTGCAAGTAATGCATTTATGTCAAATGTAATGCCAGTAACAACTGTATATCTTTGCATAGACACATATAATATTCATGATTGATGTTTGTTATTTAATGTAATAAGTCATATCTCCTCTCCAACATAAACTGCCATAAAAAAATAGATCTGGAGTTAGTCCAGTTTGGGCAGGACGTAATATCAGACTGATATTGAGAAACTAGGTCAAAACCATAATAAAGGGTTGATTGTAATCTTATACAGTGGTGTAGTCTAATGTATTGTAGTGGGCATACTGTGCTGTATATATACACACACACACACATACACACACACACACACACACACACACACACACACACACAGCCATTCTTTCTCTGCATTCGGATACACTTTTATGCACCAATTTATGGTGGAAATACCTTTATTTAGCCTGTGCGAAGAAGGAAAACACAGATGACAATTCAAAAATATATCAAAAATATAATGGAAAGTTTGTCGTTGCTTGTCATTGGGCATTTATAACTGGGTATATGGAAATCCTGGAGCTTTCTGCGTATACCTGCGTATCACGAAGACCACACGCCACTGATCTAGCATTGTATACATTAATGTAAAAGTCACTTTTCAGGCAGTTTTAAAGCACACCTTTTTTCACACCTCTTCAAGAGATTTCAAGATAAGAGACGTACTAGGTTATTGTGTGCAGGTTACATTCAACAGTCATGGCAACAGAAAGGGCATCGTTTAAACAATAAAATGCAAAAACTGCTGTCATGAGTGGAGGCACCACATTTCTCAGCGAACTGGTCGACGGGGGGAAAACATCAAACCACTCGACAAGTAGCAAGCAGTTTCAGTTTTATTTTTTTCCAAATCGGTGACACTAAAACAACTGTAAAAAAAAAAAAAAAATCCAAACTCATTTACTTTAAAATCTTAATAAGCTCAACAGAAAAAAAACTTGTTTGCATTTATAAAAGTGGCATCACATCTCTTATTTTATCAATTTCAAAACAAGCTTCAGCATGCTATGTCAGCACGTTACCAAATATGTACATAGTAAATGCATATAAAAAAAATCTTTTGTATCAAATGCTGTCTGTTTTCAGATATACAGCTTCTTCTTCTTCTTGCGTGCAGGATTTGTCAAATGTTCCCATGAAATGTTTTAGTTCCAGTTCTTGAAGAACTGCTTGAAGATGATGGTCTCCTTCCCCTGTGGCAGGATCTCCACCTGCAGCACAACACACAGAAATGTGACGTATACGTAATGATATTACAGTAAATGTACTGAGGTGATAAACTAGATCATCAATCATACCAAGCGGCTGTGTAAAGGCTGCAGGAGCCAGAGCTGGTGACATGCAAATAGTTGGAGAGCAACTAAAATAACATTTACAGGAAGTGTGAATACCTGTGTTTTCATCCTGGGGTACTTCATTTTTTCGATGAAGTTATCCGCCATCTGTAGGGCCACCTGCTTCTCCTCAGCATTTGCTCCATTACCTGACAATAAATGACTCCCATAAGTACTGGTAGTTTAGGAGATATAGCATATTGCTAATTTCATCTAACATAGATTGACAATTTAGTTTGTTTTCGAGATCCTCAGTAGCACAACAGCCTCTCCTTCTGGTGCCCACAGGAGAAAAAAACTACAGCAGTCTCATGTAAATATTAATGAGTGTAAAAAAGAATATTGTATACGTAGTACGTAAACACATACAAATGGGATTAAGTGATTTAAATAAGTAAAATAAAACAATAGTGAAATACTAGTGCAGTATAATCCGCAGTACTGCCAGGGCTGTTCCCAGGATATTAATATAATAAAGGACATGACTACACCCTTCTGACCACAAACCAAAAATCTTAAATCTCTTTAAATATTAGGATATTTTATATTTCATTAACTATGTCAACTGTTCAATTAGTTATTACCCTACATGGAAGTGTAAATGTGCTCATCCAAACTGCTAGGAGTGGCAGGCTTAATTATGGAGGCCTAATTTAGTTTAGTTGCTTACACTGTTTTATCTGTATTTCATTGTGAGAGTTGAGTGTTTCTCGTGCTGCATTATTTTTTGCTTTGGAATTAAAGTCTACCAGGAAATAAACTCTGAAAATATGTATTCTTCAAACACATTATTGTAATAATTATTTTTCCATTAAAGCTATTAGTGCGTAGTTTCTGTCGCCCCCATGAGGAATTCTAAGTAATGACAACAACAACACTGTCGGCGCGTCCACATGATACAAGTCTTCCGTGATCGCGCACCCCCACCCCCACCCCTCCGCCACACAGCTGCTAGTAGCCAAGGAGGACACGGAGGATTAAAAAAACATGATGGACTCTTCAGAAGAAGTAATTATCTTCACTCGAGTTTCTGCGCGGGAAAGTCACCGGACGACACAATCTTCTGAACAGAGTCATACTGAGAAATACAGAGAGAGTTGTGTGGAGCTGATAGTCTTGATTAGCATTTGGCAATGGCTTGAATGTAATGGGTGTTCATTAATATCAAAAAGTTGCGCACTAAAGCTTTAAGATATTAGCAGAGACAGCAGCTTATTTTAAGTTATTTTTGACACTGACATTGCATTTTTTTAAATGAATCAGATGTGGACAGTGTGGGACTGTACAGCAACTATAAATAATGCTGTTCTTTAAGAAACGCTCATACTCCACATCTCCAAGTGCGTCCTAAAACTCACCTCCCTGTGAAAACGGTTGACCACTATTTTTCACAATGCACATTAAAAATGTATCCAATTAGATACCGAATATCACTGGCATGTAGCAACTACCACTTTCCTCAGTGTGCATTTCAGGCAACGCGGGTTTGCTGGTTCGGGGTCAAAAGTATTTCCCCACCTTTCCAGACGAAGATCTTTCCGTTGGCGCCGTTATCCAGAATGAAGCAGTCGTCACGAACCAGCAGATCCATGGCAAACGGGCTCTTCTCCGACACTTTGGTCGTCGTCATGGAACCTGTCGCATTAGACACCTGAGGAGGAAATGCACACCGTTTTATGCATTGCTTCGGAGGCGGATGTAAATTGTAGTTTGATGTGCAGTTGTAAAAGCTTTGCAGATGAAGTTACCTTGTAGAGGGAGGCAGAGTTGGAAGCGTCCGCTTTGCTGTCCTCTTCTGGTGTGCTCTCTGCCAGCTGAGGCATCTGTCCCAGGACCTGCTCAGCAACAAGACAGGAAGCTCAGATGCTAATTATGAAGCTACAGGCAGCAGACAGTTAGCTTAGCTTAGCTTAGCATAAAAACTGAACAGAAAGGGAAACGGCTAACCTGGCTATCTGTCCAAAAGTAACTAAACCTGCCTACCAGCCCCTCTAAAGCTCACTTAACACATTACAGCATACAGCCATGAGGGTGGTGCATTTCCTAAAACGTCAAACTGTTCCTTTAAAATGATTTGGCCTCTAAGTAGAATTCTTCTTAATTACATAATAAAAGTGTGCATTTACCTTGAGCATCTCCTCCGGTTCCTCCCCTTCATTGCAGTCGACGATTCGGGCTTTACCGTGTCTCTCTGTGTCACGAATCAGCGAGGCGATCTCACGCACCTTCTGCTTCTCGAAGATGTTGGCCTGCGACCCGATCCACGACACAATGATCTGCAGGGCGACGAAACAACACGAGGTCACACCATAAGCATATTCACCTCATGCAATTTACAGTTTAAGATTCACGACAAGCTTTTTCCATTCGGGATTGCAGCAGTATTCGGAGTACTTAGGTCTACTGCATTATGGCAGCTGGGTCTACAGTTTGTGTCCTCACCTCTCCGAGGTCTAGGATGAAGCAGTCTCCTTTGTTGAAGCTGCTCCAGGACAGCTCCACCTCCTTGGCACGGATATTGCGTTTCCCTTTGATCTGGTACAACCTCTGCACTGCCGCGGAGCCCTGAGGCCTCCTGAAGCCCGACTCCACGCCACCCACCTGTGAGAGATATTTGTGCTTTCACATCCTGGTTTGTTTTAACGACTTGGTGCCTGTGCTAATCGAGTGACATGGATGAACTTTGGCCATGATATCCAGGGTGCTGTAAAGTGATAGAAGGGATTCACCCAGCAATCAGAAGATGGTTTATAAAAATGAGAGATATGTCGAGCCCTTTCCTGGAACTGGTTGATTCCCTCAGCTTGTCCCCTGATTTGGGAGGACTGAGCTCCTTGTGCATTGCTGCTGCCGACGTCAGCTGCTGCCCCCCCCCCCCCCCCCTTTTTTGTTTGTTTTCTCTTATCTCTACCTCTTTTATTTTGTCTCTTTCCCCTTTTGTTTTCTTCCCCTCTCTATCTCTTTTGATTTGTCTACCCTTTTTACTGTTATATTTTGAAAGTTGTGTGTCCTTACTGGTGTGTGTCTGTCAGTGTGCATGTGGCTGTGTTGTCTGTTCTCGTTTTGGTCCTGTATCGGGTTGGTCTGCGCGTGGGTAGGGTAGGGGACTTGTGGGAAGTGACATTTCAGTTCCACTAAGCTGTGTTTATTTAGCTCAATATGTGCTGTCACCTTTCTGTTCAAATAAAAAAAGAATGCAATAAAAAAAAGTAAAAGAAAAAAAGAGATATGTCTAAAAACAATGTTTGTATTTTGTTTCTCATTAATGATTGAAAATGTACTGTGCAAGTTTAATTGACATTGCAAGTGAAGTATACATGTAAAATGTCTTGCATGTGTAATATGACTGGTACACATCCAATTAAGCAATTCCAATTAATTGCCATAGTCAAGGCAAAGCTGCAGATGAAATTCATCTACAGAGAAGCCTACAATTGAATTAAACATATGAAGAGTTTCATTTCTAATAATACCTTTTTATGTATTATCCAATTTACTTTTTAAAATGCTATTCATGTGTCTTTTTAAATTTGCATTGTGATTATTTTCTATCTTGCCTTAATGGCCTTTTATGTCTTACAAAAACATAAAACATTAGAAATATTTAAAAAATGAATAATGAATGAATATTTTCCTGGGTTTAAGGAGCATATCTTTTAAGGAAAATCCTATTTTACTTCTAATTGGTACCAAATGATATCATTATTTCCATGATCATGTCTTGACAATGATTGAGAAGTTACTAATCCATGAAATAGAGCATTTCTGAAACTGCAGCCGACGTTAAACAAATTAGTTGTTTTTTTTTGCTTGACAGTAGACATATTTGTCCTGTGGATTTATCTCGCTTCCTTGGCATTTAAAGCATCTGAACATCCACAATCAGGTCTGTCCCTTCCTCACCTTGTAGCTGACTCCTCTGGGGAAGAGAGCCATGAACTCCGGGGACTCGTAGCCCTGGACCTGCCTGTGCTGAATGGGGTCACCACTCAGAAAGTTGTCCAGCTGCGTGGCCAGCATGGCACACGCCACCTGCTCGTCCCTAGACGACTTCTCACCTACAACAGAGAAGGGATTGGCAAGAAAGGAAATAACTACATTTGGGCTGTTAAGCTTTCATTACTTTTTGTTCATCGTTTCTGATTTATTCTTTTCTATAAACCTTTTTGGTTTGTGAGTTTGAGGGAGGTAATCTGACACCTGTTAAGACACACTCCCTCTTGGATGAATGAACAAAAAGGTCAAACCAAGCTATTTTCTCCTGCTCTGATCCCTGATAAAGACTTACAAAAAGGTCAAAACCATATACTTGTTCATTTATACATGACTAAAAGCTGCACAACAAAATGATGGAGACTGGGTGTGATGCATTGTTTTAATGATACAATCTCAAGAAAAGTGCTGTAAAATAATGATAATTGGACCTGGCGTTGGGATTGTTTTGTCCACCATAAGAATTTAGTTAAAGGCGAAAACTATGCAATTCTTTCCAGAGTAGAGGAGGAAAAGAATTGAAGAGGTGAAGGATAGAGTTAGGCAGCAGGGAAAGAGAAAGGAAAGAACATAGAAATGCAGTAGAAGTGAAAGAACACATGAGGAAAGCATTAGGAAATGAGGCAAGAAAGGTTAACATGCCACAATATGAGGAACAGAGTCGCTGGCAGAGGAGATGTGTCACGGAGACAAAGACGATGGGCAAACTGTGTGTCGGTCAGCAGACGCACAAAGACAACAAAGGGGTTATCAATCGTAAACAGGTGGAGGGAGGCTTCGGCGAGACGCATGCTTGAGCACAGAGCCCTCTCCAAGCTGTGACAATCAGCTTAGTGTTACCCAAGCACCGGATACATGCTGGAAACAACGGCCACATTTGAGTACTGTAACGGTTCTCCTGCATTTTTAATGGGCCCCCGCTCAAAAACCATCCCAGTTTCCCTTGGGCTCGCTCTCTCTCTCTCTCTCTCTCTCTCTCTCTCTCTCTCTCTCTCTCTCCTCACACAATGATGCAGCAGGTCAACGCTGTGTCTCGTGTCATTCACCACTAGTGGGAGGGTTATTAGCTTTTCAACTGCAGCACAGGACCCGGTGTGTAGTAAGCACTGGACAATAAACTCTCTCTTTAAGTGTAAAGGTCTTGACTTGTGTCTCTCCTGGCTTTCTAAAGACCAAACGACTGTCCTGCTCCAATGAGCGGCAAAGTTGTCTCACACTAATGTGGACAGTTACAGTATGTGTAACATCATGTTGCATTCCATGTACTAGAGTACACATGTCTTTTAACCAGTGCTGCCCTTAGATAGAGTTTCCATCTTTTACTTTTATCATCAGGCTCAAACAGAATAATTTAGTTTTTTTTCAACCAAAGTGAATTGCTATTTTATTTTTACTTCATTTTTCAGTCTGACATTGTGTTCGTGTTTTTCATTTTCTATGAGTTTTGCCCACAAAACATGAGAATTCAAAATATATCACAATTATAATGGAAAGTATATTGTTACGTGCCATTGCACATTTTTAAGTGGGTATATCCTGGAGCTTTCTTAGTGGGTATACTGCGTATACCTGCTTGTCACGTCGACTACACCACTGGTCGTTGCTATTTTCAGGGCAATTTTCTGTTGTAATTTGTTTGGCTGTGGTCTGGGACGAGGATGTCCCCCTGAATTCTGATTGGCTTAGTTGCTTTGCAAATGAGGAAACAGTCTGAGCTCACTGAGGTAGACCGAGCACAACACCAGATCTATTTGAATAACTGAAAAGAATTGTTACTATAGGCTGCAATTTATAGGTCTGGAAATGGTCTAATTGAATCACTTTTCAATTATTCCTATTATGTCTGCTTTGTTGATTTAGATAATCTCTTCTCTTCTTTTTACAACCCCAAATCAGAAAAAGTTGGGACAGTATGGAAAACACAAATAAAAAAAGAAAGTAGTGATTTCTAAATGTACTTTGACTTGTATTTCATTACTAGCCCTAATGAAATAGTATTTGGCCTGCTTTTTCTTTGATAAATAAATGAAGCTGACTTGATTAAATAGCAGTTGTCTGACATTACTGATTGATTTTCTCCTTCCTGAAAGGAGATGCCATCATTATAAACGTGCCACCTACTCAGACTCACAATAAGTGTACACAGAGCTTTAGTCTTGAGTCAGATTGCATAGCTGCATGCTACATAACTTCTTCAATGGCATGAACACATTATTGAACCCAAATCTCTCTCTCTCTCTCTCTCTCTCTCTCTCTCTCTCACCTATCCACATGTGGAGGTCGGCTCCCGACTGACCACGGTTCTCCAGCACCAGATAGGAGTCCCCATTATAAAAGGCTCCCACCTCGGAGGGATCCAGCAGCACCGCCTTCATCTTCTCCACCCTCCATACTCGGAGTCCCGGCTCGCGGACCTCTGGATCAAACTGACCTGGTGCTGGCTGGAAGTGGAGCATACTGCAGGGAGAGAATGGGACGAATAGAACAGTAAGACAGAGAACAAACTTTTCCGTAACTAGTGGGAAACAGTCACTTACAAGTGGGATTTTTACAATGGATGACAGTCAAATGGCGCTCTGAGTCATACTCAGTTTACAAAATCCCCTCCCACAGAAGGGGAACAGGCTGGCTGAAACAGGACGTGTAAATGCATGGAGTTGTGTCACTGTTTCCATGTGGGAATGGGTGGTTTTGGTCAAAGAAGTAAGGAGAAGTAAAAGCAGAAGTCATGCGCACAAAATGAAGCACCAAACTTGTCATGTTTAGGAGACAAGTTTCCATTTCTTGACATTTTAACAGAGCTTGACCGTTCTCCACACTGACTGAAATGTTGAGTAAAATTTGACTGCAGGACCAGAGCTCAACACAAGACTGAGTGGAGGGAGTGGTTAGTGTGATGAGTGATATCACTAACACTCAGACTTGACACAAAATGAGGTTGTGTTGCTGCTTAACATAAGACAAGATAAGATATACTTTATTGTCCCCGAAGGGAAATTTGTTTTGGACTCCGCAGCTTTACAAAGACAACACACAATACAGAAAATAAGCATCTCTCAACACGTATTCTCATGCAACACAAAACATGCTCTCATATACATTAGACAGGTATGTAGTAAGCACATTAACTCCCCCTTTCAGTGGCAGTTTTTAATTGAGCAACCCTGTCGGCTGCATTCTCCACAATAAGTGTAGCACAGCCCTTGCACAACCACTTTAATGCAACACAAGACCAAGCAGGCCACACTAACACAACAATAGTAGCGTCACAAAAGCCGGCGTGGCTATATACAAGCTAGAACATGTCACGGGTGAGAATGAGCCATGGATTTTGTTGAGTCACTCTAATGTACATCTCTCTGTCTTAATTTTTTTCCCCACCATGTCACAAAAGTAAAACCAAAAATATATTCACTAAGTGTGTCACCCAAACACCACCTGTCTCTTCCTGTCTGCTATATTTTGCATAACTGAAAGAAAGTGAGGTTTGTAGAGAGACGAGTTACCGCTACCTTTCATTTCCTTTTGTTCTCTCACGCTGTCCCACAATAATGTTATGTGGCAACAAATTTCAAAAGTGAGAGACATTCGCTGTTTGGCCCCTTTATAAAAAATTGTATGTGAACCTGAAGCGAAATTTATTGCATTATACTAATAAAAAGGCAATTGGATGTACGTCTGCAAATAACATTTTTATTATTGATTCAATAAGACCGATTAGATTAGATAAAGTTAGCAAATGCACACATTTAAGAAGTAGGAACCAGTGCCTGTTTGACATTCATGCTTGGTTTGATGACAAAACAATAATCACAGTTTTACCTTAAAGAAAACCCTAACTTAAGTTCCACTAGCTGTTTCTAGAGCTTTCAACTTTCATCTCATGGTCTTCCTCAGCATATTGAGCTCTTGAGTTAAGTTATGTAATAAACTAAAGTATGCTCAGTTGTCAGATAACTTCCGTCACATGACTAATGATTAACTGAGCTATATTCACTGAGGAAGACCATAAGATGCAGTTGAAAGCTCCAAAAAAAGAATTCACTTGTAATCATCTTTAATATGTGGCCCTTGAGTTAAGATTTTAAGTTGCAAGTTCAAGAATGAACTTTTTCCTTGTTTTCGACCAACCGATTAAGCGACTTGATGATTTCAGAAAAAGACTTAATTGGTTTCGTAAAATCCAGTATTCAATTCTACGATATCTGATGCAATATTTTGTTAAATATTTGCAGTTTCCTGCTTCTACAGATAACCACATTGTTTCCTGGATGATTAAACAATTGAAACCTTATCAAACCCATGTTGCAGCTGAATCAAGTAGTTTCTGCTGAGGCTTCTCTCTTCTGATAAGAACAGCCCTGCAGCTTGAGGGGGGGTTGTTACATTTTCAAACTAATCTCTGGCAGCATCACACATCAACATAAATATCACAGTGTTAAAATAAACATCAAGATAACACGGGTGGAGCATTTACTTCACTGGTTTCTTTTCTAGAAAACTATTATATAAGTCAGCAATTTATGTTTTAATTGGCTGCTAGATCGGCTCCAGGAAGCATCATAACTGATAAAGGACTGGACAACATGAGAAGTGATTGGAGTCAACTGAGGACACTGATCCAACATGTAAGAGACTGCCACCAACTCTATTATCTGTCACTCATTAGGCAGGAAAAACCGTTGAAACTATTAGCACTAACCGTCAGGGGCATAGCACAAACTTTTGGGCCCTGTAGAAAGGCATTTTCTATGGGCCCCTCCCCGCATCCACAGCTATTCATTCTAGCATCTTTTTGGGCCCTCCTCACATGAGGGCCCTGGGTACTCAGTCCCCTTTTTCCCCCCGGTCCGACGCCCCTGCTAACCACCAGCATTGTGGTCAGTTGAACAGAATGTCAGCAGGAGCTACGCCCCTTTCTGTTTTGGGTGTTGTTTTTTTTTAAGTTTGAAAGATTGTTTTACGACTCTGCTCTCCTGTTATCTAATATCAGCTAATACTTTGACAACTCATTTTACTAAACTGTGATCAATTAACTGACCAAACAAGCCAGACAGAGAGTGTGACAGTGCAAAATGGTAGCGTAGAGGAGGTAAGGGAGCCAGGACAGAGAGAAAGGGCTGAGGCAGCACATGCAGGGCCCCCTGAGTTAAGGTTACAGTGCTTGGACAGCCACTCCAAGAGTAAGTAAGGAGGTAGAGAAAAAGGCCCGATCCACTTAACTGTAGGATCTCCTCTGGTACCTCCGGCATGCTGTCTGACTCCGGCTCCATTCTGCGTGTCCACTGGAGTGTGTGTATGTGTGTGCCCCGGTGTTCGTGTGTGTGGTTGTCAGGGATCGAGAGGTCTGGCGAGGACCAGTGTTTGCGCTCACCTGGCCTGGTTAGCTTATATGTGGGAGGTAACTAGAGCCTGTGTGATGAAAGCCTACCTGCGGCCTGTGGATAGGACGCCGCGTGTGTGGGGGGGAGTAGAGTCGGGTTCCTAGTTCCTGGCTAAAGCTAACCACCAAGTGGATAATTACTGGGAGAGCAGACTGCTGGCTCTTCCATCTATCCACTCTTCCCTTCTCCTCTGACTCCAGCTCTTCCTTTACCCTGTATGACCTCATTCTACATGAAGGGAAACAAACACAGCAACAGAGTTGGTGGACGTAGTCACTAGTCGTTAATTGTAGGCCCCCCCAATGTGCTCACAAAGTGACTCCCCTCCCCTTCTATCATTCCCATGCCACCATCATTCCTCTTTCATTTATGAAGAAGTATCAGCAAGAGCCCATAGGCCTCCCTGATTCAAGAGGGAGAAGTCCTGTTTACTTTCTGCATAGACAGACTCATAGTTTGAGCAATTCTACGGCGTGTATCAGCATGACATTCTCCTGGTTAAATCATTAGTATAAAAGATTTAAAAAAAAATGCATTAGAAAATATCTGGTTATTCAATTAAAAGTCAAAGAAATATAAAAAAGTAAGGTGATAACTCCAACTCCCAAGGTGCATCCATCCCAGTAAAAATAAGCATACAATCACATAGCTTAAAAGCTACACTACTGGAGAGTGGAAGCTAAAGATTATGCTGTTAAGAAAACTGATCACACATTCTGGGTCAATCTTGTAAGAATTCAGCAACTATGACGCCTCTGACTACTTTCTTCTCCTTAAAACATCAATGCAGGCCTCAAATAGGAACACTGATAACTGATGACAATTCACAAATCCACAAGAGCTCAGAACACACGAGACCAGAGATTGAGAAAGACCTACTCCGTTTATCCTTTTAATACGGTTATGAAGAAGTGACTCTTCTCTCCATCAGGACGTACCCATCTATTGTAATTTTTAAAAGTAAATTTTCAGGAATTATTATTTTTTTTATTTGCCCAGACAGACCATCTCAAGGATATCTAGTCATTAACATCGGGGAGAAACAATGAAAGAAAATACGTAAGGAATGCATTTCAAAAGTGAGTCTTGATAATGTTACCAACGGAGGCGTTAAAAGATAGAAGCTTGACCTTTTGGCCAGTGGTCAGTGGTGTCTGGTTAGGTGGAGGAGACATGGAGATCAGAGGGGTTCAGATGGAAACACAAGGTCACAGCTACAGGGGTCACTGACTCAATCAGTCATTCATGCGTTGATAACCAGAAATATGAGAGCAGACAGTGTGCAGGCGGACAGAGCAGCAGGCGTGGAGAGACTGAGAGCAATCTGTCAATTGATGTGTGTGAGTGTATACAGTGTGTGTGTGTGTGTGTGTGTGTGTGTGTGTGTGTGTGTGTGTGTGTGTGTGTGTGTGTGTGTGTGTGTGTGTGTGTGTGTGTGTGTGTGTGTGCATCTGTATAACTGCGTGCGCTGTACGTTTATGAGACTGAAATCAAGACAGAGTGATGCAGATGGGGAGAAACTGAAAGGACCAAAGAACAAAGAGGAAAGAGACAGGAAATAGAGTTTAATATGAATGTAAAGTCACTCTAATCAAACTTACTTTTCTTAACTTAATCCCAAATTCTGAGGCTGTTACGGACACTTTGACACACCCCACCCGTTGCTGCAAAGAAGACCAGGATGATGTGAAGGAAGTGAGACAAGTACACACTGGGTGGTTTCCCCCCCATTGGTAACAGAAAAGGTGGAACAGAGAATAAGCCAAGAGTTTGAATGAAAAAAATTCGGAGAGACTTGAGTCTCGCTGAAGTTAAACTAAAGATTCATTGTCCCGTTTTGAGATTCCTCAGCTGATTTCAGGAGAAGGAATGTGATGAGCAAACGGGAAAAGAAGTGTTTGGGAGGAAATGCGAAGAAGAAAAAAAGCTTCAGGGTTAAAGACAGAGGAAAATAAGTAAAAAAGACAAAGAAAGGACAGAGCAGATTGTACTGCAAAAATAAAGTTCAGGTTAAAACATACCTTAAAGAGTTAGTTGGCAGTGGGACACAGCACGTCTGAGCAGAGAGTGGAGAGGAAATGCAGTCATGCAAGAAGTAACACGTCCCTAAACACACAAATTCTCTCTCACACACACAAGATATTTCCTGCCTCTGGCAGTCTTAGCCCAGCCCACTGACTTTGCCACAAAAGAAGCAAAAAGTGCGGAAACTTGATTGAATCAGGACGTAAAGTGGAGGGAGAAAATGCAAACTAGGCCTACTTAACACGCTCATTGTCCATCTGATGAAACAGCTCATTTTCAATCTGATCATCATTACTTACACTTTATTATACTTTCTTTACAAAATACAAAAACTAGATACAAAAACACAAAATCCTAACATCCCACAAAATTCCTAACATCCCACCCTCAGCTTCTTAGTACCACTAACTTGCATATTATTGCTCTGAATTTCTTTCTAGTCTCCTTGTACATAATGTTCACCACAAACACGTAAACAATATCACTTCTTATAAACTCTCCTAACAACTGCCCTGTCAATAATGACTCAATGTCACGGTGTCCACAGTTGGTAAATATCACCACAGCAACCGATCCAAAACACACCTAGTAGTCATACATGGATTCCCCCAGTCAATCACGCCCATGTGTGTAGGAAGCACGGGGCAGCCTCAGATTATGAGAGTGAAACCTGTGATTCATCATTTCCACAGGTGAAGATTACCATCCTGAAGGATTCAGATCACTGTCAACAAGTTGAAGGAGCTGATGGGATTACATTCCACTGGAATTGTACCTCGTATGTTTTCACGTGAAAAGTAATGTAACAAGTACCACTCAACCAACTAGATTTCATTGGATAATCAAAGAAAAAGTTTGACGGTATAAGAAAATCCACAAACTTTGTAGCAAATGGAAAAATAAATGAGTGCTTGTGGGACAAAATGACTAGGGTCACTTAAATAATTTGTAGGTAATCAATCTCCACAAAGGTTTTAAAGGGGAACTATGCAGTTTAATTTACCTTAACTGAACAGCTTCGGCGTCATTGAAATGGTTATATGACTTTTTTTTTCGGGTTGAATTTGTGGTCGTCTCGCTCCCCCCTAGCGCCTGTGAGCGGTAAAACCACTCTTGCCACTTTCGGCCGGCGAGCCGCCATGCCTCAGCGTCAGGAAGTATCGCGTGATATCAGGTCTTGCGATGTAACGAATTGCACACATACGTCCATTCAGGAACCGACTAACAAGGTAGCGATGGCGTTTTTCACACTATCGTCATGGCTGAGCCGGCAAAAAAGAAGCAGAAAGCTAGGGAAGCATTGTCGGAGGAACAGAGGAAGAGGAAACGGCAGACTGACTGAGCCAGTTTTTACACAGTGTTGCCAAATGTCTATTCCGAAGCTGTAGGGGGAGCTCTATAGAGAAACCTGCGAGCAAAAAGAAATGGCCAAATCTGCGTAACGCCCCTTCAAGTAGCAGACAGATCATGTTATTTGTAAACAGTAAATCACTGTTTCTTTTATAGAAGCTCTATTTAACCCTTTGGTGAGTACGTCATTAGTGACTCACGTGCAGCTAAACATTGTTTAAACCCACACAACCAACTTTCCAAAGATAGCACATACATATGTGCAGATATGGGTGAGTGATATACTAAAACATATCAGTATAAATATCATATAGCATTAATGAAGAGCTGAAACAAGCACATGTCACACAGTGTGAAATAAGATGAGTTTCCCAACAGGAGAACTGTATGCCATACCAAAGATCCTCTTCGTATAACCGTCTCTGACTGGCCATACCTACTTTGTTAGGCTCTGAGTGGCCTCTTCCGGGGAAACAAACACCACGGTGAGGTCCAAACTTTTCTGTGCATGTGACAGAGCCCTCTCTCCATCTGGTGGTCAGGGATGGCAATGCAAAGATGCTTTGCTACCTGCTGGAGAGGGGAGATGGCACAAACAATGGAAGATGGAGCTAAAACAATATTAAGACACGAAAAATGGTGCGGTTTTTGGAAGTCAAACGACTGATTAGACAAAGTAGCCTAACAGCCCTGCGGCCTGCACACAAATCGGCTCATAACCTGATTTTTTAAGGCTTTTTATATTAGAACTATACTGTCGGTCCAGTTGAGCATAGTGGGTATGTTTTTTCTCATCCTTGTAGATGTAATTCTCCTCTTGTCTTTGTTACTTGCACAACCCATTTCAGGCCACATATCCTTGCCAATCCCTTTTAGGGTTCAATAGCCCTTAGGACTGTTGCAAACAAATACTATATTAGTGGTGTGATACGTACAGTAAGATTTAATTTACAGTACAGTTTAAAGTACAGTTTTGCATCTGTTTAATGCTCTATGTGCTCACTCAGTATGCTTACAGCCATGGTCAGAGATTTACAAGTGATAAACAGTTAGCTTGAGCTAGCTATAGTTTGGCTGAGTTTGTAAGGTGACTAAGGTCAATTAGTGATTGACAATTAATAAAAATGACAGCCTCAACTCTCCATATTGTACCTGTAAATTCAATTTCCAGAATGAGAGGACCTCCAAACGATGTTCAGCTGAAGTCATCTCTCTCGAAATAGGCCAGGCAACAGACAAACTAGCCCGTTATTTTTTAAATTTTTTTTATTAACTAACGTCAGATAAATTACCTTACTAATCAAGTGACTGTCTGTTGCCTCAATGAACTATCCATCAGAAGAGAAGTCTGTCAGCATGCACAAAAATACTGCAATTTTGTTAAACTAAGGAATATTAATACCCTTCACTTAAAACTAGCAATCCAAAAATGCTAAATTCTCTAAAAGTACACGTGTTATTAGCAAAAATTTACTTTAAACCACCAACAGTAAAATAATGAGCAATTCTATTATAATAATTATAATTATATTAGGCTGTAGTACAAATTATATTATTGATAATTCATTAAGCAACAGTTTAATGTGGTAGCCGGTCATTGTGGAGCTTGTTCTACCCATTTTATACTTTAACTTAAATCTATGATGCATCATGTTTTTGAGACACTTGTTTTTATATTAAATCTTAAATAAGTGTGGCAGTTGTAGTGGCATAACGTTAATACTCCTGTAGAAGTGCCACAAAATTGTTCTGAAGTACAGCACTTAAGTAAATACTTTGCCCCAATAAAATAAACAAGTGGGAGTACACTGGTATTTGTCTCCATAGCTACTAAATGTCGCATTGTTTTCCCCCCCAAATGCTGTCAAATGTAGCATTTGTTGCACAAAACTGACATGTATGCATACTGGCATATTCACTGTTGTACATAAAAAAGACAGACATGTAGTAAAACTTTTATTCATTTTTTCCAAGTCAAAAAACAAACAGAACAAAGATACAGATAATGAGATAATGAACTGATTTTTTTTTTTATACAGTGGCAATTTAAAGTTAAACCTTCCTTTGCCCAGACACGTGAAGTCTTTCCTCAGTTTGAAACCCTGTCTCGCCCTCAGACGCACACGCATACACACATTCATACAACCTGGGAGTCCTGGTGTCCTGAATTGACTGGACAGCACACAGTTAAGACAACAGGATTAGATGCAAGCGTAGTGGACGAGAAAATCACATCTGGGGGCTCAGGTCCACCACAATATTTACTAAGTGCAATTACCAAACCTGCTTTATCTCAAAGGCCAGAATATGCAGTCCTTTCAATTCAAGACCATCTTGAAGTTTCAAAAACATGACAAATCATTTAAACATTTTCAGAACATTACCCAAAGGATTACTGGCTGTGTTTTATTTCCTCAGGACTCCCGGTCAGACCCGCCCCCCCTCCCATCCCCCCCCATGATTCCCCTCATCAGAGGTACATACACTGGTAGAAAAAAGGAACACTGATTTCAGAAATGAGGATCACTTGTGGATGAAGAGGGAAGAGGGAGGAGGCCCAGCTAGTCCAATAAATTGAGAAACCGCATCGAATGATAAAATGGAACAAGGTGGGAAAGGAGAAAAAAAAAAAAGTTTCCCTTATCAGGCGTACAGACGGTTCCCTAACACAGTCAAACTAGGTTGAGTCATGTGAGAAAGCACCCATATTCAAAAAGAAAGTTCACACTAATGTAGTGGGTAAGGTTTTTTTTAACAGAGAAGTCAAAAGCGTTGTTTCTTTGGACAAACCTCTGCTTAAAAGAAAATACACTGTTCCACGCCATTGTAAAGTAAAAGGCCAACAGAAGGACAAATGTTGCCCTCTGGTGTCCCAAGAAGTGAAAACCCCGAACTGAGCACGCAACTTTCTTTTCCCGCCCCTCTACCTTTAACTGAAGCACCGTCACAACCTGGGGACAGCATGCAACACGTTAGTGAAAAGAGCGGTCGCCGCCATGGCAAGAAAATGTTGAGGAGAACGGGGACGCAAATAAAAAGCTCCCCCCTCCGTCCCCTGCCCCTTCATCCACAGATTATGAACATGAGCCTCCTGCAAACAGGTTTACAAAGTCACCAAAAGCAAACAAGAGAAAAGTAACAAAACAAAAAAAAGAAATCTTAAATTTTCCTCTATTCACATTCACACGGAATAGTTGTTAACTCTCTTAAATAAATTGAATAGTCCAAATAAACCTGTGTACACGTCAGCTATCAGAAATGGAACGAAGATTTAGCAAGAAGTGGGAGGGATGTGAAACAATTTAAACCTAAAGCTTGATTAAAATGTATTAACATGTGTTACTCATGCAAACAATGACAAAAGCAGCAACGCCACACTAGAGTCCCTCATCCACGTGTCTCATTTCCTCCTAGAATCAAAACTTAAGACAGAATAATCATTCTATTATTTTTTTATCTTTCATAGAAATCTTTTAATTCCCACTGTCAAGGGAATAATATCTGGAAAAGTGTTTTTTTTTTTTTTTTCTTTTTCTTTTGGTGCACAAGTCTCCAAAGTGGTAAGAGGGGAAAGAGGATGCTGTGCTGGTGGGTTTTTTCATGACATCTTTCAGGTTTTGTCTTTGGGGGTGTGAAGGAGGAAGAGGGGAGGGCGATGGGTACATACACCTATGTAGTTAATGATGTTCAAGAGTGACATTTCTTTTCCGTGCAAGCCAGTTTCTCTCTCCTATCATGTATGTATTTCTGTTGACCATTCCAACCTTCTTTGGACATTCTGACCCAACCATTTCAACATCAAAAACCTTAAGCTCCATTTTTGATCCACAAGATGCCCACTAGAATGGCAGCAACTGTACTTTCACAAAAGCAGCAAAAGATCTCAGAAGATGCACATTGTTGAAATATGCAGTAAACAAAGTATAAACCTTACCTCCTTGATTTTCTTTAGAGCTTATGCTTTAGTGATGAATACAATCCACTCTTCAAAAAAAGGCTTTTGGCAATATGTATGCTTTTCCAAAACTATACACCCAACATCTGGAGAATGAGAGAGAGACTGGATGCAGTACACTATAAAGTTAAAAGGGGACATTTTCTCCCCGTTATGTGTTCACCACATCTTCCTCTCCTTTTCATTCCCTCTTGGGTTTTGCAGTTTTGCTCAAACACCCCATGGGGAAATTAAAAAAAACTATTTCAAAAGGCAGCCATTTTTCCCTTCAGGCAGAGCAGTCAGGTCTTTCACATAGTAGTTTTAACAAATTCATGGTTTTAAGGGGGGCGGGGGAGGGGGTCTCAGATGGTCAAGACTGGAGCATAACAGAGGTCCCAAAGGGAACAATTGAGACCCCTGTGGCTAGAAGTACCGCCACCTCCAGCTGGTTAAAGGCGCTGTCCTGCAGGTGTCCACCCGTGAGGTGACAGGGTTTCTTCAGCGGCCTCCCCCTCTCTTCC
Organism: Gymnocephalus cernua; assembly: GCA_023631565.1. Classification (NCBI taxonomy): domain Eukaryota; kingdom Metazoa; phylum Chordata; class Actinopteri; order Perciformes; family Percidae; genus Gymnocephalus; species Gymnocephalus cernua. Next base: position 15,593,367 of record CM042445.1, read on the forward strand.
GCGGCTCATCAATTGTTCTCCTCGTCGCTGTCTTCGGGGCTGATGGCCGGGCTGTAGGTGGGTGAGGTGGGGCTGTATCCAGGGGAGGTGGGGCTGTACGTGGAGCCTTTAGGACTAGTTGGCGAGTACGTAGGAGACGTGGGTGAGTACTTGGGTGAAGTTGGCGAGTAAGTAGGGGAGGTAGGGGAGTATTTGGGGCTGGTGGGGGTGTAAGTGGGGGAGGTGGGGGAGTAGGTAGGAGAGGTGGGGCTGTATTTTGGGGTCGTTGGGGAGTAGGTGGGAGAAGTCGGCGAGTACTTTGGCGACGTCGGGGAGTACTTCGGCGACGTCGGGGAGTACTTGGGAGAGGTGGGGGTGTACTCCGGGGAGCTGGGGCTGTACGAGGGTGAAGTCGGGGTGTATTTGGGGGAGGTGGGGGAGTAGGAGGGAGAGCTGGGGCTGTATGAGGGGGAGCTGGGTGTGTAGGTGGGCGACTGCGGGGTGTAACGTGGACTGGAGGGTGAGTAGGACGGAGAGGTGGGAGAGTACGAGGGCGAGGTTGGGGAGTAGTTGGGGCTGGTCGGGGTGTAGTTGGGGGAGGTTGGGGAGTAAGAGGGCGATGTAGGGGAGTAGGAGGGAGAGGTGGGGGAGTAACTGGGGGAGGTGGGCGTGTAGTTGGGCGATGTGGGGCTGTAGCTTGGGCTGGTCGGCGAGTAGGAAGGAGAGGTTGGTGAGTAGGACGGGGAAGTGGGGGAGTAGGATGGAGAGGTTGGAGAATAAGAGGGGGAGGTGGGGGAGTAAGAAGGTGAGGTGGGCGAGTAGCTGGGTGACGTCGGGCTGTAGCTCGGGGATGTGGGGCTGTAGCTCGGCGAGGTGGGAGAGTAGGACGGGGAGGTGGGGGAGTAGGACGGGGAGGTGGGGGAGTAGGAGGGAGACGTTGGGGAATAAGACGGAGACGTGGGAGAATAGGACGGAGAGGTTGGGGAGTAACTGGGCGACGTGGGCGAGTAGGAAGGAGATGTCGGGCTGTAGTTGGGGCTGGTTGGGGAGTAAGAGGGAGAAGTGGGGGAGTAGGAGGGCGATGTTGGGGAGTAGCCGGGGCTCTGAGGGGTGTAGCCTCCGGGAGAGCGAGGCTCGTAGGCCGGGGAGGTGGGGGAGTAATTGGGTGACATGGCTCCACCTAAAGAGAAAAAACAGAAAAGCTTTTAAGGGTGGAGAAAAATGTTCATCACCTAAATCACTATTACAGTTCTGTAAACAACCTGTGACCTAAAAAGAAGGTTTTCTGCAGGGTCTAACCTGGAGATGGGATGTACGGGCTGGCAGGTCCTGGAGATCCCGGAGACCCAGGAGTGGGGGACCAGGCCGGGGAATAGCCCGGAGAGAAGCCACTTGCGTCTGACGCTGCACTTGGAGAGAAACCTGCTGCTCCAGGGGTCATGCCGCTTCCTGGAGAATAAAGAAAAAAAGGGGCAAAACTCGGTGAAGGAAACCCCCCAAAAAGGGCGGGAAGAGCCAAAGCGACCAGAACATATACTCACCGACACTGGGGGACCAGGCACCATAGGCCGGTGTTGCTCCGGTGTTCCACGGGGTCATGGCAGGCGACATGCCGCTCATGGGACTCGGCACCGTGCCGAAGAACATTCCAGTGGCTGCGAATAGGACGGATACAGAGCGTAAATATCCTAGCTCTTAACGTTAAACAACAATTCCGATTCATATCCAGCGAACATCTTCCCACTTACGTCCAGCCACGCTGATGCCAGGTATGTTTGTAGGGATCTCCATGCCATATTTACACTTCTCAGCATCCAGCAGCAAATCAAAGCATCCTGTACCGGCTGGGGCGAGCTGGCCGAGCATGATGTTCTCCGACACACCCTTCATGGGGTCACTCTCGCCATGGGATGACGCCTCCATCAACACATCCACCTAGAGGAGGAAATGCAAGACAAGAATAGAATGGTAAGCATTTAGTTCATAAAATTGTGTTATTTTTAAATCTGCATTAGTTTAGTAAAGTAGTGTGTCTTCAGTTAACTGATGATCATCTCACCGTCTCCTCAAAGGAACACTTCATAAGCGGTCCTGTGTCTTGACGGTTGATGCCGTGACGTGTGATGGCCATCAGGTGACCGCGGCAGGTCATGGTGTCACAGAGCAGAGCCAAGTGACGGTAGTTGACATAGGAACCGTCAAAGGAGATGACGTGGTTCAACTCCCTCTCCAGAGCCTTTCGCACTGCCTCAATTCCCAAGACCTAGAGAGAGAGCAGAAGAGGAGGGAAAACATAAATAAATAAATTATATATGTTTTTTAATTAACAATTAATGTAATTCTACTGTTGAGACAAAGCTATTTTTATGCTTTCGTACCGTGAAGATCTCCACAATGTCGTTGGAGGTGGTCCTGACGGGATCTACGTCCTTCTCGCTGAGGACCCTCATGAGGCTCACGCCGTCCGTCTCAAGGATCCACTCCTGCAGGGCCTTGAACTCACCGTCCTCTGTGATGATGATCTTCTTCTTATTGTCAGTCTGGGGCAAGTGCATGTACACCTGGAGGAGAAGAGTGTGACAGTTGACTTGTAGCCACGGGCAGGTATATCCTTTTTGCTGAATGCTATTATTTATTTGTGTGTGTGTGTGTGTTCTCTGTTACCTTGCTGATCTGCTCAATGCCTTGTAGGGTCATGTCTGTCAGCATGTTGGACTCGATGCACCTCAAGAACACATCATCATCCATTTTGTCCACCACCTCCTCATCCTAGACAAAGAAAATACAGTTATGATTAATATGCAAACTGACCACAGTGCGTTCATCGTTTTATTTATTTATTATATATACACACAAACACACACACACACACACACACATTATCAATGCTCACCTCCTGGAACTTGTTCTCATCACTGTTCATGATTCTGATTCGCAGAACGAGCTTTTCAGCGTTGTCGTCATTGAAAATACAGTTCAGGTCATCTCCAAAACCTTGCAGAAGAAAACCAAGTGTCATTAGGGAGAACCAGCTCGTTTCCGTTAGAGCTACAGACTACGGAATGTGTCCACACAACCCACCTGCGTTGATCTTCTCTGCAATCTGCTCCATAGTCAGCTTGCGATCAGTCATGTGCTTGCGGTCGAGCTCGATGCGCAGCAGCCACGGTGAAATGCGCGTCACGTCAAAGTCGGGCATCTCGTAGTAGACGTTCACCCACTCCTGGTCCTCGGCCACCACCGTGTTCTGGGGGTTGGGGTCGTAGTAGATGGCGGTGTTTGCCGTCACCTATGTTAAAACGCAAACGTTTGGTCACTGCTTTATGTTTGGATGGAATTATTTTTTGGGCAACGTAAGACGGGTTTGTGGATTAAAAGCTAAATTATCTGGAGGAACTGTCCAATAACTTCTCCCACCTTTCGCAGTGTGGTGTGCTCCAGTCGACAGAGGATGTCCTTGGCCCTCTCAGCGTCTCGGGCTGCCTGACCCAGCAGGAAAACAGTCAGCGAGGGTGTTTTGGGCCTCTTGGAGATGTTGATCAACTCCTTTAGACGAGGCACACCGAGTGTTACGTTCTTGGCTGACACACCGGCGTAGTGGAAAGTGTTGAGGGTCATCTGGGTGGCTGGCTCTCCCAGCGACTGAGCAGCCAGAGCGCCAACCATTTCACCTGGGTGGGCCTGGGAAGGCAGGAAAACATGAGGTTAATTTAAAAAAAAAAAAACAAAGAAAAATCTTATCTTCAAAGTTCAGTATTTAAACAAACAAACAGTCTAGTAGAGATCTGGCAACTCGAACTAAGACAACATCCTAAACTTACAATGGACTGGTTGAATTTGGTCTCAATCTCTCCCAGCAGCCAGTCGAAAGCCTCAGTGGAAAGGCGGAACTCCTGGGTCATGCGTTTGGAGCAGAGTGTGGAGCGCAGGTGGATGTTGAAGAGCAGAGTGGCGTTCTGCTGGGCCTGTCTGCTCAGCGGGTCATCACCATTCACAATCACCAGCTTCTTACTCAGATCCTGAAGACCTGGAGGTGCAAACACACACGCTAGGATTGAGATTTATGGGGGACAGTGGGGGAAGTCCTTGATACTGTGATGATGTAAGAGATCACTGTTTCTCTCTAGCAAAGAGAGGGATTAGGACTTGGACTGTTCTACTTGTGATGTAACACGCAGGGATTCACCGGGTGGCGTTTAGGAACACCTGAGGTCAGGCCACCACCTCCTCGTTCTAATTCTGCAGCTAGTGCTTCTTTCACGTGGTTCACAAAATCCTGTAACTAAATATATGGCGAAGAAACGGTCTGAGTAGCAACTTGGCTGTGTGAGTTAATTTTAAAGCGCAAGAATAAACAGCGAGCGGTAATATATTGTTCTTTGGTCAAGGAGGTTTGTTATTTTTTTGGCTTACCCTCGACCACCCTTAGAGGATTGAGGTCTGTTGGGGTTCGCGTGTTGATGCGGAAGATCTTCTGAGCGTTCCAGATCATTCTGTCCAGGTTGCATGGCAGCACCACCTGCAGACGAGGATAAATAGCAGTATATCAATATTTTTGAGTTCACATGGCAGACCAAGACGCTACTTAGAAGCAGAGGTGTGTCTACAAATGGGAGCACACACACACCTTACTGTCCCCGGTGGGGAAAATGGCTCGGAGGACCTCCCTGTCCTCCTTCATCTTGTCAAACTCCTTCTCCAAGGAACTCTGCACATTGGCGTTTGTCAGCACGTCTTTTACGACATCTTCCTGCAGCATCCGCCTAAGCGCTCGCTCATTGGTGCAATCAAACTTAAACCTAGACAGAAAATGAGAAAGAGTTAAGCCGTTGATTATAGACAATTAAACAATATTATGCACAGTTGAGTAAAGTCACAGCGCGTTTGGGACTAAAACTCCCTTTCAGTAACCACAAATCCATACAAGCTACTGGAAAGCGACCTTGAGATCAAATTTGTATACAAATATCTCAATCAATGAAGGGGGTTTTGTCCATTAAGGCCGAATTAAGCCTCATTAAGCTAAGAAACTAATCGTCAAAGAAAACACAATGCTCCAATTCTCCGAGTTGATGGGTGTGCGACTTACTTCTTTTCAAAGGCCTTGTGCGAGGGTTTGAGTGTTGCCACGTTTTGGAACTCGACGTTCTCTCCTGCCAGGCCGTCCTCGCCGTAACGCAGCTGAACCACCTGGTTGATGGAGTTACGCACCGTGCCATCATACTTCACCATCACCGACTCCATGGACTTGATCAGACGACGCTGGATGTAACCTGAAGGGGTACAGATTTACCACGTTAACTAAAAAGGCTTTTTTTTTTGTTGTTGGACAGGTTTAGGTCTGAGAGTCTAATAAAAAAAATAAATAAATAAATAAATAAAAGTTACTAAAAGCATGTCCTTGTATATTTATGAAATATATCTTGACTCTCTTCCTGCACTCTCCCACCCAGCTGCCTGGAATTACCAGTCTCAGCAGTCTTGACAGCTGTGTCGATCAGACCCTCTCTGCCTCCCATGGCGTGGAAGAAGAACTCTGTGGGAGTCAGGCCAGCCAGGTAGGAGTTCTCCACAAAGCCTCTACTCTCAGGACCGTAGTCATCCTTAATGAAGTGAGGCAGCGTGCGGTGTTTGAAGCCGAAGGGGATTCGTTTACCCTCCACGTTCTGCTGCCCCACCACAGCAATAACCTGAATAAGGAGGCAAGGCGGTAAAGAGATGTCAAAGATCATGTGAATCAAAGCCATCATTTACTGTGAGGTAGTGACAGTTAAAAGGGATTATTTTACCTGTGAGATGTTAATCTTTGAGCCCTTAGAACCAGCCACCACCATGGACTTGAAGTTGTTGTACTCAGACAGAGACTTCTGGGCTGAGGATCCCGTTTTGTCACGAGCATCGTTGAGAATACGATTCACCTGGTTCTCAAACGTCTGCCTCAGCGTGTTACCAGGGGTCGGCTCCAGCTCGTTGTTGTGGGCTTTCTCGATGACCTGGCAGACAAAAACGTAAAGGAAATATGTAACTCTTCTATTTGTAATTTCTGCTAAAAAAAAAAAAAAAAAAAAAATGTTGAAATAACAACATCTGAGATGTCGGTGACCATACAAATACTTTGTGCTTACTTCTATCACATCCTGTTTGGCTTTCTTGATGGTGTTCTGGATGTCGAGGTAGGTCTTGGCATCAGCAATGGAGTCACCAATACCAATGGAATGACCTGAAGAAAATATCAAGAGTAAACTTGTAAATATTAGACAAAACATCACTCAATACCACCGACATAAAGCAAAAAAAAGGTATGTTCATTTACCCTCGATGAGCAGCCAGTTGTTGACCACCGTCTGAATGTTGGAGTAGAAGAGTCTGGTGACGTCGTGGCCCATCTCCAGGTAAGAGATGTGGACGAGGGAGCCGGCTGAGGTTCCCAGAGATTTCTTACACAGGATGCCCATGATCAACTCACCGTTCTCCACTATGACCTGTGTGGATGAGTTGAATGTGGGGGGTCACTCGCATTGTCGCTCATTTTCGGTCTTTAATCTATACATGATCAATGAGCGGACTTGTACCTTGGTGTCCCCAGGCGAGATGTGTTTGTAAGGGCCACTGTCTTCTTCGTCTGGATGGGTGCTGTGTGTGCGGACCACATTAATGTGTCCCGGAATGATTAGGCTGAAGATCTGCTTGCCTGTCCACAGAGGACGGGGCTTGAGGATGGCTGGCTGAGGCACTTTCCCGTCCCAAGTGGAGAGGAACATGAGGAGGTTCATTACTTCACCCTGTGGTGTGGAAATGCAGTGTTGAGACCCTTTCAGACCAGAAAAAGCAGCAGCCGGTGACCCCGTAACAACCTCCTTACCCTCTCTAAAAAGACATCTCGCTTGGTGAATTTGCGGACAGCTGTGAGGGTGTCCTGCACGATGCCCATGACGGGCCTGTTGGACTGGGGTGTGACGATCATACGCGGCACCATGGCCAGCTCCTGAATCTCTGCCCTCGTCTCGAGGGACTGGGGCAGGTGGAGGTTCATCTCATCCCCGTCAAAGTCAGCATTGTATGGGGTGGTGACACTGGAGGGAGACGAGAGGACAGGGTGTTAGAACTGCTACGCCGCATAGGTAACTCTTTTATAGTCAGGGATAATACAACAGTGACAGGAATTTGGAAAGATCAAATTGATACAGACACACACAAAAAAAAAAATGTCACTTTGATGTAACATTAATGTAACACAAGTTTGATTTAAGACATCAAAATGCATTCACAATTACCTAAAATCGTGACTTTAAATGGCATTGCTTGGATACTATGCCAAAATCTGAAGAATAATTATTAAATAAATGATTTATCTAGAAAAAGTCACCTGAGGTTGAGTCGAAACGTGGACCACGGCAGAATTCGCACCCTGTGCCCCATCATGGACATTTTATGTAGTGTAGGCTGTCTGTTGAAGATGATGATGTCACCGTCACACATATGTCTTTCCACCTAAAAACAGATGAAAATGTTAGTTTTAGTCAGTTAGAAAAATACATTTTAAAACAATCATCTAAAAAAAGATAGTTTTAGCAGTAGACGTAGCTCTAGAGCTGCTGTATGCATGTTAATCTTGCCTTGTAGCCAATCTGCAGGTGAAGGTCACTTGGTTTAGGGTGGAATCGCAGGTCAATTCTGTCTCCATTGTCACGGATGATGTATTTGGCTCCTGGGTACTGGCTGTTGCCTCTTCGCACCAGCTCTTGTAATCTAGGATGGTCATCAGAATGAATTAGCCGACATCACATTTCATAAAAAAAAATGCTTTTGGAATACAGTTTTCTGTGCATTACGTAGAGTTTAATCAGCTAACTTCTTCGCAGTACCTGTCAATATTAAAGGGGGTGACGATTTCTGGGAAGGTCATATTGGCTGCAATGGATCGTGGTACGCCCACTTGGTCGATTTGCAGGTTGGGGTCTGGGGTGATGACAGTTCGGGCGGAGAAGTCCACACGCTTGCCCATGAGGTTACCTCGGACTCGCCCCTCCTTCCCCTTTAGACGCTGTTTTAAGGATTTGAGAGGGCGGCCAGACTTTTGCATTGCCTGTGAAAGGAAAAAAAGTAATGTCAAAATGTAATTCAAGCCCCATAGAAATACTGTGCAAAAATGTAATAAAGAAAACTGCGCATTTCAGACTATTTTCCATTGAATCTTGTACTGGGCACAAATCTAAACTATATTTAAGGCATCTGGGAAGTGCACACATACCCTTGGCAGGCCTGGCAATTCGTTGTCCACCATGGTGGCTACGTGAAACTGGAGCAGTTTGACATCCTCAGCTATGACATGAGCTGCAGCACCACTCTGCTCGTTTCTTCTCAGCTGGTTGTTGATTTTGACTATGTCAGCCAGCTTGTGGGTCAAGTCGTCCTTTAATACAGAAGTCAATTGATTTGTTACCATCGTCGTCGGCAGGGTGTAGATCTCGTTTTTACACAGCTTAAAAACATGCAGGAACAAAATATGCAGTGTAACAACACAACAAAACAAATCAGTCTGAAGGATGTATTACTTTACCTGGTTGCGAGCAGAGCCCTGCATTACTACAGCGGGTCTGACAGCCAGTGGAGGAACAGGCAACACAGTTACAATCATCCATTCTGGTCGGGAAAACTTGGGGTCCATGCCCAAGATGACGTCCTCTTCATCGGAGATGCGCTTGAAGATCTCATGCACGCGCTCAGGACTCAGCAGGATTTTCTTCTCCTGTGAATCCTCATTAACGTGCTTCCACTCGGCATACAGCTCCAAGCCAGAGCGTCTGATACGTGGCTGGTAGCGCCCACAGCCACCATGGCCCTACGTAAGTCACATTGAAGGAAGTGAAAGAAAAAGCGTAAGAAAGAAAACAAGTCAGGCAGTGTCCGTGAATGTTGAGAACCAAAATGCAAATTAACTATGACACAAATATTGCACCCATATACCTTCTCCTTGGTAATGTCCTCCTCAGTCTCTTGCTGTTCCATTCCAAATTTGTTGTCCATCTCCTCCCCTCCTTCACAGATATTTTTTCCTTTGCACAGCTCGTACACATGTGTCAAACGTTTCCTGGGCTGCCCTTTAGATTTTATTAGGATGTCTTTGATCTTTGGATTGTTCTGGAGGTAACAGCGATGAGAGCAAGTTAAACATCAAAAAGCTATGAACAAGACTGGAATTATACTTTTTTTACATTACATGTAATTTAGCTGGCACTTTTATCCAAAGCAACTTACAATTGCTATATATGTCGCAGGCTGCACGCCTAACTATGGGTTAAGTGTCTTGCTCAGGGATACGTTGGTTGATGTATCAACCAATGCGTATGATCGCAGTGGGAACTGAACCCAGATCTCCCACATATTATTATCGTGAAGTACAGAAATATGCTGGATATACTTACTGAATCCACTAATAGCTTAGAGCAAAAGAAGCAGACACATCGAAGAACCTTCATTATCTTTGTCACGAAGCCAACATGGAAAACTGGCTTCGCCAGTTCTATGTGCCCAAAGTGGCCAGGGCATTCTGTCATGTTGCCTGAGGAAAACAAAAAAACATGTTTATCATTAAGTAAGGACATCAGATAGAGACAGCCGCCAACTGATCAATAATATATTTTCACATTAAATGCTAACATGACATTATACCTGCACATGTCTGACATCTTCCAGTTCGTTCTATGACCCCTTGTCTTGGGTCCATAAGGCCACCAAGTTTAGGACGTCCTCCTTCTGTGGTTTCGGGGTATTTGATTCCCCCTTCTGTAACCGACATCCGTTTCTGGGGAGAAATACATCACATTTATAAGTTTATGCTACAATAATCAGCAGTTGATCACCTACCCACAGTGTTAGAATACAAATACCGCTACACATTTGAGTTATACATTAATTTAACATTCATCAACATCAGTGACATTATCTTAATGTCTATAAACCATGAAATTACTTCAAATAACGGATATAAAAAATGTAGACAAACAGTAACGTCAGCTAAGTGTGGCTAAAATAAAGTTCTGTTAACATCAACTTTTACTATATGAAAAGTTATGCTCAATAACAATCTAACATTCATTAATGCGTTAAACTACTAAACGCCCAATCCTAAGTTAAAGAAAACATGCATTTCGGACTTTGCTGAAGTACCCTTTTATTCATTTAATGTGTGAGAAAACAAACCAATGCGTACAATGCGAGCAGTGGTAAAACCAAGCGAGCTGTGTACATAACTATAAGCCATAAAGTAAGCTAAATTTCTATTTACTGATGGGCCTACAAGGTACATTGCACAAATACATAGGGGGTTTAATTCATGTGATAGCATGGATAATTTTTGAGAATGATGTGCTTTAAGTTTTTTAAACTTCCTGCAACACGCTAGCTAGTTAGCACAAGCTCCAGCCTGGCACAGCTAGTTAGCTAGGCTAGGCTAACAGCGAGCATGTTCCGTTGTAAACAGAACCATGTCTTTGCCACATATGTTAAAGTACAAGATTAGTCAAGAAACTTCAAGAGTGACGTGTGAATTGTCCGAGTATTAATAAAATACCCCACTCCCCCAAATAGAAAACCTACAAGCTCATCTGGGCTGATGATGCCGAATTGAACTCTCTTGATCGTGCGCAATGGGCATGCGCTGTCGCCGGAGGGCGGTCCGTGCATCCTGTCTATTCAAAGAGACGCGTCCTTCCTCGGCACGCCGCTTTGTGAGCAGGAGCAGGCTTTAAATTGTCACCACGACTCTGGTCCGGCCGCCAACGGTGACCGGAAAGTCTCCGAAGGTGATATCCCAGGAACCTCTGCTGTCGGTTACCTTTATAGCCGAGTTATTTGTGTTTTGGTCCTAAGTAAAATGGCTACCGACTGTTCCCTTCCCCTTTTCTGATCTACACTCCGGAGCGCTCTAAGCGCTTCTGAGCATGAAGCAGTTCAACGCTTGGTTATATAGACTGAGTGCATACTACGGGGTTGCCCACTCAGAAAGACAGGGGCAGAGTCTTTAGAAGGTGGGACATGGATCTCCGTAGTAAAACGCTCATTGGCCATTCAAGACAGTGAAATGAATAATTAATTTTATCACACGTACAGCCAATTAGAGAGCACGTTATTTTATTTAACGAATCGGAACTAAAGGCGGGCGTCAATTGAACCTAGACTCATCCCGATTGGTTTTATTAAAACAGAGTAGGCGGTGCGGTGTATATTTTGCATGCAATATATGAATATTCAACTGAAATCCTGTCGATTTGTCCGTTTTCTTATTAATATTGAGGAGTACAAAATAGATGACCAATGGCTGCGAAGAAAAGATCCTTCTTAGAATCATTTCAACAAAACCCGCCCTGCTTCCGATATTTGCCGAGTGTGGCCGATGTGAATTTCTTCCCTCAGAGCAAAAATAAAAAAAATCTCTGTCCTCCCGTTCGTCTCGCTCTAGATCAGCCTGGGCTCTAAGAAAAGAGGCTCAGGGCTGAGGCCTGTTAAGACCTTTGATTAAACTGGAGGAAATGGTCGAAATACATAATATTTTCACTTCAAAACACTGTATCATGGATTATTTTTGAGCTACTTTGGAAACATATCGACTTCTCGGTTTTTCTTCCTCTGCATTTTTGGATCTCTGGGACTCTGTTGCAAGCCTCGGACTCGCCTGAGAGCGATGTCCGGAGAGTGGACTGGATTTTCCGTACGCCCTGTAGGAAAGTCTGGGGAAGCCTTAAGTGTTCATTTAACATTAGTTTTTAAACAGCTGTTGAGGATGTTTACATGAACGTGTTCTGTATGTAATATATATCTAGTTATTGTGTTCAGTTCTTGTGTTTTTAATATTTTTGTTAAAATGTAAAACATTGTCATAGGCCACGATTCTATAGCAGTCTGGTCGTTTTGGCGGTTTTAGCTCGGTATTTATTTAAATGGCCACTAACGTCAATTACATTTGACGTTAAAGTTACCAACCAGCTGAATACTGTTTTAAATGCTAGCTAAACGCTCAAATGTTGCTTTCTTAAGCGTTAACGTTACAGCTTGTGATCTGACTATTTTGCCGACAACGACGGTAACGTTATGTGCCCTGATGTTTGTTGTACACATTTTCCACATGAATTGTGTAACGTTAGCTTATGTAGCTACGCTTGGAAAGTAATATTTTCGGCGTTTAGCTAGCTAAGTATGCTCAGAAGATGTCTTTGTGTAGCTAAGCTAAAGCAGCTTGATGGTTTAGCCTTGTACACAACGTTACTGAATACGACTTTTCCCCTCCAGGATGGCGAAGGTATATCCCGCCCTACTCTGCCTTACTCTGTCTCTGATTGGCTTACCCTGAAATTGTCCCGCCCTGCTCTGCCTTACTTTGTCTCTGATTGGCTTACCCTGAAATTCTTACCGTAGCCCTAACCAATCCCACTCCATTTGCCTATACCTTACCAACCTGCCTTCGCCATCCTAGGAAAAAAGTGGTTTACGGTGGGATATAGCTAGGTAGCTAGCAAGCTAGCAAAGTAAATCCCTTATTTTACCAGTCGACTTTTGTCTAATTGTGTTAAAGTTGTAGCAAGTAGATGGGTTTTGTTTACAGTGGTAATGTGTTATAACGTTACCATGAGGACAACAGTATAGGTTATAATAGCTAGCATAGTTGGACATTAGCGCCCAACATGGCGGTGTTTGACAATATGCTTCTTGTTGTGAGCGAGAAAAATGGAGCCTGGGATATTCTTACTGGCTAACTTGACCGGCTACATAAGCTGCACATTTTCAGAAAAATGTCTAGCTCCTTGACAAATTAAGGAGCGACTATATGAATGTTTTATCTAACTAACTGTAACGTGATAGGATATAAAGTGCCGAAACTGCTTGGAAGTTTGCTAGCCAGTATTTCAAGTGTCTGGACTCTTCGTCGAAGTTGAAGCCATTTTGCTAGCTAACTACGTGCATATTAGTCTGTTTATAGGAAGTATATGGTTGCTGCAATAGTCTGTACAGTTATTATGACAATGGAGGTATTTCACCCTCTAAGTCAATATTTTGATTAACGTTACTTAAAGTGTAGGTGCTAACGTTATAGGTAAGTATTGTTACTGGGGACTAGGAGATGCCATTAGCTTGTTACACAATAGATTTATCCGGTTAGCTCGTTAGTTGTGCCCAAGGGAAGGGAACACGTTTGCCAGTGGTAAATGGCTATATAAATGTCCAAAAGCAGAACGGGTCACTGTGTTAATATATGGCCATTTGAGAGCCATATATCTCCATTGTCCCATTCAAGCAGTGTTGTTGTATTCAGCATAAGGTGCTGAAATGTTTCTCTTGACTGTTTGTGCATTTTGTCTTCATACATTTAACGTTGAAGTGGAAGTAAAAGCTACACTGGTTGAACCACGTCTGTCTCTCCGTGCTATGTTGCATAAACTCAATCTGATGTAGGTAAAATGTGAAATGTAATGGCTATGTAACAGTGCTTTTTTTTTTTTTTTTTTTTTTTTACTCCCTTTGGTTTAAATAAAGACACTGAACCAATATGCTGGACGGTGGGATTGTTTTATTCTTGAGTATTTCAACAAAATTCTACGTCCATGTTAAGTGGGACAGCTTAGTGTTTGTGCTGCTGCCAGCATGGACGTGCCTCTTTGCCATCATTTCTTTTTGGCAGGTCCAGCACAGGAAGGCAGCATTCAAGCCAAGAAACTAAGAAAGATGCCACATCTGCAGTATCCTTATGGAGTCAAACCTTATTCAATTTTGAGTTATTTTAATAAACTGCCAGGTTAACATGCGTAGAAGAACGTGACAGTGAATCACTTTGTTCACCATGTGCCATGCAATACCATGACTATACAAAGGATTCATTATAGACCAGCTGGCTCCCTCCTTTGGCTCATATTGAGAATGATCAGCGTTGCAAAGACATTGCACAACCACGTTTTCAATGCGGAAGCGAGTCTCACCAGGCTGTCAAACGTGCTCCCTCTACTGCTGCAAAGAGGTTAGTGCATAAAGGCTTCACTGTGTCCGGTCGGGGGCAGTAGTTTGGTGGGAGTTCGTCCGCGTTTTGAATAGTTGGAAAATCAACAGTATGTTTGTAACGTCAAGGGATTTCTGCAAAAGGTTTGCATCGTATCGGAAGCGATTGCCTCCGATTTTCTGAACATTTGCGGATTAAAAGTGAAATGTATACGGAACAATCTGGTAAGTGCTTGTCTGCCTACTGTACGGTGCCTGTTGAGATTGCTGTCAGGTTAAAGTGACACATTGTAAGAACCTTAAGAAACACCATACGATTCGTAATTGACATACTGTGTGTATATTGCAGTGTAGTCTATGTACATTTGCTCAATTACTGTATGAGCTGAGGTATATGTATTTTGCTCGAGTATTATCATTTTATGCGTCTTTGTACTGTGACTCCATTACAGTTTAAAGGGGTAAATATTGCAATTTATAATCGAACTACTAAATAGGTCATTGCATTTGAAAAAAAAAATGGATGCCATGCTATAAATTTGTTAAAATGTGTCCAACCTCGACCCACTATAGCTGTAAAAATCTACTTTCATGGTCCTCTAATAATATAATAGGAACCATTTGGTATAATACGTACTTTTATACGTAAAGTAGCCTATATTTTGTTGGTAACACGTGTAATTTTACTTGAGTAACATGTTACTTCCGAGTATTTTTACACTATTATATTACCTTTTACAGCATCTGGTTTCTTCTTCCACCTGTACTGCAATTTAAACATGTACGTTTACTTTAAACTGCATGTTTGCAAGAACTTAAAAAGCCTTAAAATGTGTGAAATCATGATTTCTAGGCACTAAATGCTTATGATAACAGTTTATTACAGTTATGTTCTATTATTTCATGTCTTAACAATTTTGCAGTGTTGTATTAGTGAGAATCTCACTGTTGACTTACCTTCTGATGTGTTTGGATTTCAGTGATGGAATTGTCCATATCAATTATTCTAATTGATTCAAAGTGGTATTTTAAAGTGCTGAAAAAGTGAAATCCAAGCCGATAAAACTTGCAAGTACCCTGATAACATTAGGCCTTGCAGTTGATGGTTTTGGCAGTTGGTATAATTAAGTATACTTTTTTTTGTTCCTGCCTCAGCAGTTCATATATACATGTATATAGCATGTGCTTTCCTGCCAGAGGCATTCATTCCTGGAAGGGGTGAGGATTCATGTATCTAGGGGGAGCTCTTGTTTGTTGATGTCAGAGCCTGACGGTGTTTCAGCAGTTGGTGGGGAGATAGGGGAAGGGGGAGCTTTGAAGCACAATACAGTAGGCGAACACAGAGGCAGGGTGAGACAGACAGGCAGATACAAAGCATGATGGGAGGAGCAGACTTATTTATTTTTTCAATCTGATTTACAATCACAAAGCCTAAACTGAACTGCAGTGAGTTAGTGAGCCAGTGAGCCATTGTACCTGAATCCACCAAGGTAAACACCCGCTTTTTCTAAAACAATTCAGTATGCTGTTGGTGTGCATGGACAACTTTCTCCAAAAACTAATGAAGGCAACATGGCCTGGAGGCTGTGATGCTGATGATGTTGTTGTTTGAAAATATTCCTGCTGACCATGAAATGGAGATTTTTTTTTTTAATTCTTTTTTTTATAGGCCTCAGTAAAGTTTGTGAATCAGATTCTGGGAACTTATTGCTGTAAAAATAACCAATCCTAGTCTCCAGTATCAGCCCACGTATAGACAAAAAAAAATAGACAAAAAACTGGTAGGAAACGCTGGTCATTGTGTTTTTGTGTGTAGGTTTTGCATGCAAAATAAGAGTAAATCGTCTGTTATATAAAAGAAAAATAATCATTTTTAGTCGTCATTTCCACTCAAATTATGGACCAGGATGTTGTTTTGTAATAAAAATGGGTGACGCAGAGTCGGAGGCATGCTCTCTCTGAGAGCCCATTGGAACAGGCCAGCCCATTTCTGTCCGCAAGAGAATGTCCTGTTCTTTGGGTGTTTGTTTTGGCTGATGTCAGCCCCTGCCAAGCTTCTTCATCTTTCCTTTATCCTTCCTTTTATCACCCACACACCCTTTCAGACCTTCCAAATTCTCCTCTTCTCTCTTTCACACAGGAGTCCTTTTAGGCAGTTAATTTGTAGAGAACAGACTGATGCAGGAATGTTAAGTCAGCTAGTATTTTGAGTTTTGCAGGAGATCTACGGTTTGTTAAGGTTCTTTCAGCCTCTTCCTGGAACTATCTGGGTGCTAAATTAATTGCTCTTGATCCTACCTCGCGTTGCAATCGGCTTAGTGCTAATCTGAGGTTCTCACAGTGCAGCCAAGTCTTGTCCAGGCAATGCTGCTCTCTTCTCCCAAGGGTTTTGACCTCTGGCACTGTCTCTCGTGCTCCCCTTTTTGCCATACAACATATTTTTTCACTGTCGTTCTCCTCTCACTCACTGAGCTTTTTTTTTTTTCATTGTGAATCAACTCGGCCCACCAAGTCCACCCTTGTAGTCACATGATTGCTTTTCCTCCCTCCTTTATTGTCTGAACCTACCACTTGTGCTCAAATCTTCATATTTTCCCTGACTCCCTCTTCAACTCTCTCGTCTTCCCTTCCTTGCTGCATTTCTTTCACCCCTCTCTCTTGCACACTAAGCCTCAGAGATGGCCACATGCTGCCTGCAGTGGCTCTGTCCTGGTCGTACCACTCGCCCTGCCTCTTTTCCTCCTTTCTCATTTTTTTGTGTGTGTTTAGTTTCTCTGCTGTACTGCTGTTTTGTTCCCCCTGGCATGCTGCCATTGCCTCTGACCATCTGCCTCACTTTCTATTCCCCCCTTTTACGACTTTCCTTTTTCTTTTCTTCTGATGTCAGTGAAATTATTAGTGATTTATTATTTTATTTGTGATCACAGGATAAGTATACCTCATGTTGCGCCACGGCTCAAAACCCTTAGTATCTTTCTTTTTCTTTCTAATTGCAAGCCATTCTCAGCTGTCCGTTTTTCGGTGAGGTTCTGATTGAAGTGTCTGCGTGCTATTTAAAGAGGCGTGCAGAAAAGCAGGGTTGTTTACAGTGTCCTCAAAATACAGGCTGTCTAGAAACAGGAAGTACCATCGCCCCGAAGCGCAGCAGCACACAGCGCCAGCCAACATGCAGCCACTTCCTCCTCATGGCTGAACAGAGGCTCCGGCAAAACAACCCTCACGCTTATCAGAGAATTATGCACCCCTCCCCTCCGCTGCCCGGCCTCCTGAATGGCGCACATACACAGCAGGCTTTTCACCCCTCCACCGTGTCCTATCTCGCTTTCTCCCATTTTCTTATGCCAATGCCCCCCCCCACCCCACCCCCCCCTTCTCCCTCCGACTGTCTCTCTTTGCCAGTACAACATGCCTGAGTAGCTGCCTGGAGATGAAGGAGCTAATTAATTTGATTTAGCCGTCCTCTCTCTCTGGCAGTGGAAAAAACAGCCGTCCGCCGCACCCCCCCCCCCCCCCCCCCCACCCTCCACACCATATCAGGCACCCCTCCCAGATGATTTTCCACCTATCCTTTCCAGTCTCCTTTCGTAACGTCCACACTCCGAACCCTCTATTCATCTTTCTCCTTTGCTTTTTCCTTTCCTGTTATACAACCATATTTTGCCAGCGGTTTATTGCGTATCAAACTGATTTTAAATTGCTAGCCAACTGTATCTCTTGTGTGGCCTACACCCTATCTAATACCTTTTTTTTTTTTTTTTTTTTTAGCATTGTATCTCTTGTGTGGAACCAGGGGCAGTTTGTGTGACTCAGCAGTGTTTCTCCGCTCACACAAACATGCTTGCTATAGCTCAATGCGTCTGAAGCCGGCCTGTCACGCTACGCACAATGAAACCCCACGTCTGTCATCTGATACTCTGATGGATCCGCCCATTGAGTTATATTAGAAAAGTCCAGCACAACTATATAACTGACATCACTTGTCAGCATAACTCTGTGAATCCTTCCGGTGCTTTAATCCTGTATAGTATATAGACATACTGTCATCTTTGCAGCATGCAGGTTGTGGACATCTGCTTAGGATAGTCTCTCGGGGATTTGTGTGTTTTAGTCCTGCAGTGTTGTCTTGCAGTGTTGAACTCGCTAACTCTTCTACTGAAACTTAAAAAGCTGAAAACGCCTGAACATTTTTTTAGTTGTAACGCTCAGCTGCTGAAGAAATGCAGTGTTTGTTAAGCTGCAGCGCTTCATGCGAAAGGTCGCAGAGGAAAGACTTTTCTCTTCTATTTTCATGTGATCGCCTGGAAAATAAGTTCTTGAACTTGACATAATGGACCTGTTTTCTTGAGGTCACAAAATATTTTTGTGATACCAGCCATTTTTGTTATTTTGTGACAGTGGTTTCGCAACCTTTTTGGCTTGTGTTGCAGTGTCGCAGTTGCTAGTAGCCAAGGAGGACACAGAGGATTAAAAAACATGATGGACTCTTCAGAAGAGGTAATTATCTTCACTCGAGCTTCTGCGCGGGAAAGTCACCGGACGACACCATGTTCTGAACATAGTCATACTGAGAAATACAGAGAGAGTTGTGTGGAGCTGATCGTCTTAATTAGCTTTGAAGCAACTCATTTGTCAATGGCTTAAATGTAACGGACGTTCATTAATATCAAAAAGTTACACACTAAAGCTTTAACATACATTTTGATAGACAAGTGGTTACACAATATGAATTTTACATTGCTCAACAGATATATAGATTAGGGGGTATCACTTTTATTTTTGCTGGTCTTGTGAAAACAACGTCTCCGCACTAAGACGTGAAAAGTGAAAAATCCCTGCAGAGGAGGTGCATTACTGTAACTCTGTTACTGTAACTCTGCGCTGTGTATACATCCTACATTTTGATTAATATTTATTTACTTTGAATTTTTGAGGAAGAAAGATTTGCTTGAAATCATGTCTTCATGTGGGAGCTGTTTGTGTATTTTCTGTTCCATACTGTTGAAACTGCTGCCCTGACATTTGTTTTTGTTAACAGCAGAGAAGTTAGCTCAGAACATGTTCCAGCACGCTCGTCTTTCCCCGTTTCAAGGGAGGTTTCATCAAGTTACCCACTGTACCGCCACTGCGTCTGTGAGACAATGCTGAGGGCTTAAAGACCCTTTCATCTGTGTGCGCATGCGACTACAAATGTAAACATTTGTCACGCTTATCTGAACTCGTACTTGCAGAAAATGCATGTGCTGTGGTTTCACTCTACCTCCGATTTCTGCGTTCAGGCTAGACACAGAAAGAGTCGCTGCGTCGGCCTTGTGCAGCCACTGCTTCCTCTTTAAGAAACCACTGACATTTGAACTCCTAGAGCATTGTTTGACTTCCCACTTTGATCTATGTCCAAGTCAGCTGGAGAGCAGGTTAGTCATTCCTTTTTTGAGATCATTGAGGATGTTTACTAACCCCTTGAGCATTCCTCAGGATGTATTCACACACATGTATCGGTAGGAAGCCTAGATTTAAGGAGAAACAAGTATTGCACACAATCAACTCATGCACCGTTACTGGTCATGTAACTGTATTTTTTCTGAACTAACAATGTACAAAATGAAAACCAAGCTAAAGATCTGATACTTGATTTGCAGCCAAAACAAATGTTCAGTTGCGGTAAAACTAAAGCAGCCGGGGGACAGACGGGGACGGAGAACTTTAGACTGACTCACTCAGCTTTTTCAGTGGGGGTTTTCATTGTAAGGAAACTAAAATGTTAAAATCAGAATCGGATATATTGCCAAGTATGTTTTCAATTGGAGGAATTTGCCTTCATTGATTTGATTTGATGCAACATATTAAGAGGAAATAAACTATAAAGCAAAGTACTACAACAGACAAGATCATAAATATAGAACAGAATATTATTTAAAAAAAATACGTAAAAGACGCTGTGACAAATATGTGTGTAATGTGAAAGCGGTTGGTTACAGTAATTAATTCACAGATAATTATAACCAGACTATAAAGCTCTTCACTTTTGATGCTTGAGACTAAAAGGAGAGTGAATATTGGACATCTAACATAACAGGAAATTTGTTGCCACCGTCTGTACACAGCCTCACAAAAATACATAGACACATAATTGCATTATACACTACAACATGACCACATAAGAGACATCAGATGCATCCCACAACATACCTACATACATAGCACCTACACACACACACAACAGTTATCGATGTGTTTTGTTTGGTGGCAAAGAGAGCGAAACTCCTGCCATAGCGTGCCCGTTCCCAAGCCAGGGATCTGTATCTACGGCCAAGCAGTGTGAAGAATGGGTTGAGGGGGGTGCCTGGGGTCATGTGCTATGATGTTAGCGCTGCGTGTGATGGCTTTGCTGCTGAGATCTTAGAAGTTGGGGGTGGGGAGGCCAATAGTTTTGGAGGCATTGTGTGTGATGTGTATGAGTTTGTTCCTGTTGGAGGCAACTCAGAAGGTGGTGATATGTCAGTGTCGTGGTCACGGCTTGTTTCTGCTGCCCCACTGGGGCCTACAAAAATTCATTGTTGCAGGTTTAAGGCCTAACAAACACATTGAATGAATCTGCTACCCCATAAAACATTTGCAAAAGATGAAATGTTAAATGCTACTTCATATTAACGTTGTCAACTGTAAAGGCCTCTTTACAGTCGCCGTTCCCGACTTGTCGCGAGACAATGTGACGTCAAAATGACGTAGATCTCGCTGGCGCTGCAGGATTTAAAGTGCGCGACCATAGGTCGTTCTATTTGTTTCAGCGGCGCACAACAAAGCAGAAACAGGAAGCATGGACGAGTTCGAGGGTAAGCTGTCCGAGCAAGCGCGCCAATAGCAACTGCATTCTGACTGGTACCGGATGCCAGGATTCTCAGAGTGACTGCAAGTCTCTGTTGTAAACTTACTGGGTTAAGATTAGTTCTTTTATGGTGAATGAAAGGCTTGATCCGACGAAGTAGGTCATCGAATCGTTGTGCAGACATTCTGAAGTATTCAAGTTGGTAGCCTTCTACCTGAACGCTTCTGTTCAGGTAGAAGACTGCAACTAGTGTTGCGACCACAACGCGCGAGATTAAATAGTTACGGCGCTCCCATGACAGGTCGGGAATGGCAAGTATAATGAACGCTTTACTGCCCTTCACAGTCGGCAGAGATGTGTTTTACTTTACCCCCATTGTGTGTACATATGTGTCCTCATGCACATGCTGGTAGACCAGGACAAAAAAACAATACAAGGACACACTTCAAGACATTGCTCCCACAGCGCTGCTAGTGAGCACTCCACAGGGTGCCTTTAGCTGCACCATTTATGTGTGTGATTTATATGATAATTGTGCTAGTTGTTTTTCCATTTAATTTAATTATTTTTTTAAATAGTCAATTGTGCTGTTGAAAATAATATTAATAATTGGACCACATCTAAATAATGCATTTTTAGTCTTTTAAAGAAACGTATGGACGCCAGATTGTTGATAAACCCTGCATAAAGAACCCTAGAACAGACTTAATGCTAATCATGAGACTAATGGTAATATATTGAAAGTCTTGGTGAGCTAATGGTTTAAATTTTCCACCAAGATGGCTTCCTTTGATCTTTCATCTTTGTGCATTTGATTCAGATTTATGTGTCGCTTGGTAGCACAGCATGAAAAGCTATGATCACGTTTGGCCAAACATCCGTGAATAGGGACGTCTGGACAACAGGGGCACCTCTGACTGAATACAGAGTTTGTAGCTGGCTGCAGCCACGGGACAATGGCAGCACACATGTGTGGGCCGAGTGGTTGCACTCCTGGAACACGCATGGCGCACGCACACACACACACACTATTGTCTTTGCCAACGGGCAATTTTTGTTTGCTGTGTTTGTGGAGCAATTTGCTTCACAAACACAGCGCTCCTTTCTTTTGCTTTACACACAGACAAATTGGTACTTCTAGTTTTAATTTTACTGTCCTATCCTGAAGCTACTCACAACTGCTGTCATGTGTCCCATCCACACACATCCTGCATGCTTTGAAAGCGTGCAGGAGTGCATAAGAGAGGACAAGGGGGGGAGGGGGGAGGGGGGGGGGGGGTAGTTTGTCTCCAACTCCAACAGCCAGAGAGGTCACAGGAACAACACCCAATCCCAGAGCGGTTCCCATGGAGACAAGTGTGGCAGCGTACAATGAGGGTAGGAGAGAGTGATGAAAGAGAGGGAGAGAGGGAAAGGGCAGGGAAGAGTAGGAGGAGGGCGGGTTGTTGGCGTTAAGGTTCAGTTGGTGGGTACTGGGGGGGAGTCAGGGGGGTAGCAGGTCCACTCAAAAGGACAGTGGGAAGTATAATAGTGTTGAAGCATAACAGTGCTAGAACATTCTTCCATCCCTCCTCTCATTTTTCTAGCCTCTTGTTCCAGCTGGTAGAATACCTCCTGATCTAAGGCCGCCGAGTGGCTCATGGCCGACGGAGGGAGAACAGAGATATGTGGAATTTCCACTGACCATGACGTGCGAGGGCGAGAGCAACCAGTACGAAGAGAGTTGTTGTGAGGGCATTTTGCATGGATACGGATTAATCAAAAGAGATGTCCAGCTGCAGGACTTGATTTGTGCAGTGGCACCTTTGTTTTGGTGAGGGTAGGGCGTTAGTTGTGCTCCAAAACAATACAGAAGCTTGTCACCAGGAGTCTTAGTTTAGCCACGTGTGAGACTAAGGTTCACACGCTGACCTAAAAGCAGTTAATTGACATGTCAACGGGGAAGTCACGGCATCGTCACTGATATCACTTGAACCCTTTTATCTGAGGGCATGGACAATCGAAGAGTGTCTCTTCCCCAGTTTCTGTCCTTGTCTGTCCACCTTTAACCCCTTTTTCTCTTTCAAAGAGGCACTACACTGATTTTACATGTGAAGATTGGTTTACCCGTCATGGGGAGTACTATTCAGCCTGTGAAAACAGTTGTGTAATGTCTGGAGGGAGTTTTCTAAAGTCTGAGGAAAATAAGACTGTGTTCTGGCTGCCATTTTGGACCACCGCGATGGCATAGTGGCAAAAGGCTTAGGCAAAACACTTGATCCACAGGTCTATTTTACCAAATTTTAAACATGCAAGCCGCGGTTTGCAACGTAATTTTGATTTCAAACAGCATACACTATGCCCATGTATTACTCTGCAAGAGCCCTGTAGGATTCACAAATGTATTTGCAGCGACAATCATTTGTGTAATGCAGTGTTTCCACTCTTTGCAAAATGTGTGTAAGCAGTGACAACAGCAACTTTTCCTGCAACCAAAGGCAACATCATATAGCGTCATACAGTGTTGGGCAATTAAATATGGTAGACAATAGTTTACTTTGCAATTGTCAAGATGGAGGATAGAATTATTGTCGTTGTGACAACTTTCCAGAGTTGTCCCATCAGCACAGCCTGTTCTATTTTGGATTTGAATGCCCTACAAGGTTGTATACTGGGAAGGTGTAGTTTGAAAAATGCAGGCATTTGCCAGGCAGGGAGAGTCTAGTAAAAGATGCTATCAAGTTGCATCTTGGGAAATGTAGGATCCAGGAGGAGTTTTTGGAGCTTGACCCATACGAGAGACTTTAAATCAGGATATCTCTGCCTGTCGACCGATTTTGACCATTCTTTTTTTAATCTGTCTCTTGTAAGTCCCTAAACTTTATCAATGTGCAGTGCTAAATCGCTGGAGTACCACTTTAATGCCTCCATTTTCTCTCAATTACACTTGTTTCACAGAGTGCTCCCATCTGCCATTTGACTACTGCCAGTTTGTCCTCTCTCTGTCTTACTTTCTCTCTGTCTCTCTCACCCACTGACTCTCCTCTCACTCCCTGTCTGTGTCTGTCCGTCCGTCCTTGTGCCCAGGTTTTTGAGTTGGCGTGGTTCCTGTTTGTTTTCAGCCATTTTGGGGACTTGCAGTGCTCGTAACAAACTGCTTAAATGGCGTCCTCTTGCTTGCTACTCTGTCTGCCTCTCCCTCCCTCTCCCTATCGCTGGGCTTTGTGTATATAAAGTAGTGTGTGTGCATGAGTGTGTGTGTGTGTGTGTGTGTGTGTAGAGAGAGGGAGAGAGGGAACAACACTTCCAAATAAAAAGAAGATTGGATTTAGTGGGGGGCAGAGGGGGGAGATTCACTTGCTGGAAAAAAAGAGCAAAAACACTAGGAATCGTGTGTCAGAGGCAAAATGTGGAGTGAGAGAGGAGAGAGCTAGAAAGGGGGAGTGAGTGAGAGAGAGCGAGCAAGTTTGAGTGTGAGAATCGCTCCTGCCCTCTGTCTTCACACACTGCTGCCTGTATGTGTGTGTGTGTGTGTGTGTGTGCGCCGCCTCTCCCTGCGCTCTCTCTCCCTCTCTCTCACACACACTCAGACGTGCGCATACACAGACCAAGGGGGAGAGAGAGAGAGAGAGAGAGGGAGAGAGGGAGTGTGAGGGGAGAGAACACATCGCAGCAGAGATGCAGCAGGAGGTTTTCCGAGGTACGTTCTCTTGTATGCTTGCCTTCCTGAGAGACAGCCAGAGAGAATAAGAGGAAAAGAGGCTGAAATCTGTTGTTTTCCTGGTTGTTTTTCTGCTTCACTCTGCTGCTGTGGCGGCGGTTGCTCCGCGCTTGAAGAGGAGGAAAAGGTTTTTATTTGACAGTGCGTGTGTTGGGCTGTGCATATTTATGCAGTGTGTGTTGGTGGACACGTATTTATGTATGTGTGTGCCTGTGCTGGGTCTGTCTGTGTCTGTGCGTGTGCGCGCGCGCGTGTGTGTGTGTGTGTGTGCGTGCCAGTAACAGGCCTTGTCTCCCTCATCCTCCCCTCTGTTGCTGGCGCACCACGCAGTTCTTTTTCAAGAGCGATGACTCGTTTTGAGATTGTGATGAAACTTTTAATTTATCGAAGCCTCTTGCGTCTCTGTGATTGACTGCAGACAGGGGGTCGGTCAGCACACGTCAGTACAGATATGAGCTTTGTTTTTGGGGTCTTAACATGGTGGGCCAGTCTCCCTATCCTGCTCATCAAGTTACTACCAACATCAGGGGAAGTGTTTTGTAGGGAAAACTTGCATGTAGGCGATGGTAAACATCTCTAGTTCCACCGACTGGTTCTGTCTCTTATTTCTGCCATTGGCAGCCCAGTTTGTCCTCCATTTTACCAGCCTGTTGTTTAGCTGGAGGTTGTCTCTCGTAGAGCAGCAGAGGGCATATTGATGTCACCAACCCGTTGTTGTTGCCTGAAGCCTTACTTTTTTCCCCAAAACAACATAGCATCTGCTGCCAACTACTCCACATTCCTGGTTTCCATGGATGCCAAGCCAAGCCCCTGTGCTCAATGTATGGAATATGTGATCCACACTGCCACAGGGTTCGGGGTCACAGGTCAGGCATTAGGAGGTGTAGTTTCTCGCTGCTCAGTGGTGTCACACAGATGATGTTGTCATAAAGGTGGCAGCCTTTTGTTCATTTGTGTTTGGGCCAGACATCAGATAAATCATGTCTGCTATATTTGTCTTTGGGCCTTTTGCTGCCATGGGTATTAAAGTGCTAACGTGCAAGTCTTGCAAATTGCAAGACCGAGTTTTTTGAAATGCCACAAACATAAAGGATGTGGACGTATTCAGGAAACTGGTGCAGCGCTTCATCTTCTCTAGCCTGCCATAGTTTTACTTGCAGTTTATGGTGACTGTTGTAACATGCCGCTCTGGCTCAGCCTTGCTAATACCAAAATGTTACTTGGTTGTTTGAGACTGAGAACTCCAAAGGGGCTTTCACACCCCCTTCAACAGTGACTGAGTGTGAAATTGAAAATGATTTGGGGAAAATTACTTCAAAAAGGTCACTGGTGATGGATACTGCTCTCCAGGGGTACTTTTTTGGCCTTACTGTTTCCGAATACCTCTCATGATTCTGTTGCAGCGAGCATAATTATGGGAATTACGTGCTGGGCTGAGAGCTAACAGAGCGTGGAGAGTATGGCGTTTTAGACATGGGCAGGTTTGCTGGTGCGTGGAGCGGCATGCGAAAACACCACCATACGACAGTTTACACGTGGGGAGGAGGAGAAGAGGGGGCATGCAGTCAGTCATGCTGAGGGGGAACTGAAAGACAAGGAAACCATGAAATGTGAACATAGGCGAGACGTGTTTGAAGTTACCCCTACCTCCCCCCGCTCCCACCACCACAAGCACCACTACCACCTCCGCTCAACCACTCCCCAACCCATACCAACTTCCATTTCCCATACCTCCTCCCTCCCTCTATCCCATCTGGCTGGCTCCACCACGCTCTCTTGGCCGGGGGGTTGTGGAGAGTTCAGTAGCTGTTCTTGCTAACGATGCCCCCCTACCCACCCACACACACCCTCATGTGCACACATACACCCTCCTCTTCACAGCCCAACTGCTGCTCTGATAGTTGGGCCCCTCTGGCTGCCCCTCACTGGGGAGAAAGCCCAACCAACACCTTCCTCTTCCCACATGCTCCTCGCCGCTGGCTTACCGGCAAGAACATCGGCTGGAACATCGAGGCCCCCCACATTTTGCCTTGCAGACATGACCCTTAACCCCTCACACACACACACACACACACACACACACACACACACACACACACACACACACACACACACACACACACACACACACACACACACACACACAATGACGGTACATCATTGCTAAAGGTATAGTTAAAGGATAATTCTGATTATTACAAATTGGTTCCCTTTTTTATAGTCCTGGCCATCAAGCATATCAGTAAAAATAACATTCACTCAGTAAACTAATTGCTTAGATCTGTGAATGCAGTGACATTGCTAAGAAAGAAGTGCAAAGAGGAAATATACAAATTACAGGCCAACTTCCTGGTTGAGCTTTGACCAGCAGTACTTTAGGCACCAGTGTACTCCTCTGTCAGGTTACTGTAGCTTTGTAAGCACACAGGTTTCCTGTGCAGTAACAGATTATTACCAACATTTCTGGTGTGCTCTCTGTCAGTTTCATGTCAAATATACAGTGGTTTAGATCATCTTTAAACCTTTAGCTCATTTACAACCTGTCACCTGACCACCGGTTTTCCTTGCCCCATCCACTTATGCCTTTGCGACGTTGTTGTGTTCCCAGATCTCAGCAACTACTCTGGTGAGCACAATGTTGGCAAAAACTATATAAAACTAAAGTGGCACTTAGAGAGCGCAGACCTCCGCCAAGGCAAATAATACATTCACACGCTCCTCAGATATTCCCATTTCCTGAGGTGGGAATTTGTTCTACCAACTTTGGTGTGTTCATGAGCTTTAATTTGTGGAAAAAACATGGATGCTACAAAGAAGATGTGTTGTATTTTATTGCTCAGAGCATTTAAACAACATGTATAGCTGTTTATAGTATTTGCGTGACAAGGAAGAGCAGAGGAAACGGATCATGAGCCATTCAATATGATCCAGAACAAATCTTTCTGATCATTCCGACACCACATGAATGCAGCACAAAGGCCCTATCTCACAAAGTTAACAAAAGTGAAAAATAATTTGTATGTCGGCCTTGTGATTCGGATCCGCACCAAAATTGAATGGGTTCTTCCTTGGCCCAGGCTACACGCTTCCATTGAGTTTCATGAAATTCGGGCTAGTAGTTTGTTCATAATCCTGCTGACAGACAGGCAAACCAACAAACAAACAGACCGAACCAGGCCGAAGTTGTAATCAACCAGAATTGTCTTTTTATGGTGGGAGTACAGGGAAAGCAGAGATAACGTTTCAGCTGTACTCTATTAAAGGAATTTTTAATGAGGCTTCGGTACAAATGTTAGCTGTTTACATCCGCATTGAAATGTGAAAGTAAATTAAGTGGCACTAAAACAGTATTAAAAATGTAATTTGCTATGATCAGATTTTTAATCCTCAATTATAAGTAGCATTAAGCTTAAAACAGTTTATTTGAGAGCCAAATTAAGTTTTAGTTTGAACTGCATAAAACACTTCTGGTTAGATTTTTGATCTTTGAGATGGAAGATGGCAAAAAAAGAAAAGAAAAACAAGCATGGTTACTGAATCCTAACAGTTATTTGTCTGTCAGCGCAAGTACCAGTTTCAATGTGGAATAAACAGATTGCTCAACGGCTGGTTCAAGGCCTTGAGCTGGCAGGCCAGCCAAACTCCTATGCTGTCCTGCCTTATGTTATGCAAGGCCACTTTAGCAGCGATGTTCCTAGTGACTGATTGAACATTTAAACTCAGTGGATTCAAAACTAATGGTTTCATAGGTCATAAAGTAGTTCATATTTTTCAGATGCTAATGACAAAGTATCTCAGAGTCAAATAGTAAAACGTATGCTGTTTTGAATTGGTCCCAAAATTCAAGCAGACAATATGTTAGGATTATTGAGCCAAACAGCACTTTTCATTTCCACAAAGTTAATTGGTTTCAAAAGTTAAACTGCGCTAAGAGAGGGAGACTAACCTTTTTTCTGATGATTTAAAATTAAAAGAACAAAGTTTGCATGATAAGAAGCCAACAGTGTTTACATCACATTTGTCATTTGATATGGAATACAAATTGAATCAATGCATAGCTAAAAGTAGGCCTCGGTTCCCTCTGCCTGTCAGTAGGAGCCTTTGTTGCTATAGGAAAGCCATTGCGTTTGGTATAATGTGTTTTATGTTTATGTGAGTCTAGTTAGTAATTTGTCCTTTACCAGCTGAGAATCTGCTCGTGCTATGAGGTTTGGTAGTGCCACAAGCATAAATAGACGAACACTTCATAGGCTGACCAACATGTTTGCGCAGAACATCCTGTTGCAGAGAGGTGTGGGAAAAGGGTTGCTGTTTATTTTGAATTTGCCGTAGGGTCCTTGCCAAATTCATGGTCACATTTGTCTGTGTGTTTGTTTGTGAGTTGTAGATAAGGATGTATGTGTGTTTATGTGTGTATATCCACTCATCTGCACAAATATTAAAGAGGTAAAAGTGTTTTTCTGCATGTCCCATGCGCTTGTGTACACATTTCTGTGCGTGCGAGTGGATCCAGTATATTTTAATCGCGTCAAAAGCTGCATGTCACAGTCAGATGGCGTGTCGTGCAGACTCTGGTTGTGCAGCGGCTGTGTGCGTCACAGGGAGATAAAGAAAAGAGCGAGGGGGCGTCATACGCATTTTCCTGTCCGCGGCGCAAGCATCAGATGAGATGGTGAAATTTTTAGCCTTAGCACTGTCTCTCAGTGTGTCCGCCCACTTGTAGCAGACTGGCGCTTGCCATAAGGGATTTCCTGCACAACATCAACGCTCAGCAAATGTGAGTGACAATGAAGGCCTGTTTCAATACAATATGTGACAAGCCTGGTGAGACAAGATTGTGCATCCTTGTTTTTAGACGTACATCTTGAATAGGCATGAACTGGTTTGTTGTGCCCGTACAAGAAAAGGCCACTGCTTGCACTAAGTACGTCATTAATAGACACTTCTTTTTTTTTTCCTTTTGTTGACTATACTTCATTCCACCTGTCCCCTTAGTCTCTGATCCACGTTTGCACTCATTCATCTTTTGGTTTTGAATGTCATTTACAAGTGTGCCCATCCATGTCCACCTACTTTGTTTATGCCCGTCTGTCTTGCCTGTGGGCATGTATGAGTGTATGTAAAGTGCTTTGTACACGTGCATAATTGCTCGTGTGAGTGCATGTTCGTCGTTATATGTTTGTATGTGCTGCTTGCTTGTGAGTGTTTGCCTGGGCTTCTGTCTGTCTGACAGTGCAGTGTGTCTGACTGTTCCTGTTTCAAAATCCCCCTCCCTCCTCTTCCTCTCTCCTTCTCTCTGTCTCTTGCTCTCTCACTAACCCTCAGTCTCTTTCTCTCGCTCCCTTTTTCTATCACCCTTTCACTCTCCTTCATCCTCACCCTCTCTCTCTCTCTCTCTCTCTCTCCCTCCTCTTCCCTCTGCAATAACAGTGCTGACCTAGTTTCTGCCTGTTCAGGGCTGCCTGTGGAATTTTACAGCGGCCTGCCTTCCTAGCTGCTTTGCTGCTTGAAAACGCAGGCAGAAAAGCATGACTGGGGAATTTTCTTATCGTTGCATCATTATGGCCTTATACAGTCTCCGTTCTTCTTTCCAATCTGCAGACCTAAATAAATTAACCCATTTTAAATAAGTAATAACAGCAAATTGCCTATCACGCGAGAATCTGCTGTTATCTTATGTATGGAGAATTTGGAGCCGGTCGGCATCCACCACCATGGCAGTCAAATTAGAATGGAAATGAGAATAGCCTGTCGCTCATCTTCTCCAGCTTAGCTGACATTGTACCGGATACACCCCTTCTCTGTCCACATGCACGCAATCTCCCTCCCTTCTCCGCTTCCCCTTTTTCCTTTCCTCCCGTCTTTTCCTTCACAAATAAATGGTTAGAGTCATGCCCGGCAAACACTAGCCACTGCCAGGAATGGCTAACAAGGCTCATGCTCAAATAGCAAGAGAGTGGGACTATTTTTATGTGCGTTCGGGCCATGGATCTAAGTCAACACTCACAATCTGAGGGAATCTTGATTAAATCTGAACGCCTTTCAATTAGGCATAGGGAATGTTGTGTCACAGCCGAGAGAGATGGATCTCTGGAATGCCTTTCTGAAGGCTTGGTTGTGGCACGCTGAAATCTAAACCAGCACTGCCGCAGATTTATTCCTTCCCCCTACCCTCTCCCTCCTTTCACTCACCATTCCTGGCTAAGTTGTTGGAGTTCAGCATTGCTGGGGCATTTAGCTTTCTTTTCCGTTTCTAAAAAAGTGTTCCACGGGCATCATGACTGCTACTGCAAAAGCTTTTGGGTGTAATGGTTATTCTTTGCTTCATGTCGATGTGAATTTACGCCTGGTACATTTATCCTAGGGTGTTTATAATGCTAATACATATTTTCTGATTTCTCTTTCAGATTTCGGGGGTTGGTCATGGTGTCCGGTGAGAAGGTGTGGGACCCCCTCCACGCGGGCCTTCTTCAGTCACGTCTGAGTGAACAACACCTGGCTCCCCTCTGCAACATCACACACAGTGCAATTAAGGACGCCACGGGCCACCAGAGTCAACGGTTGTCACCTTTGCCTTCCCCGCCACTGTCATTAGTGGCTGTGAAAACCCTTCACCCAGATCAGGCCTCCTCACTGCTACACCTGCCTGTTCATTTCTGCGGCTCGTGCAAGATCGAAGGGCTACACAAACCAGTCCGCTGTCTTGGAGTGCCCTCTCAGCCTGAAGAAGAGGAGGAGGAAGGGGAAGCAGAGCAGTTGGAGATGAAGGCAAAAAGGCATGGATGCCGGGGAGAGGCCATGATGGAGGACAGGCTGGAGGACATGGCTGATGGACCTAAAAATGCAAAAATCACCCTAAGCTTCCCACTTAGCGCCGCCCCCCTCCCATCTCCAAACCACTGTCGTAGCTCCTCCTCATCCTCCCCTTCCCCTCACCGACGGTGGCCATCCTCCAAGAGCTCAGACGAGGGGTCGCTGTGGAAACTGGATGCTACCATGGACGTAAAGCACAGATCTTTTAAGCCCCCGAGGCACGACAGCTCTCCGTCCTCCTCACCTTCCTCCTCCTCATCTCCCATGACTGTTCATGCACTTAGTAGGAAGGATATAAAATCTCCCCCTCCTCTGAAGTGCTCCAAACTCAATCCAGAGACTCAGTTTCACAGGTCGCCCCCAAGATCCTCCAGCGGGTCTTCAGGTGGCTGTTATGGTGGCGATGGATGGGAGGAGAGGCACAGGGTGACGAACGGTACAGCCTCACCCTCTCAAACTGCCCAGATCCTCTTCAGTCTGGGCACCTCAGCCTATCAGAGAGGTGGGGATGCAGAGAGGAGAGAGAAAATAACAGGAAGACCAGCTGGGAAAGTGGGAAACCCTCATGGACCAAGTCTTCACCCACCCACCCTACACCTCCCTCCCCCCTTACCCCCACCTCCCCCACCCCCATCTGAGGGTCTTACCGCACCCCCTCACTCATCCTCATATTCCCCTACCGATAGCCTGAAGCCTGAGCTGATTTGTGGGGTGTGCCATCGGCTTTTCAGCTCAGCCTCCTCCCTGACCGTCCACATGCGGCTGCATCGTGGCAGCCGCGCCCTCAGTTGCCGCTATTGTGGCAAAGTCTTCATCCACAGCAAGAGACTGCAATCCCATGAGGCCTCATGCAGGGTGCCAGGCCTACCGTCTAACAGCCTGGGCCCTCCTTCTCTCACTGTGCAGCCAAAGGAGGAGCCACTGGAGGAGGGTGAGGTGAGAGTGGAGGGGGGAGTGATTGTGGGACAATCAGACATGAGTAAGATGCGGCCAGGGAAGAAAGCACGGAGCCTACTGGCACGTATCCAAGGTGATGATGCAGCAGCCGCAGAGCTTCTGGCGGGTGATGAGCACCATTTTGTGAAGGTGGTAGATGGCAATGTCATTTACTTCTGCTCTGTGTGTGAACGTTCCTACATGACCCTATCCAGCCTGAAGCGTCACTCCAATGTACACTCATGGCGCCGCAAATACCCGTGCCATTTCTGCGACAAGGTCTTTGCGCTGGCTGAGTACCGCACAAAGCATGAGGTGTGGCACACAGGAGAGCGGCGCTACCAGTGCATCTTCTGCTGGGATGCCTTCGCCACCTACTACAATCTCAAAACACACCAGAAGACCATTCATGGGATTAATCCCAGCCTCATCTCCAGTGAAAAGACAGCTAATGGGGGTTATAAGCAGAAAGCTAACGCCCTCAAGCTCTATCGCCTTCTCCCCATGCGCTCCCAGAAGAGACCCTACAAGACTTACAGTGACAGTTTGCAGAATGGCCTGCTACTGCCACCAACTGATTCACCTTCCCTCTCCCTGCCTGGCCTGGGCTGTACTCTGGGCCCTGAGGACCTACAAAGCCTCATCAGTGGGGCCCACCCTCAGAGTGTAAAGCCTGACCCAGATGACTTCCCTGATGGCTTCCCTGTTTCTGCGTCTGCTGAGCACGGGGACCTCTCTGCACTAACACCCCTCCCCCAATCAGACATGCCCCAAGTCAGAAAACAAGAGAGTGAGGCCCTAGAGTTAGAGCAGGGGAGAGCCAGTGGCAGCTTCAAAATGTCTAGTAGTAGCAAAACCAAAACTCCCAGGACTGGTAGAAGCACAGAAACAAGCATGCCTTCTGTGATAACATATGGGCATACAAAACCCTCTGTCATCGTTCATGGAACAGCAGTGTCATCCTCCGTCATTGTGCATAGCAACCAGGTCACCTCTGGAAGTGAAAAAAGCCCAATGAGCAGCCC
Source organism: Gymnocephalus cernua (assembly GCA_023631565.1). NCBI lineage: Eukaryota > Metazoa > Chordata > Actinopteri > Perciformes > Percidae > Gymnocephalus > Gymnocephalus cernua. Next base: position 15,626,629 of record CM042445.1, read on the forward strand.
ATCCCCTGAAACCAGCAACAGTCAGACTTCACACAAGGACAGTCCCAGGCCAATCAAAAAGCAAAGGGATAGTGCAGATAACCATAGAAAAAGGTCAAGAGACAGTTCAGATACCACAGAGCAGGGCTCAAGAGGTAGACAGGGTGCAGAGGCAGGCAGATTATTTCACAAATCACGCAAATCCCACAGCAAGAGTGACATCCCTAACTCAAAGCAGCTGTCAGCATCTGTAGGGTCACAGGTCAAAGAGGCAGGGCCCCTATGCCAGATTACTGTACGTATTGGTGAGGAAGCCATAGTAAAGCGCAGCATCTCTGAGACAGACCTTAGGAGAGACAAGAGCCTTTCTCCACCTAAAACCAAACGGAGTGAAACATCATCTGTGCGGGAAGCCAAGGAAACACGCCACTCCCACTCCCACCACCATCACCATAAACACCGCCTCCACCGCAGAGTCAGCCTGGAAGAAGAGGGTGAAAAGGAAGGAGGAGATTGTGAGGATGAGTTCAAGAAAAAGAGCTCCAAACCCCTAGATGAAGTGAGGGAGTACTACTTCCGTCGGGAGGTGCGTGACCAGGATAGTGACCATGACACAGAGGATAATTTATGGCGGCCTTACTACTCCTACAAGCCTAAGAGAAAGGCCCAAGCACATCTGCAGAGGGTCAAGAGCTGGCAGAGGAAACTGAAGTTCAAGCGCTCCATCCGGTTGAAGAGGAGGACAGAGAAGCTCAAGAACCATTTGAATAAAGAAACTGAGAAATCACAAGATGAGGAAGAGGATGAGAAGATTGAGGAAGCCGAAAAACTGTCAAAAAGAGACAGAGATACCAGAGACAAGGGAGAGGGGAAAAATAAAGATTATGTCTCTGTCCCTTTAGAGGAGAAAAACAAAGACGCAGAAGAACAAGTTAAGGAGGCCCACCATGAGGTTTCCACTCCTCCTCTGCACTCTCCAAAGCCTCCTCTGTCTACCTCAGTGCCTCCTATGGGAATAAAGAGGCGGCCTTGGACTAATGGGAACGCAGCAGAGTGTGGTACATGTGGCCGCTGGTTCTCAAGCCCCAGGAAGCGAGACAAACACGAGCTGAGCCATCTGCTGGAGTTTGTATGCCTCTTCTGCAGAGCAACTTTCCCCTCAAGGGATAAGTTGGAAGACCACCAGAGAGCCCAGCATCCCAAGCCTACTGAGGCATCCTCTGTACCCCCAAAAGTGGCACTTGGCGAACAAATTGAAGGAATCGGGATTAAATCTGTGCCAGAGATTGCAAAGTATGATGAAGAAAAAGGCTTAGTAGGGAGAAATTCTAGTCCAAGTCGCCTAAGCAGAAGAGCATTGTCACGACACACCTGTCCACAGTGTCATAAGGTGTGCAAGACATCTTCCGCACTAACTCGCCATATCCGACGCCATGAGTTAAGCAGTTCCCCGGAGAGAGAAAAGGAAGATAAAGACTCAGAGCCAAAAACAACGGAGACAGTTGTTAACACTGTTAGTAGAGACCTAGAGACTGAAAAAGACCCGGCTCCCAGTGCTCTCTCTGTTTCAGTTATCAGCTATTCAACACCCGACCCACCCAGCAGTGGTGACTGTTTGGCATCACAGCAGCATGAGGACCATCTCAGTGAACTGACAGATGAACATCAGATGTCAGAATCCAGTTACAAACCTGAACTGACAGAGCTCACGCATCCAGCGCTAGAGAGAGAGCCCTGCCCTGAAATTGCACACCCTCCATTAGAAAGCCTAGTTAACCTTACGCCCACTAAATTCACGCCAGCTGCGCCCTCTGCTCTCCAGAGTGTGCTAGTCATGAATGGACCTGAATGTCTGGACTACCGCACCCCCAGCAAAAAGAACCTAGACAGCCAGATCCACAGAATACCCAGCCCTGTGCACATCTTGGCATCCACCAACACCTCTCCAAATGTGCCCATGATGTCACAGACCAGAATAACCACTGCTGCTCCTCCTGTTTCCATGACAACAGTTCTCCGCTCTGAGGGGGGATTCATGAAACGGGATGGGGTCATTATGGACAGAGAGAGGCAGGGTGGGAGTGGTATATTTCTACATGCAGGTTATGAGGAACCACATCGGGTCCAAGATCTCAGAGTTCAGATGTCCAGGAGTCCCTCTCCCAACGAAGCACAAGACCTGACCATGTCCTCCATTCTAGCTAGAGAGAGGGAGATAGAGAGGCAACGAGAGAAAGAGAGGGAGTTGGAGAGACAGAGAGAAAGGGACAGGGACAAAGAAATAATGAAAGAGAGAGAAAAAGAGGTAGAGAGGGCCCATCAAATGAGTAGAGTTGCACACACCCCACAGGACCAGATTTCTCTGTTGGTCCCTAAAGAGGAGCCCTTGAGCCCTGTGCCGTCCCCCCAGCACATCCCCACTCAAACCACTATGAATGGATCCTGCTCACATAGGCACACTCCCAAGTCCCCCTGCCGGCCCCCCTCAACTATTGGTCTCCTAGCTCAAGCCAACCGCCAGGTTCACTCCAGCTCACAAGGACTCGACAGGCTCACACTGCCCACTGGAGCAGCTGGCGGTGGTGACCGCCCCTCTGCCCACGCTCTGCTTCTTCCCCGAGCCCCCCAACCACCTGAGCCGGAGCACCACGATACGGTTTCTTCCAGAGATTCCCAGCAGGGGGACGCCACTCCAGTGGGCTACCATGCCCAGAATTATCCCCTACCCCTTATTGTGCCGGACAGCTACCGCCCTGGTAAGAAGCAGGAGGAAAACCTGCTCATGTCCACCTATCCTGCTGGAGCTCTTCCCTTTGGCCCACTGGGAAAAATGATGGTCCCTCATGGCGGGGACCTGGCTAAGCTGCCATTTTATCCAGATCCTTACCATCTTCTCTATGGGCCCCAGCTGCTGGCCTACCCCTATAACCTGGCGGCTCTTCCTGTGGCTCTGAATATGATGGCACCTGGGGGGGACAAGGTGGAGCCTCTGCCTTTCCTCCCTGCCATCTTCAACTACGCAGCCACTGCTGGGCCCTACATGGGCGCAGCTCCTCACCCCCTTGTGGCAAATCCCAGCCTCTACAGCAGCAGCAGCGGCAGCAGCAGCAAGAAGCAACGAGACAGCAGCAGCAGCAAACCGTAGGACACAGAAGCACTATAAGGAATATATTTCAATGGGGAAGGCCTGGCCTGTTTATGACAGAAGCGGGAGGGGTGCGTGCTCACTGGGTCACTGAGTACACTCGCACAGTACCCCTGCCTCTCTTTTATTCAGTAGAGATCAGAGCTAGGCATTAATTCAGGAGTAGATTGAAGGAAGGAGAAGGAGCAAAGAAACGGGGAGAGGGGCTGATATTATAGTGACGTATTATTACTCCCCTCTCTTTACTCTTGCGCACCTTTCTCTGTCTCTGCTGTCTTGCTGTAGTGTGTCATAGTTCTAGAGCTTGATTAATCTTCCTCTCTGACTCATTATATTATCTATAAGAATAAGAACTGCTAACAGGGTGTGTGTTGTGTCAAAAATTAGTTCAGTCCGCTTCCCTTTATAGTCACCTTATAAGGAGGATATTCTTGTGTGGGCAAGGATAACGGATGAGACAGAAGAGTCCTTACTCAACACAGTTAAAGGTGGAGCGTTCAAATCGAACCTTGCATATGCTCGATTGAGAGAATGCAGGCATATCCTGTCGTTAATTTGTCCACGAAAGTTATATATGAGCATGTACATGCACATGTATGTAGGGATTTGTGCATGCAGAGGTGGGCTTAAGCAGGTATTACTGCGTAGGTGTGTGTGTGTGTGTGTGTGTGTGTGTGTGTGTGTGTGTGTGTGTGTGTGTGTGTGTGTGTGTGTGTGTGTGTGTGTGTGTGTGTGTGTGTGTGTGTGTGTGTGTGTGTGTGTGTGTGTGTGAATGGCTAGATCATTCCGTGTCAGACTCGCACAGCATTCCTACTCTAGTTGGAATAGCTGCTGTAGGTCAATATATAGAAGTGCATTTAGAAGTGATTCCTCATATCCAAATCATTAAGTAGTCAATGCTATGGCTGGATGTGAGTCTATGACAATGACAGATCATCTGAGCTTCTAATGTCTCAAACTAACCTGGCGACTTTGTGGCCAGATGGCACTGTAGGATCTGTATAGCATTCACCATACCTTATGTGCACAAAATAGAAAAGTAGTGGTCACTTAAAGGGGACACTTGTAGCTGCTTTGGATATGTAGCTGGCCACTGGGTAAGAATTAAAGGCTGGTAGACCATTGCACTTCCGTTTTTCATCTCATTTCCTTCACATAAAAAAAAAAAATGAAAAGAATAAAACCAGTCAGCCTTCATCTTGCGTAGCTTTTTTCTCTTTGATTGGAAGAGGAAAAGGCTCCATTTCCTAAGCCAGGAAGAAGAAAGTGACAGCAAGGAAGGAAAACGAAAAATGGATTCAGGGTTTTGAGTTATTTCTGGATAGGAAAAGAAATACATTAGCACAAAACTGTTGGACTCTGAGTCAGAAAGCCCCACAGAAATGACTTTGGCGACAAAAGAAAATGTCCTGCTCCCCAACTGAGGGGGGATTGGAAATAGCCTGAACTATATACCCTCCTGCCCTGTGTCATTTACTAAGAGGTAGGAAAAGGCTGAGCTTAGCAGCCAAAGTGGTGGCCCAAACTCCCCAGGTGCCCTCCTGGGGCCTTTTTGTTATGTGTAATGTTATCTCTATATGTTTGTTCTGTTAAACTATGTTGTTATTTCTGTTGTTTAGCCCTCTCACCAGATGGAAATGGCTTCAGTGAAAAGGGGGAGTAAACTTAAAAATATGAATGTAAATGTAGTCATGAGGTTAATGAAGTACAGCTGCGTTAATGGTAGAGTTGGTTTCAATTCCTTTTTGTTTCTGTTTTGACACAAATAACCTGTTTAAGAACCGTATAACGTCTGGTATGCATATATACAGTAGTCCTAGGATCATGTCAGTAAACTTGGGTTCTGTATCCACAAAGCATGAGCAACACTTGCTTCCTAACCGTTTATATCCTCAGCAAACCGGCATTGTGCGCATAGCTTTTGTTTCCGTTTCCTTTGATATTTTCATCTTCCATATCTCTGTTAATATTTTTTTGCCTTCATTATGAACAATTCCACAAAACTAGCTGCCACATTTACATCTCACAGTCACTATTTAGGAGCTGTTTAAATTCTCCCTTTTTAAAGCATACACTCGCACACTGCACCTCCTCTGAATGAAGTACATATGTTTGTGTGTGTGTGTGTGTGTGTGTGTGCGTGTGCGTGCGTGTGCGCGTGCGTGTGATGGTACTAGGACACCCTAACCCTTCAGGCAGGAGTGTTGAAACACATCGTGACCAACTGCAGGGGCGCACAAGCATCCCCTTGGGTGTGGTTACAAGCCTTTTGCGTGTAGGCGTACGTGTTTTGCGTACAAGAGTGACTGCGCGAATATGAATACCAAAATAAATCTGCCTGAGCAGCATATCCCTTGGCAGTATACGAGCCACCTGTTATTTTTTTTTGTTCTTTGACACTTTTCTGTGGGTTAGTTTCAGTGTAAAAAAGCCTTGCTGTCTCCAATACACTATCTCAAGCCATTCCTGTAGATGGACATGTTTGTGTTTTTGGACCATTTCTTATGCCATAGTTTGCCATCATGGTTATCATACAGACCAAAAGCATGCAAATCAACGTATTGTAGTGACTGGACTGGAATCTGGTGGTAATATAAAACTATTTACTGTATGTTTTAGTTTAAATGAATGTGCCTCTGCTTTGATATTTAAATAATTATCTTTAGTAAGATGTGGATCTGCCAGATTTCAACTGTTAAGGTGCCTTGTTATGGCATAAGAAATTTGAATAGCAAATGGACGTTTTCTTGAGAGATGACAGTATGATTTGGAGATAGATGTCATGGCTTTGTTTGCTATGAAGCTGTTCATAGATGTAGGGGTGTGGCTAAACTGTTTTGGTATCGTGTACATGTCTAGGATAATACTGTGCCATATAGAGCCCACAAAATATGTTAATGTTATTTTTAAAAGATGTTTTAATGTTGCCTGATGACTTTGTCTTTAGATTTGATACAAAGGCTTGTAGCCACAGCTCTCCCAAAGCCTGTAGTCTCCTTTTCCGACATTCTTCCTGTTCTCTTTCTCTCTCCCCTTGTTTCCGTCTCCCTTTCTTTCTCTTTGCTGCAATCAAACAAAATAAAGTATTAACCTGATGACCCAATGAAATCAACTCTAGTCTGGACTCATGCTTTTTTTTTTTTTTTTTTTGTTATACATTATGTCTCTATTAAGCTTTACAAATTGATTTAGAGTCCTTAATATGAACCATGTGCTTAAAGTTGGCGGATGCTTTTTTTTCACATTGTTTGATCCTCCCTGCAAATTCTCCAGTGAAATGTACATTTAACATTTAGTGCATTGGTGAAAATGGAACAAGTTGTGGTCATCCTTTGCACTTTTAAGCACATGGTCCCTTGGTTGATACTTTAATCGCTGTGAATTCAGTGTTAATTGAATACCTTATCTGTTAACCACTGGTGAATATTTTTTGGTATCTTTGGTATTTCATTCCATGGTGTTTTCTTTTATATGATATTAACCACAGCACACATTTGTGTTTTTTTTGTTGTTGTTTTTTTTTCTAAATATATAAACATACCCCTTTTGTCCTGAAAGTTTGATGCTGGCATGTAAACAAGAGCTTCCTCTTGGCAGTCTGGCAGCTGATTTCTCACTGTCCTTGAATGAGCACTTTCCCAGAACAGAAACAGTCGGCTTGGTGACTCACTCATCTTTGCACTCTTAAAATGTGATGTGAGAGATGAATTGAAAACCAAATATGAATGAAATTTAATAGATTTATCAAAACATTCATCCTTATTAAGAGTATTAAGAGTGCATTGATGGCCTCAGGGGTGGTTGGGATTTAAAAATGCAATGTTGTCTTGCTAATAATAAATTCAGTTTTTCAGCATAGCAAGGCATTAGTTTACCTCAAAGGGTCTTTTTTCACAGCTGACATATTGACTTGCCGAAAAGCACAGGTGTTACTAACAACATTAACAATGTCTCTGTTCTGTTCAAATGCCCCAATAAGCCATAACAATGGGAAAACATGCGCAGTACAAGGACACTGAAACTTACCCAGCTAAAAGGAATGCAGCCTTCGTTAATGTTATTGTTTACCTGTGCTTTTCCTTCTGAGACATCAAGGTATCGGTTATGAAAAATCTGCACACACTCCACGACAGTTAAAGGTCCCATGGCATGAAAATTTCACTTTATGAGTTTTTTTTTAACATTAATATGAGTTCCCCCAGCCTGCCTATGGTCCCCCAGTGGCTAGAAGTGGTGATAGGTGTAAACCGAGCCCTGGGTATCCTGCTCCACCTTTGAGAAAATGAAAGCTCAGGTGGGCCGATCTGGAATCTTGCTCGTTATGAGGTCATAAGGAGCAGGATTACCTCCCCCTTTCTCTGCTTTGCCCGCCCAGAGAATTTGGCCCGCCCATGAGAAAGAGAGAGACATCATGGCTTTCAAACTAGCAAAGTGGCAGTTGGTCAAGGCCACACCCCCACCCTCCACCTTGCCCCCCCCCCCTCTCCTCCTCAATAGCTACAGACACATAAATGGCACGTCCTGAGGAAAGCTCATTGTGGGACTGGCTCTAGTGGCTGTAATTCTGCACCAAGGCTGAATTTTGGGAAAGAGACTTCAGATATAGTATTAGGGGACCACTAATGTCTATATAAAAGCATCCATAGAGCACCATGTCATGGGACCTTTAATAGACGTGTCAGACTGTGAGTGCACGCATGACAAATGTTATGCGTTATGTAATTTGACATTTCAGATTCACTTCAAACAAACTGAATAACAGATTGTCTACTGTTACTTTCTGTGTGTGTGTGTGTGTGTGTGTGTGTGCGCGCGCGCGCACGTGCACATGTCTGCACTGTGCGTTTTCCCAGTATTCCCCAATTATCACAGCCTTCCTGGAAGGAGAAACTGTATCACGGGAATCAAGCGAGCATCAGAGAAAAAAAGAGTTTTGTGACTTGGAAGCACAGTTCCCCTCTCATCTCTCTCTCTCTCTCCTCTTCACTCTACAACACACTCTGAGTCATGAGTCAGCTGGGGAATCAAGGTTCCTGTGTAATGGGTAAACACAAATCAGTGGTCTGGCTAAGGTCACTCACCCGGCCTGCGGTGTCTACTCTACATGAATCACCGCAAAGGCAGGAGATGTACAGACGGATGGAAATGCACACTTTAATAAAAGAAATTTTTGCCAAATTTGGAATTATTTCTAATATTACAAGAGCTCCTAACTAAGATTTTTTTTTCTGCCTTTTACTCTACACTTTCTTTCCTTTATCCTCTGTTTGCCTGCTGCCCACTCCGCCTTTCGACCACCTACATGTTTGCAAAGATCTGGTCACAACCACACAGCCACGAAGCACTCCCTCCTGGGGATCAATAACCTGCACTGACCATGGCATATTTGCCCTCTGGACCCCAGGATAGTGTGCCAGCATACACCTTCTCTTCACACACTGTTGAAGAGTCTCTCTGCTCCTCGTCCCACCACCGACGCCTCAGGGTAACTTGGAGTCAGCAGACCTGGGCATCTGGGTGGGTGAATGCACTGAAGGATGGCCGTGTTTTGGAAAGCAATGGCAGGTGGACTGCTGCTCACGTTGAGCCTCACTCTGCTGGGGTGGGGAGTTGAGGGGCAGGGGAACGGACGGGGTAAGGTATGTTCACATGCAATGCTACGGTTATAATGCACTGGTATGTGTGTTTGTTGTGTTAAAATGCTTTTATCAACGTCTATCTGAGAAGAGAGCATGTGTTCCCCTTTGGCCATATCAAAAATGAAGGAACAAAGAGTAGAAATCTTAATATAAATATGGTGTATAAATGGTCTATGTGTATTTTGTAGCACATAAATTCACACAATACATGGTTCCTGTGATATGTTTAATGTTTTTGCTTGCTGTAAAATTAGGAAAGATCACATACAGTTAAGTATTCAAAAATATCTGTCTTAGGCAATTAAACATCCTCTGTATTCTGTTTTATAGGTCTTTTGAAGATTTTGTAGACAAAATGCAGTATAAAAGCCTAATATGAACCAGTGAAAGATAAAATGTATCAACTCATACTGTGTCTAATTTAGATGCCAGTTGAAAATGGGTATCCGGGCATGCTCTAATAATTTATTTAGACTTAGGACTTTGCTCAGTCAGTGGGAGGACAAATCAGCGCCATAACCACATCACCAGCTGTTTCTACCCCTTTAAAGGAACCATTGTATTATTGATATACTGTATGCCATATGGCTCTCTGGTCAATGTCTCAACATTAATTTTGCACTTCATTACCACTTGCACTTACCTTGTTAAAAATATGGAAGTTTTTAAGTTGAATCCATAATTGAATTAAAATCCTCACTCCTCACTAACACTTTTAACTACTAATCAATCAAGATATCTGACAAGAACATACAAAAGGAGGGTTTATAGAATATGAAGAAGTGTGCAAGACAAAAAGAGCTGAAGTAACGATTTCATGTTAAATGAGTACCTTATGTACGTTGTGTCTTCCAGAAAGAAGTATCAGGCGGGGCTACTGTCTACCTCGGCCAGGACAGAGACATCTGGAGGCCAGTGATCTACACAACAGTAAACCTCAGTGAGATCCGCAGGTACGTCAGCGGGAGCAAACCACTACACAGTGAAGGCTTCACATCAACTGCTCACTGAAAATCTGTGGTCAACAAGGCAAAACAATATTTGAAAATTAAAACTGGGCCTGTAAGCCGGTTGCTTTTCTCCAACTGTAGGCCCCTAGAACTATCACTGCTTTTTACCCTTTTGTCAGTGGCACTGGTCTGAGTAAAAAGTAAGGCAAAATATTGTTGGTCAGCATCATTAAGATTTTAAAGGTATAGCCCTAGAAAAAGAAATCGAAAATGAGGAGAATCATTTTCTTTATCTTCTATGGACCAGCATTCTCCTGAATTTAATTCTATTCTGCTCTGTTTATGCAGTATCAAGTCATCCTTTCAGTTACGGACCTTTGACCCAGAAGGTGCCATTTTCTACGGAGACACTAAAAACGGACAGGACTGGTTTGTTTTGTCCCTGATGGACGGTATCCCCCTGATGCAGATCAGCAGAGAAGACATCCTCGTCAGCGTGGAAGGCGGCCCTAAGCTCAATGATGGAAAATGGCACACAGTGAGTTTCCAGTTTAGTTTGATTTTTTTTTGTATTAATCAAGTGAAAATGTCTTGAAATTATACAGATCTCAAAAACAAATTAAAGCCACAAGCAACGATGAACGGGCCTTCGCAATCCACGCAAGTCGGGGGTCCTGGTGGCTCCCAGTCGATGCGGCCATGTATTTTCATGACCGTCGAACACTGCACACAAGATTTAGACTTAATTCCCTCCATATAGTGCGTTAGAAATTACATATTTCAAATTGTGCACCACTTCCTGTGTCCACTATGTGGTGCTTGAGAACACAATATTTATACGTCATGTTGCTGTATATCTTGTTTAAACCACCTGTAAATTTCAGGTAAATCGAAGGATTTTCATCAGGGCTTACTTTCTGTTGCCAGTAGGCGGTGCTATGACTATAACTCATTATTGACTCTCTAATTAAGCATAACAAATTTGGGGCAGATTGGACAACGTAGGCCTACACTCGAGTTAGAAACAACTACCTGTTTTGCAGCGTTATTTGGTAATTTGACACCTAGCCACGCCCACAACGTTGGACGCAAAAGCTTAGTAATTTAGCCTTGCCAAAGTCTTCAGATTGTATTGACCAATTTCGAAGTCGTTCCGGATTCTGTAGGAGGAGTAGGTTAAAGTATTCTGGAAATGGTCGAAATCATCCATAATTTGCACATGAATTTTAATATAGCTGACGTCCTGTTGGATTTAGGGTATGGCTCCAAGGGGCTTTTTTGTAAGTCTGGTCATACATATGCCTACCAAATTTCAGACATCTACGTGAAACGCACTGCAGGGGCCACTTGTACTATTGAGCCAATTTACCATCTCTTCAGGTCTGGAATGTGATCATGTATGAAAGACTTTGCAAAGGTCTTTAGATTGTACTGACCAATTTTGAAGTCAATCAGGTTAAATCTGTAGGAGTTTATTTAAGTACATTCCCTGAAAATGCCCCAAATAGTCCAAATCATGAATTTTCAAAATGGCTGACTTCCTGTTGGGTTTAGGGTATGGCTCCAAGAGGCTTTTTTGTATGTCTTGATATGATATGATATAATATAATATGCCTATGATATATAATATGCCTACCATATTCCATGCCTCTACATGAAAGTTATTTGCCAAGCCCAAGTCTGAGACCCATGTCAGATTGCAATTTTCACCAAGTCTGATATGCGTACTGTACCAATTTTTGTGCATTTTTGAGTAGTAGTAATAATAATACTAATACTACTACTACTACTACTACTACTACTACTACTAATAATAATAATAATAATAATAATAATAAGATTTCAATATGGCCTAATTATTCTGCACTGGAAATAAGTGAAATCTCATAAATGTTTTGTGGACCTTAGAAAAATAATCATACTGTAGGCCTATACTGGACATAGTGTATAGTGTGACCATGTGCAAAGCAGTAACTTTCAGTCTGAATTCTTCTTGTGCTCCTGGTGCCACCCAGCTGGAGGTGAGCAACGAAGAGAAGTTTGTGGTTCTGGAGGTGGACGGCTCCAATAGGCTGGTGGTGGGCATGCAGTCCAAACAGACACAGGAGATCCTTGCAGGTGAACTCCGACTGGCCGTTGGCGGGATCCTGATCGACAAGGAAAAGATGATTGTTCAGGTATAGTGTTAATCCACCCTAGGATATTTTTTGATACATTTGTATTTTTCTGTCTTTTTCAACAGATTCCATAAGTTATTTTGTAATTAATTTGGTCCACTTTTCATCCACCTGCTTCACCTACAGTACAAACGTCTGCTTCTGCGTCTTATTTCCCATAATTACTTTCAACAGCAAGCGGGAAATGAACATGAACTTTTCATGAAGTTGGTGAAGTTTTCCAAGGTAGCGGACAATAAGTATTACTAAGGTACTATGGATGCATGCATAGCAACAGATCAATCACCATGACAACAGAGCAAACCGCTGATGAAGACTGTGATACAATGTAAAGCTCATAAGAAAAATGTGTTAGTGGACCTTGAATTGGGAATATTTTGTCAAACAAATGCCTGGCAGAGCAAAGAACTCTTTGGTGGCTGCATTGCATTCTGGTTTATTGAGGCTTTTGTCAGCATATCTACCTATTTTATGTTTTATCTCCTTTGTTGAATGTCAGCACAAAATTATGAGTCTAAAAAGAAGCTTTTGTTGTTCATTCTGAAGGACTAACGCCAGAGAAATTACATTTTGGTTAGTGTTGTACACTGCATTGTAACCGCAACATGACTTAGTGTTGGGCAGCTATCCTTTGTCATCAAACAGACATACTACTTTAAAATGTTCCTATAAACCACACTTTGTTTGGTGCCAGTATGGTAAGTTTTTTTTTAGGGGGGGAATTCCTTGTCTAAGCACCCTGTAACAGACCTGTGACAATGTCAACTGAAAAATGACCATAAACAATCTTGACTCTTGAACATTTCTGCCCAATCACACATTCCTGCTCTTCTGCTCACTGTTTGTCTTGCAGTTCATTCCACTAAATGCATTGTTGCGTTCTTTGCTGTAGTTTCAGCCGCAGATGGACGGCTGTGTGCGGGAAGGCAGCTGGCTAAACCTCAGCATCCCCTGGGAGGCGGACGTGGAGGAGCTGTGGCCCTGCTATCAAAACATCCAACCTGGCAGCTACTTCGCTGGCGCTGGATTTGCCATTTTCAACACCTCAGGTGAAAACATTGTGCTTGATTATACAAGATATGGACAAGTGCTAACACTCCTTCTTATAATACCAAGTTTTCCAACAGGCCTGGATAATGCATCCTTGCATGACACGCCATCTTGGTATACTTTTATTCATAATATGCTATATTCAGATTCTGTTAATTTTGTGAGTTATTATTTTGTCCTCCGCAGTTTTCCCCATTGAGGCAGATCATGTGGTCAAGACTGAATTGTGGGGAGATTTCAGTAAGATGGATGGGACCATTTTGAGCATCAAGGCTCCTGGGCAAGAGATGATCTTTGCTTTAGTGGCCAATAATAACACAAAGGTATGCACATTAATCAGATATGAATGAAAACTGAATTTACAAATAATTCAGCATCTGTTTCCAACTGCTCATGGCACTGTTGGGGGGGGGGGGGGTCATATCTTAAAAGAACATTTGCATCATGTAATCCCCACATACTGGTCATACATGCAGGCACACACAGATTGGAGACCATTATGAATGCATCCGCAGTTATGAGTTACGAGTTATGTTTAAGTTACTTCTTCTGTCTCTCTCTTGAATTTGCAGGAGGTCACACTCACTTTCGGTGAAGAAAAACTCAGTATGAATGACACTTTCAAGAGACTGGTGATAACCTTTGAGACAGATAAACTGCAAGTGTTTCAAGATGAAGATGAATCAAAGACTACAAAGTTATCTATCGCAGGGAGCCACCCTGGTTATTTGACCCCATGGAGAGAGGGTAGGCTCGCCTTTGGAGGTCTCCTAGGTGAGATTTAACAGCATTGATGTGCAGTGTGTCTCAAAATTGTCTGTACACTCAGCTACAGTCTTTATATCTTCAAAATGTAATGTCCTAGAGAGAATTTTGATTTGCATATAGGGTTTATAGAAAAAAACATACAATAAAAGACATACATAAGATTGAAAGCACAAGAAAACAACCAGTTTATAATGAAATAAATATCAATACAGTAAATCCTTTGATGAGGCCAGACAAGGAGCTTGGTGGAGTACAATACAAGGTCACTTGTTTTGTGTTTTCTTCTTCCCCTTTTTCACATTTCAGGTAAGGGGGAGGACGACGTTGGTTCCCAGTTCTTGACAGGCTGTCTGGAGAAGATCCAGGTCCAAGGCAGGGATGTGGACCTGGATTTAGCTGTCAAACACATGTCAATCTCCTCTCACAGCTGCCCTGCATAGACCATGAAAGTATGCATGTTCAATATGTGGATTCAATGTTTGCAATGGATGCTTTTGGATCCAAATGATGTAAAAAAAAATAATAATAATAATACAATGTGTTTTAAAGTGAAAAGAAATGTCTACTAATAGTCATTCTGTAGTCGGATGAGGTATTTTGTACAAATTAACCTCTAAAATGTGGAGAATTTACAATAAAATATTAATAAGTTCAGTAGATATCTCTCCCATTAGCCCCTATTTTAACACAATATGCTGATTAATCTGCAAAATGTGAGTGATTTTGTGACCTTGGTACATGCAACAGTCTGTTTCTAAATAAAATATGATTATCCATAGTATATCTAACCATGAATATGAATTTTACTGCTGCATTTGAAGCGAAACAAAGGCCGACAGTATTTTAGGAGATTTAAACACTATGATGAAACACTAAAGATAGATACTGAGTGCATGGGGTATAAGTGAGACAGAGATTTAAAACATGGATTTTGCTCCCTCTAGTGGATTGTTGAAGGTAATGTGAGAGTCAAACCATCCACTCTGTATGATTCTACCCAAACAATAAAACCGTAGGCCTAGATTGACGTAAAATAAAAAAAGATTGTTTATCATCCAACAAAAATAGTGTTAAGGAATAAGCAAAAATGACAATTTTCTTTATATGTTTTATAAAGTTGAAATATATTACATGTGCCTGTACAAGTCACCTTTTGAGTTGATGAAGCATAGAAGGAAGAGAAAACATTATGTGCATGTGTGTAATGCGAGTAGTAATGTATGTATTTGAGGGAATTATTTATTATTATTATTATTACTTATTACTACACATTCATGTTTAGCAACAAAACATGAAACGATTATGGGAGATTATGCAAGCAGAGTAGTTCAGTCATTCGGGGCATAAATTTACATTTATGAGTAAAATGCTCCAGCCAATAAAATCCAATGTATTTATGTTTAACAGACCTCACATTCAGTGATATTTAGACTAAACAAAAATTAACTGATTTAAGCCATATATATTGCCTAAAATAAAACATGAAGGCTTCAATTTATATAGCTTTGTTGAATTCACTTTTTAGAATTATAATTAAAACAGTCCTATAATTTATAAACAAGTGTCAAGCTTAAAATAATGTTGTATTGAGTCATTTTATGTATTACAGAAATGGGTGCGGTGGGTACAGTTCAATCGTATCGCTTGCAGTAGTCTACCGGCTGCCTTAACGTTAGCTACTGTCGCAAATCCCAACTGTCGTGAATACTGGCCGCCCACTGAAGATGGCGGCGGAGCTGCATCCGCGGAGCGGAAAGCTGATCGGCCTGTCCAACTCGAACCGAACCGCCCGGCGCAACCAGCCAGTCCAGGAGTTCAACCATGGCCTGGTGCTTAGTAAAGAGCCGCTGAGGGACCGGGACGTCTTCACCGTCCGTATTGACAAGAAGGTAAACAACAGCAGGCCCGCCGCTGCTGCTTCTCCTGAGCGGGGATGAGAGCAGCGTGAATGCGGGAGCAGCGCTTGAGGGACGGCCCGGGGGTCTGTCTCTGTCCGCAGTGAGGGGCTTTTCCTTACCCAGGGCGGTTCACACTGCTTGACAGCGACCACGGTTGTTGCGATTGTTCAGTGGCGCATTGCAGACACTGTCAGAGATTTAGCAGGGACGGATGGACTTAATAAATTCATTGTTGTGTATGGATTTGTTAAACAGACACTTAGCTAGCGATGAACCGCTGGTGTTGCTTTGGTACCGTGAGTTAGCCATGCTAACGAGCCGCTAGCAGGAGCAAGCAGCGTGAGCTCAGGCTAGGGGGCTAGCTTTTTTGGAAGGTGCTATTGGGGCTCTGTCGTGTGTTGGCAAGGACTTGCTGTTGTTTATTGCACTACAGAAGCTCAATTAAGCGTATTAACGTAGCTCTGTTTAGTTTTGTTTTGAAGCAGTCGGTGACAGTCGTAGGTGCCTGTCAGCCTGTCTGACAGTCTGTCTCTAATAATACTGCAGTGCTCATACCAGGTTGGGCTATTATAGTTACTCTATTATAGTTAGTCTCAGCTATCAGTTACCAGTGTCATTAATAATATTCACATTGGCATGTTACTATTCACACACATCTTGATCCAAACACAAAGCATATTCAGACCTTAACCAGCACTGATCAAGCAGCCTTGCTGGTGTAATACATGAGGAGTTTGACCACTAAAAGGTATTAAGTCATTGGTCACTGCCACTAGTCTGTAAACATACATTATTCCTCTCTTACTGCTGGGACATTTGCTCTCATTTCATCTGTCACTTGTTATTCCTTAGAATTTAAAGATATTTTCCAAAAAACATCAGCAAAGTATGGGAACTAAGTGGAGTTTTTGCTCTACTTTCTTCATGTCCACATTGTCCTTCAATTTATCCAGATACAAATATGATTATGTCCTTGTTGGTTCCTGAGAAAGCGATCCATATCTCCCGATTTCTGGGAAACGTCTCCCTTTTATTCCTCAGTGAAAATGTCAGATTTTCCATTACAGATACTACTTTACTACGCACATCCATTGTTTCAGAGGTTCCGTTTCATACCAGTTTTTATTGATTGCATTTTTCCGTGTCACTCTTAATGCTTCTTATTTTGTTATCAGACCAAGATGCAATAACTTGCTGTTCCTAAAGATCACATAACCTAAAACTTATCTTAAAGTTAAACACATTCCCCTAAGATATGTTAATCTTTGCACATGAGCAGAAGCTATGGGAATGATTAGAACTCATGTTTCCATACAATCTCCAACTCTGCTGTATAGTATGAAGAACAAATTTCAATTCTTTCACCCCTCCATTTCCTTGAATTGTGTAACTTTCATATCACTTAAACATACGTGCTTATCTATGGCTTGTGCTGTGTTCTCTTGTGACTCAGGCATCTCCATATCATATCGATGCTTGTGCACAGTGTTTACATTTTGGCTGTTATCGGCGTAGGAGTGCTTGTCTGTTGAAATGGCTTCTGCCTCTGCAGCCTGCAACCCTACAGGGTTTGTCAACAACATGGCAGCTATGGAGCTTGTGCCATTGCCAAGTGGGCCACACACACCCTTTTTGAAACCCCAAGACGCATAGTTGGGTTTCTCAGGAAATCTACCATGATGAGACGGAGCTGCACGTGAGGCAGTAAAGTTTAACAGCACCTACTGTATGTAAATGATTATTCATCCCTTCTGGTGCTCTCAGCCTGATAAGGGCTCTCATAAACAGCCTCATGCTCTGTCATGAAATGCATGCCTGAAAATCAATACTTTTCCATCACAGGGCACCCAGATTGGCATAACTGCCGATCCTGTCTACTGAGCTACAGTGGATGTTGGAAAATAAGTCCAGGAGAACATGCAAATTAAGTGATTTATTGGACAAACAGTTTGCCCAGCGTAGGATACTGTCAATGGTTTATTTAGGATTTGTTTTTTAAGCGGTGCAATTCACAAAGTGATCTAGAGGAATATCGCATAGTAGTAATAGCGTTGTAGTAGCGAAGAGTTGATTTTTAAATTGGAGATACCATACCGTAGCCTGCTGCATGATATCGGTGATGTAATCAATTAGTTGACCAAACAGAAAATTAACCGAAAGCTACTTTGATAGTAGATTAATTGTTTTTTTAAGTCATATTTTTTAAGCATAAATGTCCAACATTCTCTAATTCCAGCTTTTCAGTTGTGAGCATGTGCTTTGTTTTTTTTTGTTTTTTAACTTATATGATAGTAAAATTAATATTTTTTAGTTTTGGAATGGTGTTGGGACCAAACAAGCTATTTGCTTTGTGTGGATTTTTCACTTTTTTAATGTCCAAACTATTAATCGATGAATTGAGAAAAATTTGGCAGATAGTTCATTAATGAAAAAAAATCATTTTTTGCACATAGTAAAGCCTGTTTTGGTATGCTCCTGTGTGAATTAAGTCCTTGACATTGCCGTAGTGCAGTTCGGCCGCTGTCTCTCCCTGCGATTTGTTTTTTATAAAAAACACGATTTTCAATTCGAATTCCTCCTGCAATGGAAGGGGGGGGGGGGGGGGGCCTTCCATTTCAAACAAAATAACTGCGAACTGTAAATATATTTAAAAAATATATATATATTGTATTTAATTAAAGTGCATCAACATAAACAAAATTGCAAAGGCAAACCCTTTCTCTAACTGAAAAGTCACTGTGCAACAAAGATTGTTAAACATTAACAAACAAATTATTTATACTGTATTTGGATTGAGCTAATAAAACGACAACAAAAAAATAAAAAAAATCGATTTTTTTTTTGAAATTATGAATCGATTTGACCTACCAACTCGATTTTTAAATTTTCCCAGCCCTAGCTCAATCTTAAATCTGTTGAGCTTGGTCTGGTGATAGCCAGACTATAAATATCCACTTTCTTTGTCAAAATCATGTCAACATTTGTAATACAACAATTGTGGTAGTAAAATCTGGCTGTTTGAATGTTAACTTATTCCAAAATGTATCTGTATGTGATCATTTAGTTCACCTCTCCCCTATACGAGAGTTCAGCTGTTAACATTTTGTCTCGCTGTATGTGTAGGACCTGTAAGATGAGAAGCTTTTCCCACTCCGTCTGCATAGACCTGGCTGTGTTTATCAGGCTCTGCTTTTGATGCAATTAATTTTTCATTATTTTCAGAGAGAGAGAGAGAGAGAGAGAGAGAGAGAGAGAGAGAGAGAGAGAGAGAGAGAGAGAGAGAGAGGAGAGAGAGAGAGAGAGAGAGAGAGAGAGAGAGAGAGAGAGAGAGGGGAGAGAGAGAGAGAGAGAGAGAGAGAGAGAGAGAGAGAGAGAGAGAGAGAGAGAGAGAGAGAGAGAGAGACCCACTGGCTGCTGTTACATAAGTAAATGAGAGTAAAGGAAGGAGATGTCTGTCTCCACACAGCGACCCGGTCAGGCTGAGTTTACTATTAAATCTGTTAACCTAGATAGCTGGGCTTCGTAGCACACTGCCTTACATAGCACCTGCCACCTGGCTGAGGAGGAGCCTGTGGGAGCAGACGTAGGAGAGGAGGCCAAACAGAACAATATTTTAAAAATGATTTTGTTCTCAGAGGAAATTCTTTTTATTTTGTTTTTTGCTCGGCACAGAGGTGAGCTGCAGAAACAAACATCCCAGGAGCTGGTAGGGCTTTCAATGTTATGTTCAAGGTCACTTCATCGGGGTGGATTTCTGCCAACTCCAACTGGAGTCCTGCAGAGTAGCAGGGTAAACAGGAAAGAGAAGAGTGGCTGAAGATTGATCTTCCATTTTTGACTTCATTCTCTTTTCTTGAGGAACAAACTGCATGGCTTGGGGGGGGGGGGGGGGGCAGCAGCAGGTGGAGTGCAGCGAGCCAGGAGATCACTCCTCGGTGGGATGACGTGGGTTCATGCCCCTTTTTGCCTTTGTCGGCAAGGTTCTGGTGGGCTTTAAATGTCCCTAAGTGAATCTCCACCAGCTGCACTGACTCTGCTGCTCTATAGCTGACGCTGCACTCCACATCTCATACACATCACGGAGGGAGGCAAAACGCATGAAAAATAGAATTCAGCGCCAGAGATCAATAAAGTATCACATTAATGGGAGCTGAAGAAATGGATATCTCGGGCTGCGTGTCGCGCAACGTGATTCCAATGTCGTGCAAAGACGAAAAGGAGTTTTGCAGCGAATCATTTGTTTCGGGTTTTCATGTCTTTAATTATTTGGAAGTCATATTAATGGAGGTGAAGCTTGCTTGCTTATGTATTGTATGCTTTGTGCGCACAGGTGTAATGACACACTTTACACACTACAGCTTTCATGGTCAACTGAATAAACAAAAAATGTACAACACTTGCAAATGACCTCAAGTGTTGCATACTCTCCATTTTGTTCTTTAATATGCTCTCCTGCACCTGGTCTAAATATAGTACTGAATGTGCACTCCTCTACCTTTTATGCATAATATGTATTGAACATCTAATAAAAGTTGGGTGCAGGCGTACGGAGAGATGAATTAGTTTGACCCTGGGTGAATTTGTTTGCCGCACGACATTGCAAGCTAATAATGGTGATTCTTGCATACTGCTAGAGATGCAGTCATTGCCGCTACATGTTGCTATCACATAGCTGTTGTTTTGTGTGTGTGTGTGTCACTGTGTGTTCCAGCTGTCCTGCTTTTGTTTTCAAAGAAGCGCTTCCTGAGCTACGTTCTTCACTGACAGAACGACTAAAAATAACAAGATGGATCTTTGGAACAAGGCACACGTACTGTAGACATTTACCTGCCGTTTTTAGCACAGTGCTTTTAACATCACAGCTTGGATATCTTTTAGTGATCAGAGTGACAGCAGCTGTCAACTGTTTTGTTACAACTTATTGTGTTTGCCACTGTCTCTAAATTTCATATCTTTATAAAAATGCATTTTATATCAGTAAAAAGTTTGAGTGTTTTGGCAAATGCAGGGCTTAACATTAGGTTTTGGTAACTTATGAAGGCAATGATGTGTCATTATGTGTGACTTATATTCATTAACTCGTTCCCCTATTTCTCCTCAGGTGAACTCGTGGAGCGGTTCCATTGAGATTGGTGTGACGGCACTGGACCCCGCCGCGCTGGACTTCCCCAGCAGCGCCACAGGCCTTAAGGGCGGCTCCTGGATTGTGTCAGGCTGCTCGGTGCTACGGGACGGGCGCTCGGTCCTGGAGGAGTACGGCCGCGACCTCGACCAGCTAGCCGAGGGCGACCGAGTGGGCATTCAGCGCAGCTCCCGCGGGGAGCTCCACCTCTGGGTAAACGGCCAGGACTGCGGTTCGGCCGCAAGCGGCTTGCCGCCCAAGCTCTGGGCAGTGGTGGACCTGTACGGCAAGTGCACACAAGTGACGGTGGTGAGCTGTGAGCCGCCACCGCCCTCTACGGAGAAAGAGACAATAGGGCGGGCCGAGGAGGTGGATGATGATGATGAGGAGGAGGAGGAAGAGGAAGAGGTGGTGGTGTGTGGGGGTCGGGAGGATGCGGGGATCACGGCACTGATGAATGTGGCAGCAATGAATGGAATGATGAATGGAAATGAAGGTAGGGAGGCCTTTTTTATCAATATGGTTCTTTTTTTTTTTTTTTTTACAACATATATTCTGGGATTTGTTGTATTCACCCGTATCCCTTTCACTCTTCGCCCGGTCAGTCCCTGAGCTTAGCTGCAGCAGACCAGACAAGTTCCCCAACAACCTGCAGCCGGACACGGGTAAGAAAATCCTCCTCAGAGCAGTTGATGGACGTTGTGCAACATGACCAGTATTGACAACCTCATCTTCCTCTCTCTCTCTACAGTTCTAACAGAGCACCAGCTCTTTGACGTGTTCAACAAAGCAATAGTATCTTTTTATCGCTCTGAGGATGAGGGGGGAGGGGAAGATGGTGGTGGCGGCGGCGGAGGAGGAGCAGGAGGAGGAGGAGGCGGCGGCGGCGGCGGAGGAAATTCAGGATCTGACTCCTCTTCCAGAAATGACAGGGGGAGCAGCAGCGGAGGAGGTGCAGTCAACAGCGAGAGTGGAACAGGGACAACAGGCGGGAGTGCCGGAGAAGGTGGAAACACGAACAACAGTCCCGCGGGCAACGGAGGGGTGGGGCCGGCGGCCGTGACAGGCGCGACGACCACCAACGACGCGCTGCTCTTCCACGAGAAATGTGGCACGCTGATCAAACTGAGCAACAACAACAAGACGGCGGAGCGGAGGAGACCGCTGGACGAGTTCAATAACGGCGTGGTGATGACCAACCGGCCGCTCCGACACAACGAGATGTTTGAGGTGTTTACGATCACGCGACTCATTGCCGCGACGTTTGTTCACACATGAATACTGTTGTGACGGCTAAAGAGTGACTGATGTGTCATTGTAATAATTTAATTTGACACACCGTTTGTTAAAACACACTACACACAGGCCTGAAATACACACACGTGCTCAGGTCCTGTACATGCACAAATGGAGAGATGTCAGAGTGAGTGGGCTGCGAGTGCTGGTCCAGGTGATACTGAAACAAATATCACAGTACTGTATATCTCACCAATAACGTTGATATTAATAACTTGACAACAAATTTGAGATCGCTCAGAAGTAGGGCTGCAACTAATGATTCTTTATCAATTATTTGTCCATTTTTGGTTAATTGGTGATGAAGGTGACATCTTTTAAATGTATTGTTTTGCGGGACCAACAGTTCAAACCTCAAAGATATTCAATTTCCTAAAGACATTAAAAACAAAGTGAAGTAGCATTTTCAAACATTTGAGCAGGTGGAACCAGCAAATATTTAGCATTTCTGCGTGATAAATGACCTAAATGTCAACATTTATTTCATTGACTGACTGATTTACAGCTGTTTTAGCCCCACTAGAAGATTATTAAAAAGTATTCATTTTTGAGGAGAGTAGCATGTCAACATGATGGCTAAGCAGGCACAGACAAAGAATCAAAAGTCATTACCTGGAAAGGATCCAAGCCTGTTCGCCTTATAAGGAAGTCAGGAATATTGTATGTATATTATTTATTTAAGGTGTTTCTAAAATGTGCTGAAAAATATAGAGTCAGATACAGTCACCGGTGTATTTTTCCGTTTTAGTCGCATCAACTCCAGATGTTCACTTCATGCCTGGAGGTCTGGTGCTATTCCTCACTGGGCTTAAGGCGGAATAGGGAAGATCTCTTCATTTTAGCTGATGAATAATGAGAAATTTGTCTGTACCAGAAAAGTTTAAATGTATTTCTGTTCTGTTTTCAGATCCGCATTGATAAGCTGGTTGACAAGTGGTCAGGCTCAATAGAGATTGGCGTGACCACACACAATCCCAACAACCTGGACTATCCTGCAACTATGACCAATCTGCGCTCAGGTAACACACACACACGCGCACACGCACACACACACACACACACAAATAAATAGACACATAACATAAACTGTATTAAACAAAACAGTTGTTCATTGGGAAATTGATGACATTCTGCTGGCTGCTCGGATTAGGTACAATCATGATGAGTGGCTGTGGGATACTGACCAACGGGAAAGGAACCCGCAGGGAATACTGCGAATTCAGCCTCGATGAACTTCAGGTTTGTGGTGATGCAGACACACATTTGGTTTTGCCACCTACCGTGCTAGTGTGTCTGTTTTTTCATCAGTGGTGAAAGAGGTATTCTGACCCTTTTACTTATGTGAAAGTACTAACACCACACTGTAAACATACTCAGTTACAAGTTAAAGTATGTAAGTATCATCAGGAAAATGCACTTAAAGTATGAAAGTAAAAGTACTCAATGCCGAAAAATCCTTACAATTTAGAATCTGGAAACGGATCATAAACAGTTCCGTCGATCCGCTAAATGTTTAATCGTCTAATCATTTCAGCTGTACTCGTAGGCCTGTACATTGTTGGTTAGTTTAATTTATAATATAACATTGTATTTTATAAACTGCATGTGTTTTGTGTGCAATAATCTTAATTTGTAAAGTAACTAGTAACTAAAGCTGTCAGATGAATGTAGTGGAGTAAAAAGTACAATAATTTCACTCTGAAATGTAATGGAGTAGAAGTAGAAAGTGGCATGAAAAGAAAAGTCTCAAGTAAAGTATAAGTACCTCAGTTTTGTACTTAGAGATTGTAAATGTACTTACGGTAGTTACATTCTACCACTGTTTTTTATAATCTCCATCAATTACTCTCATCTACGTTTAGGAGGGAGACCTCATAGGGTTGATGCGCAAAGCCAGTGGAGCGCTCCATTTCTACATCAATGGCATCGACCAAGGTGAGGCTAAAGCAGTTTGGACATAAGAAACAGTGTAACTGAGACTGTTGGCCGGTGAGCAAAGTGTTCTTAAAAGCAACTCGGTTTCCGCTTCTAACCACTCTGTGTCTTTCCAAGGTGTTGCAGCAGCCCAGACCCCCGGCGTGGTCTACGGCGTGGTCGACCTCTACGGCATGGCGGTCAAAGTCACCATAGTCCACAACCACAACCACAGTGACCGCCTCAGACGCAACAACGCCATCATGAGGGCTCTATCGCCCGATGTCGGCCGGCCCAGGCCAGCTCTTTCCCTCACTCCAGACTCGGAGGGGCCCGACCGACTGCTCTTTCACGCCAACTGCGGCCAGAAGGCCGCCATCATCAGTGAAGGCAGGACGGCGCTGCGGCCACAGTGAGTTCCCCCACCCCCCCACCTACCTGAGCATCTAAGTGTCGTAGTCGATATATGGGTCAAAGTGTTAGGAAACTCGAGCTCATCTGGCCTGATGGCTGTCACTCCTGGACACAGAGGGGGGAGGAGAAAATCTGTGGTGATTACACCACTGCGCCCCCCCCCCCCCCTATAAGTGTCAGCTAAATGACATGTAATGTAATGTTGTAATTGACTCTATGTCATTGTAAATGAGGGTTCCCCCTCAATGATCTCTCGAGTACAAAAAAAAAGGTTGAATGAATGATAAAGTTTTTTTTTGTTTTTTTTTGTTTTTGCTGCTTATTTATTATCCAGATATTTTGAGCCTAGGTGAGTATCATTACATTTTTCAGCTATCTAAAAACTTGTTTGTTGTTTACTTGATTACAGACGTAATCCCCTGAACCTTTTAACAGTCTGGTTTTTATTGGGTTTATGTCGCCAAGTATTTGTTAAAATTAGGTACATCATGGCCCTGCCAGAGAGGTTTATACAAGCTGAGTATAAAAGTATGAAAGTCCACTTTACTTTTCTGAGAATAACATTTCTATGTGCAGGAAAGTCTTAATAGTGCTCAGAACGTTTGGTAAATACTTCATAATGAAAGAAGTGTTCAGTTTTTAGAGTTATATGGTCTAATTCTGAGGTTGGCTTTTTTTTTTCAAGTATATGAAAGTGTGAAAAAATTACCAAAGTTTGCAATGGAGGATATATAGAAATCCTCTAAATGGAGCACTTCAAACGTAAACGGAGTGATATACTCAGAAGTTAACAACGCTGCTTTCACAGTGCGACTGACGACTTCAACCACGGCGTGGTCCTGAGCAGCCGGCCGCTGCGCTCCAACGAGGTGTTCCAGGTTCGCATCGACAAGATGGTGGACAAGTGGGCGGGTTCCATCGAAATCGGTGTCACAACGCACAACCCGGCATACCTGCAGCTGCCCTCCACCATGACCAACCTGCGCTCAGGTGAGACACAATCTGCCTTGTAAAAGTCTGTCCTCTTTTCTTTTCTTTTTTGAGGTGCCTGATAAAAGTTGCATGGTATAAAAGTCACTAAGTGCGGAGGAGTTTATGAGTTTCAAACGGAGATCCCACAAACTGCGTTATTGTTTCCCAGGGACGTGGATGATGACGGGGAATGGCGTAATGCACAACGGAACAACAATACTGGATGAGTACGGACACAACCTGGACCGGCTCAAGGTGAGGGACTTTTTTTTCTTTTATTATTATTACTCAGTTGACAGTCACTCCCTGCTTTTATACCCATCACCCTCTTTTCTCCTCCTTCCTCCCACAACCCTTCTGACGTTTTCCTTTTGCATGTTTATTAACCATTTTTCCACTTTTTCCCCCCCTCTTGCAGGCGGGTGACACAGTAGGCGTAGTGCGGAAAGAAGACGGCAGCCTCCACTTCTTTGTAAACGGCGTGGCTCAGGGCCCGGCGGCCTGGAACGTCCCCCCCAGTGTCTATGCCGTGGTCGACCTCTATGGCCAGGCTGCTCAGGCCACCATCATGGACGACATGGGTGAGAGACGAGAGGAAGACAAGCGGGGCTACAATTTGAACTGTTAAGATGCTAAACTAATCAAGCTTCCACTTTAGACGATGTCAACTTCTGTCTGTTTCCCCTTTTTTGCTAGTGGACTTCCTGCCTCTCCCAGAGGACAGCTCAGAGGGACCCACGGCCATGTCCCCCGGGAGCCCCTGCTCAGTCGGAGGGGCCAGCACAACCAACGACCTGCGTTTCCACCACCTACACGGCACCAACGCCGTCATCACCAACGGGGGGCGCACCGCCCTGCGCCAGAACTGCCGCAGCGAGTTCAACGACGCTATTGTCATCTCCAACAGGTGACGCAAGAAATGCCGACGAACTTCTAGCGAATCACATCTCGTGCAGACAGAAGTCACAAACACATTCATAACAGTTCTGAGAACATCTCTCAGTTCATCTCGCATGCGCTAACAGCAACGACTAAACAGCATTGAGATAATGTGTTGTGATGGCGCTGCGTCAGGGTTTTTAACGCGTTAACCTCGTTGTAGGTGCCTTCGAGATGGAGAGCTGTTTGAAATCATTATTCAGAAGATGGTGGACCGCTGGTCGGGTTCAATAGAAGCAGGTCAGTTGTTTCTCTTGTGTCCACTCTGCCTTTTCTATCCCTCTTTTAAGATGTGTGAATAAGTCAAAAAGCAAACATGACAATAAAAGCTACTGTGTGTAACCTAACATTTATCTCTACGGCGGCATTTCAGACACCCTGTTTAAATATATTTCATGTGTAATCACCACAGATTTTCTCCTCCCCCCTCTGTGTCCAGGAGTGACAGCCATCAGGCCAGATGAGCTCGAGTTTCCTAACACTATGACTGATATCGACTATGACACTTGGATGCTCAGGTAGATGAAGACTCAAAAGCTGTGTTTTAGTTGTTCTCCCAGCAAAATCTTTAATAATCTTTTCAAATAACGTCCAGTAACAAAGGAAGCAAATGTGTTCTCATCCAGTATAAGGCAGAATATCAAAGGCACGTGGATCATAAAGGATTATTGTCCAACGTTAAAATGAGGCCTTCCAATTTGAATCGAGTATTAACAATTTGTGTTTCGTTTGACAGCCTTACTGAAACATAATCGATGTGTAAGTTCAGATGCTTAAATCAAAGCATGCATTTGTTTTGTCCTCCTTCTCTCACAGCGGAACGGCCATCATGCAGGACGGCAACACGATGCGCAACAACTACGGTTGTGACCTGGACTCCCTGACCACGGGCTCACGGATTGGCATGATGCGCTCAGCCAGCGGCGACCTCCATTATTACATCAATGGTGTGGATCAAGGGGTCGCCTGCACCGGCCTGCCATCAGGTAGTCCGTGGAAGTCAGGAATGTGAAATCGGCCAGATATGGTTGAAATACCGCTGTCTTTAAGTTAAGAGTGTAGGTTTCATTTGACGACTCAATGCTTCATCCATGTCTCTCTCTCTCTCTCTTTCTCTCTCTCTCTCTCTCACACACACACACACAGAGGTGTATGCTGTGATCGACCTGTACGGTCAGTGTGTGCAGGTGTCCATCACCAGCTCCTCAGGCCCGCTCGACAACAGCCTCTGTACCAGCAACATCACTGAGAAGAGCTTTCCCATCCACTCACCAGGTACACATCAGGGTCCTTACTCACGTCTGAAAAGCATGAAAATGAAAGGCTGATCGTTTCCCGAACAGAAGCTTAGGGAGTGAATGAAAAGTCTGTAAAAAGCTTAGTAAAATACTTTTTTTAATGTAGGTTTTAACCAACATCATTTTTTTTTTTTTTTTTTATAACGCTTTTGTATAAGTGTGTTTTGTATTTATTTGTGCAATAGTGAAGGTAAAAGGTGAAGAAATATAGAAAGGAAAAAGAAGGGAGTAAAGACAAAAAACATCACGTATTGATTGTCCTCAAAGCCTCATCTCCATATTTCTTCTTCTTCTTCTTGTGTGTGTGTGTGTGTGTGTGTGTGTGTGTGTGTAGTAGCAGGCGTTGCCCATCGGCTCCACAATAAACACGGTAAGAACGTGGTGTTGCTCGGCGACGGCTGCCAGGGCGTCAGAGTGGGAGGTTACGCTCACGGCATCGTGTTCAGTGCGAAGGAACTCAAAGCGGACGAGCTGTTTGAGGTCAGCTTACCTGGAAATGCTCTGACAATGCACCTGCTATCTATAATAATGTGCACGTTAACCTCTTCAATACTTGTACCTGCGTATACTAGAAATACAATTTTCTTGAATAAAAACGACATGTTTACCCAACTGGTACTTGTTGTGTCTCGGTCCTCTGCAGGTGAGGATTGATGAAGTGGATGAGCAGTGGTGCGGTTCGCTGCATATCGGTCTGACCACACTGGCACCCCCAGAGCTGCCGTCCTGCCCGCTGTCAGGTCTCTCCCCCTCCCTCCCGCAGCTTCGCACCAAGGTCACCTGGCTGCTCTGCGGCTCTGAGGTCCGTCGCAACGGCGTGCTGCAGCGCCAGAACTACGGCTGTTCACTGGACCGGCTGACGGTAAGCGGCAACTCCCTGCTCTGTGAACAAAGTCATATCAAAGACCTTTTAAGCCCTCAAGGATCTCTCCTCCTGTCTCAGATTCATTGGCTGAACCCCTTTTTTAAAAGAACTGCTGTGTGGCCGGGTTGGCTCAGTGGGAAGAGCAGGCGCACACATACTGAGAGGTTTATGCCTCGACGCAGAGGTCCAGGGTTTCAATCCGACCTGTGACAATGTCCTGCATGTCATCCTCCTCTCTCTCCCCCCTTTCTCACCTAGCTGTCCTGTCAAATTAAAGGCGGAAAAGCCCCCCCCCCCAAAAAAAAAATAATCTTAAAAAAGAACTGCTATGCAAATAAGGAGAAGCACTAGCAGCCAGGGTTACTCACAGATCAGGACAAACAATGCATTCATATTTAACATGTCACAGGGAGAAATGTGGTCATTGAGCAACACAAACACATCATTTAATGTTGACCTTAAGGTAACATAGGCTGTGGATTATTTTGTGCTTTACTTTAATCTATCAATCTTCAAGTTCGGTGATTTGAATCTTGATTATTTTACAGTCAATGATCTAAAGAAGAAATGGTATTCTGTGGTCACCAGATAAAGATGATTATACACAATTAAATCAGTAACAGGTTGCTCATTTTGTTTGATATACTTAAAGGTGCCGTAGGTAGGATTGTGAAGATCCAGGCTTTAGCCAAAGAATTTGAACAACTTCTCAGTACCTCCTCCACCCCCCTTTCCGCTAGAGGCCAGGCGGTCTCCTAAGCCCCTCCCCCAACAAGGGAGAATGAATGCAAGTGCAAAATGAATAGGTGGTGCCAGAGGAGCTGGATTTTTATTTTTATTTACCTGCTTCATGTAGTTCTACTGGAACATGGTGTCCGTTTCAGCAAATATGACAGAAAGTTAGTTTTATAAGTCTTACCTACTGCACCTTTTTAAGTGGTATTTGATCAATCACCAGTAGTTGATATCCGCAT
This sequence comes from Gymnocephalus cernua, assembly GCA_023631565.1. Taxonomy (NCBI): domain Eukaryota; kingdom Metazoa; phylum Chordata; class Actinopteri; order Perciformes; family Percidae; genus Gymnocephalus; species Gymnocephalus cernua. Next base: position 15,656,029 of record CM042445.1, read on the forward strand.
TCTTCACCATTCTCAGTGCTTGTAGTGCTCACCTGAACACGATTGTTTCTTAGGTTGGGAACCGTGTGGGTGTGAAGAGGTGCAGTGACGACACCATGCACATCTTTATTGATGGGGAAGACATGGGGCCTGCAGCGACTGCAGTAGCCAAGGTACGTACACACACACACACACACACACACACACACAGCCACTTTGCCTCTCGCTGCCGTTCAGCACCTCTTTTTGGCCCCCTTGCAGAATGTGTATGCAGTTTTGGACCTGTATGGGCGGATAACAGCGGTGTCCATCGTGAGCTCTTCGTTGATAGAGGACATGGAAAGCGTGAAGGCGCCCTCGCTTTCCTCAGACAGTTGCAGCGAAGGAGAGGAAGACTGCACCCCCGTCAGAGAGGTAGGCACACCAGTCTGTCTGTGAACAAAAAAAGAAAAAAGTGCTATTTACTGCATCACTGAACTTCCTGAGAGAAACTCGGTCGCTTCATGTCTCCGCTTGTCGCCTGCAGGTTGAGACTGAGCCGTGTGCGCTGGTGCCCACCGTCATGGCGTTCCTGGAGAACCACGGCAAAAACATCCAGCTGTCCAACCAGAACCTGACAGCAGCCAGAGTGTCCAGCTACAACCAGGGCCTGCTGGTCACCGCCCAGCCGCTGGCTCGCCAGCAGCTGTTCCAGGTAACGTAACTGTGTGGTTTGGTGTCTGTAAGTGGTCCGGGTTGCTACGTTTAGCTTCATACCATACTAGGAAAAAAATATACCGGATTTGACGATATTTTAAGACGGCGACTGTTCCAGTCTGTCAACAGTCTCTCTTTCTTTACCAGTTTCAAATCGACCGTCTGAACCCGTCATGGACGTCGTCGCTGTCGTTAGGGGTGATAGGTCATTCCCCCGACCGGCTCAACTTCCCCTCCACAGCATGTTGTCTGAAACGCTCCGCCTGGCTGCTGCAGAGAGACTCCGTCTTCCACAACTCCCTCAAGGTATACACACACACACACACACACACACACACACACACACACACACACACACACTTAAACACACAATATCTGTCATTTCTCTCTCGTACACTGACACCATCATCCCTCCAAACCTGTTCAAACCACACTTCTTCTTTTCTTTCTGCTAATCACTCTTTCCTTCCTCCCTTAATCTTTCCTCCTCAGATATGCGAGAACTACGGTCCTAATCTCGACACTTGTCCGGAGGGGACGGTGTTGGGTCTGCTGGTGGACGCCAACAGTTGTCTCCACCTCTACGTCAACGGCATGGACCAAGGTGTGGCGGCGCAGGACATTCCCTCACCCTGCTACCCCTTCATCGATCTCTACGGCCAGTGTGAACAGGTCAGCTCTTAAGACGCATAGACACACTGAAACGGTCACGTCAGTCAGATTTTTTTTTTTTTTTTGCTTGTTAAACGACTTAAAGGAACACGCCGACTTATTGGGACATTAGCTTATTCACCGTAACCCCGACAGTTAGACAAGTCGATACATACCCTTCTCATCTCCGTGCGTGTCGTAACTCTGCCTGACGGCTCCACCGTTAGCTTAGCCTAGCACAGATCCTGGAGGTAACCGGCTCCAACTAGCCTACTGCTCCGAATAAGTGACAAAATAACGGCAACATGTTCCTATTTACATGTTATGATTTGTATAGTCACAGCGTGTACAAATAACGTCACTTGAGACACAGCCATCTTCTAACTGTATATAAACTGGGAACTATATTCTCAGAAAGGGAAGAAGTGCTACTTGGGCGGAGTGATATGCTTGCAGCTCTGCTCAGAACATCACTATGAACTAAATCCCACGACGATATGCTAATGAATTTTGTGTCATCATGGCAGGTTACTATAGTAAAAGACAGTGTGCCAGCTGTGGATGGTGAGAATGGGGAGACCCGTTGTCAAGGCGATATGGAGAAGGCGGACATGGTTGACGGTAAGAAGCCACAGGATACTGTTTGTTTCCCGTTTATTTTTTATTTTTTTTTTATTTTTTTTAGGTTCTGTTCAGTCTTGACTTTTATCTGTTTTGCTTCTACATGCAGGAATCAAAGAGAGTGTGTGCTGGACGCCCCCTCCAGAGATCAACCCCAACAAGACCTGTGAGTACCAGGCACTGTGCTCACGCTTCAAGGACCTGCTCACGTTACCAGGTGAGTTTTACCCCAGACCCTTTCTGCCCTGATCTCCGTCTCAGATCTAAAGCCATGTAACAATCGCCACCTTTGTCTTCTTTACTTTACTGAAGGAATACATGTGCGGTGGGATAATGTGGAGTAGTTTTTATGTTTATTTTATTTATTTATGACATTGTGCAATATACTCCTTTTACTGTATTCTATTTATTGATGTGTTAGATAAATAGCGCTGTAGATGTTTGGTTAAATTTTTGTGTTGTGAATTATGTGTCACATGCCTGTACTGTACAACAAATTGCCTCTCGGGGACATTAAAGTTTTCTAAGTCTAAGTTTACCTCCGCCCGTCAGATGGCTATTTTGACGAAGACGCAAAGTACAACCTGTGCTACTGTGAGTCCTGCCACAAGCTTCGGGGCGACGAGGCTTATTACAAGAGAGGAGAGCCGCCCCGGGACTACGCCCTGCCCTTCGGATGGTGCCGCTTCGCCCTCAGGTGAGAGGACGATCTGTTGCTCAGACACGTGACAGAGCGGCAGGTTTTGTGTGCCTTGTGTGTTTATGTCTTTAAAACCTGAAGTAAATGTAAAGCTACTTTTATTTGTTATTACAATAAAATAAAACTAAAGGGACAAAAAAGCCCTGAAATATTACATCAAAAAGAAATCTCTGTTTTCTGACTTGCAGGCCGTGTATCTGTAATCTGTAATTAACATCTGCACAGGCGTGTCATTGTTGCATGAGTGTCTATATAAGTGCATGTGTCCTCTTTGCGCAGGATCAAGCCCCACTGTGAGGCTTCTAATGCACTGAAGAAGTGGCACATTGCGTACCACGGCACCAGTGTTGGAGCCCTGCGACGCACGCTGGACCACAGCCAGCTGCTGCCTGGTAGGAAGATTACTGGTGTGACTTTGTTTTTCTGACAAAAGAGTAAAGATTTACACAATTGACTGAATAAGGAATGCTTCTAAAATTAGGGGCATCAGCTGAACTTAAGTGCCATTTTTGGGAGCCAGCATATTGAGGGCCACACAGGAAAAGTGCAAAATATCTTTTCCATCTCACTTCCACGTTAAACTGCTGAGTCGTCCACCGAAATCGCTAACAGCGCTAGCATTAGGGTTGGGTATCGCTTGGGTTTTTTCCAATTTCTAAATCGGTACTTTTAAAACCTAAACGGTGCCTGAACCGATACTTTTTTAAGAAAGTTTAAAAAAAAAAGAAGAAACAAGAAGGATAGGCCTACTAAACAACAGTCGGTGACATTTAAGAACGCATTGTTTATTACTCAGGCCATATGATCAAAATTAAATGATTTAATAGTAATGTAATAACTATAACTTATAATACACAATAACTTATTTCACCAGTAAATTGCTGTTGAACGACAAAAACAACAACCAGATGGGAAAAGGGTATTTTACAATAACTTTGAATGCACCGCGAGGCTGTAGGTTACCAGTTTCAGTGAACGCACCGTCTGTGTTTTTCCAACGTCGGCAGCTGCTGCGCTGCAGAGCAGACTGTTGAAATACAGTCACACTGTTTAACGTTACCTGTCAGCATGTTAACCGTGTTTAATCCAGCTGCTAGCTAATGATAGGCTAACGTTACCTGCTGTCGAGTGTAGTGTAAAGTCAAATTTTCGTTCTTATTCGGTCTAGTTACTACCGTTTACGTCGGAACCGGGGCCCTATTGGGACCGAGTTTCGGTACCCACCCCTAGCTAGCGTTGATAGCAGGACGTAATTCCAGCGTTGTGAGGTGCCTCTAGTTGCCGTACAACCAGTTGCTTTCTACGAGTTGTCATTCCCAACCTGACAGACGCTTGTTAGGAGGGGTGCAGATAGACACAGTAGACAAGTAGTGTATTACATGGTAACTATTGAAAGTAAAAGTATTGGAATGGACCACGAATGATTAAAATATAATGCATGCATTTCATGTCATGTCTTCATTTTTTTATGGCATACTATGACTTTTTTATGACATTTTTCATGACATAGGCCTATGACTTTTTTAATGACATTTTTTTATGAATTGTTTTTATGATATACCATACTATACTATGACTTTTTTGTCATTTTTTATTACATACTATACTATGACTTTTTCTGTACATTTTTTGACATACTAGAGTTTCACTTTTTACGACATACGATATACTGACTTTATGACTTTTTTTTATACTACGACTTCTTTGTCATTTTTTATTACATACTGTCATTTGTTATGACATTTTTTAACAACATACTATACTATGACTTTTCCTGACTTTTTCTGTAATTTCTTTGACATACTATACTGTTACTTGTCCTTTTTTATTGCATACTATACTATGACTTTTTCTGTATTTGTTTTGACATACTATACTGGTTGACTTGTTTTGTCATTTTTTTTATGGCATAGCCTACTATACTATGACTTTTTCTGTCATTCATTTTTTGATGATATACTTTGATTACTTTTTCATGGCATACTATACTATGACTTGTTATGAAATTTTTCATGACATACTATACTATATCATTTGTTAATGACCTTTTTTTTATGGCATGCCGTACTATGACATTTTATGTCACTTTTGATGACATACTGTACTATGACTTCTTATGGCATTTTTTATGTGGAACTATGGTCTGAACTATGAATGCATTTTGTTGTTGCAGGGACGTCGTCCATCTTCTCAGTGTCCCCAGTGAAGGCGGAGGGGCCTAATGGCTACAGTGAGCCGGAGGAGAACAGCGCCCCCGGCAGGGAGGTTCCAAGAGTGCGGCTCTCCCCCACTATGCGCTACTCCGGCATGGAGATCTTTGCCCCCAAAGTGCAGTAAGTCTACGTGGTTCAGAAAATCACTAATGCATTTAATACGTTTGCACCTGCCTGTCTATAGCAGAGAGCTAGCATTTACTGAGAGTTCTCCGTCTCCTCGTGCAGATTTCGGGACCCCCGTTCTCACCGCAGTCACCAGGCTCAGGTTGGGTTCCAGGTGTGTGTGCGTCCAGGCTCCTACAAAGTGGGGCCGCAGACGCTTGGCCACAGCGAACCCCTGGACCCCCGCTTCAGCAACTCAGAGATCGAGTGGATCACGAAAGAGGAGGGCGGCACACTCCTCTACGGACTGCTGATCCGGGTCGAGTGAATGGAGCAACGAGGGAGGCATTCGGGTGGAAGTGGGGAGGGTCCGTGTGGTGCTCCTCGTACTTTCGAATAAACTGACAACCAAATCCAACCCCTGCCTTGAGCGAGAGACTCCTCTGGAATCCAGCTGTTCCAATTGTGGATTGTTGACAATTCAGCATTATTGATTTGTTTTGTTGGTTTTTGGTTGTTTGCTCTTGGACTCTTTTAATGGCCGGGAGCTACGGCGGTTTCAAAGAAGAACAGACACTGCCTGCACTTTATGTTTCGGACACTCGTGGGCGATTTTTAAACTAACTTGTCATCGACTCGACACGTTTGTTCATTCTCTACAGGTTTTTTCTTTTTTTTTTTTTGCCACAATTTTGTTGTCATTCTTCCCAACATATTTTCTCCCGCCCACACAAACAGCTACTTTTTTTCTTTACCTATTGGCACTTATTTTAACACGTATCCATCTGCTCTGGTTAGTGTTTTGTTTTTTTTTATTTGGGAGGAGCTGTCCCCTGCCAACCTGCACGTTAACGGACTGTCACCTAAAAAGACTGAAACGTGGGTCAAAAAAAAGAAGAAAAAAAAAGTGATGTTTTCACAAAAAAATGAAAAACAGAATGAAACTTGAATCTGAGAATGAACCCAAGAGTGTCTTGTGATTGTGACTTCTTTGTGGGGTGGGGGGGGGGATTTAAAACTGGAGGAAATGTTTACACATGTACAACTGTATGTTGCCGTTTCACTTCGTGTCGCCGCATAATCAGTCCTGTTTGCGTTTCTGTGTTGGCCCCATAACACCTGACTCCTTGTCAAATAGAAAACATTCACAGGCATTAAACTGAAGAGAAAACTGGAACTTTAGACAGAAAAATTGACTTTGGACAAAGAGGATCCATTATGAGATATTTAAAACTATATATAAATTATATTTACTTATAGACTTGGTTGGTTTTGATACAGGAAAAGGGGAAAAAGTCAAAGTTTGACTGTTTGGGAAATGCACTTTTTCTCTTTCTTGCAGAGAGTAGGATGAAGAAGATTGATGCCACTTTCACGTTTGTATGGGAAATAGTCATGCGAGCATACAAACGTGAGTGGTATCAACCTTCTCCTCTAGGAAACTCTTAGCAAGAAAGCGAATATCCCATAATGTCAAACTTCTTCTTTTTTTTTTAAATAATAAAAATGTAGTTTAATAGACTGAAGCCAAAAGGTTTGAGCGGTTTTCCACATCACTCCCGCTGTCTCGCTTCCCCCTCATCGTTTGCTCTACCCTGATCTATCCATCCAGTCATGTGGGACTCTGTTTACCTGGCAGGAGCGCCAGAGCCAACGTGTAGTTTCTAGATCAGCAGGACGCCAAGTCACCTATACCCCGCGACCTACGCTGGCGTTTACATGTGAATGTTATTCATTAGGGCTCATTCTTTTACGTCAATTAACGTTGATTTACATTTGTCGACGGCTCACGCAAGTGTTTTATTTCATCCCAAACATCCACTTGATGATTGATTGTATGTGAACAGCTCTCCAAAGTGTTTTTTTTTTTTTTTTTCTTCACCATTCTCAGTCCTGTTGCCAGTTTGATAGCCCTGCTTACAGAACACGACACCCCAACATTTTTTCAAGGCACAGTTTTGACGAGTCAAACTTAAAAATGATAATAGAAGAAGCTCAGTCACCTTCTAAGAGCAGCTGTGATCTGACCGATGGAAGATCTACGGGGTTTAGCAGAAGGAAAAACTTCCAATCAAGAAATGTGAAAAATATGAAATGGGTTATTTACAGCCCAGTGCTGCTTTGTACAATTTCATTTGTATTGTTTTCTTGATTTTGCTTTCTGTATGTTGTGTTGTACAGGCTGTTACATAACAAATCATATCTTCCTGATTTATAAAAAAAAATAAACTGACGGACAGTATGCACAGAAGGATGGTTAAAGTTGTTGTTTTTCGGTGCAGGCTGGGAAACAAAAAGATGTCATGAAAAAAAGACAACCTGCTGGAGCTTTTGGTTCCTTTTTTTTATTATTTAATTTTATTTAGAATAGGAAAAAAAAGTCCGGTCACTGACATGTTATTGCAGTGTTGCATACTTACTCATTCACACTTTTTCCAAAATGCTGTAGACTAATTACTCGTTAAGGCCAATAGTGGGTTTTTTCATAGCTTTTTACAGAAATGGCTGCTTCGCTGGCAGCGCCGTCCTGCTATTTAAGAACAGACACACACACACAAAGTAATTAAAAACACAGACTCCAACAACTAAAAATAAACAATTGCTTGTTTGCTGTCCCACAAATGTATGACTATAATGATGCCATAATTGTAGCAAAGAACAACAATGTACCACTGACAGACGGCGATCTGCTGTATGATCCAGTTGGGTTGCATAGTCGATTTTGTTTACTAATCTGTCGCCAGCTTTAAAGAGTCAATTCTGCCCCAGCTTTGACTTTTAAAATTGGACCCTGAGTTTTATTTTTCTTTATCTAATGTCTAACTTTGAGCTGCCAATCCGGTCCCAAGCTCTTGGCCTGGCCCTCTCAAATAGTTTGACATTTTGAGAAATTAGCTTTCTTTCTGAGAGGTAGATTATTAGAAAGAGATCCGAAGTGTTAAACATTTGTTTAAATCAGAGGCCAATGCGCCCAGCTGAAATAATTGCAGGACATAACTTTACTAATACCACAACTTGTCCATGATGCATTTCTGTTTGTATTAATATTAAATGAACAAGATTTGACTTGTTAATTAGTACGTTTTAGAGGTGTAGGCTTATTGTCTTTATGCTACGCTAAGCTAATCACCTCCTGACCCCAGCTCTGTACTAATCGTACAGACTTGAGAGTGATAACAATCTTCTCTTCACGGAAAGAAAGCCAGTAACTGCATTTCCCAAAACTGTTAAACTATTACTTTAAGACTCTGGGCACAAGGAAGCTTTGATTTAAATGATTCAAATCTGGGCCAAATGTACTGTTTAGCAACAGTACACGTCGCTTTACTGCAAAAAGGAAAAAGGGGCAACAAAGGTTTTTGCTACAAAATATCACTAAATACATGTGAAGCACTTGTATGAAGAGGAAACCAAAAGAGCAGCTGTTGATACCGAGTTTGTTACGCGGGTGGGAAGGTCAGATTTAAAGCAGCGTTGTGTGCATGTTGACAGAAAAAAAAAATCGAGTGTTAATGACGAGCTGAGAGGAAGAAAACCTCTAAATGAGCTTTGAGGAGAGAGAGACAAACGGACAAAGACGATGTAAAAGTTTGGTTCAGCTTCATTGAAATATACATCTTAACTTCCACACGCACACACATACATACAGTCTTCCAAATACAGTCATGACAACAACAACAAAAATCCCACACAGTTTAAAAAAATAGCGAAAAGTTCTTTGTACACTTACACGTAACAACTTTTAACATGTCCCCCAAACCCTGACGTACAACATTCACTCCTAAACAAAAGGTTGTAAGCATCAAGCTACGGTGAGTGCTTTTATAAAAACGCATGATCACAGTAGTCCAAATAAAATGGCTCCTTTTTTTTTGAATAAATAAACAGTCGGCACAGGGCTCACATCTTTTGATTCGTCATCACTTCAAAAGAAAAGCTCCAGGAAGTCGACTACAGCAGCTGTTTTTGCTCCCAGCTCCGACATAAATTAAAAGGGGATTTACTGTACAAACACTTGGGTGGGTGAAAAACCTCTCCTGAACCCACCAACACGCTCACACACACACGCGCACGCACACACACACACACACGCACGCACACAGCTCATTGCCTCACCTGCTGCACCACATTATTGACTGGGAAGATGAGCCAACAAGAAACCTTGTAAAAAAGACAGGAAAAGAACCTTAAAGATATAACTGTAACAGACTCCCCTCTTTTTTTTTTTAGCTTAAAAATCCAAGATGTAGCTATTGTTACTTGGAATACACAAGCACCACCTCCCTGAAAGCTTCAGGATATTCCCCCTAGTGCTCTCTGACCCCCACTTCTGATTCAGCAGACTGACAAATTTAAACATTTCTAATGTAGTGCAGTAAGGTGACTTGGCAGAGGTCAAACGGGGACAGTTTTTCAAATATTTTCGCAAGACCGGCAAGGTGGTGCAACCGAGGGGCAGAGCAGGACAGCAGAACTATTAAAAGAGCACTCGATGTTCTTCTTTTAAAGCAGGGGGAACACGGAGGTGGAGGTACGAAGAGGAAAGTTCTCCCAGAATTCATTGTGGCTGGTTGTGGGAGAACGGTACAAGGGGTTTACAGAGAAAGAGACAAAAGGAGGTCACCAAAGAGAAGAGGAGGAGTAGGGAAGGTGAGCAGCAATTTGATTAGAGAATTGTTTCGTCTCTCGTCATCGACTTTACAGAAGTTTTTTTGTTTTCCTCCGGATGCGCGGCTTCAGAACTTCTTCGGACCCCAGGCGGACGCTTGCTTCGGGGCCACACCTGTCCCAAATGTGGGGAAATCCTCTGCACTGCTCATGTCAGGAGCCTGAAACAAACAGATATAGTATATTGAAAAAGGTCATAGTATAGTACATAAAAAAGTTATAGTATGGTATGTCTAAGAAGTCAAAGTATAGTTCAATTCAATTCAATTCAATTTTATTTATAGTATCAAATCATAACAGGAGTTATCTCAGGACACTTTACATATAGAGTAGGTCTAGACCACACTCTATAATGTCCAAAGACCCAACAATTCCAGGAATTCCCTAGTATAGTACATCAAAAACGTCATAAAAAAGTCGTATGTCTAAAAAAAGTGATAAAAAGGTCATAGCATAGTAGCATTGTATGCAAAATAAAAAGACAGTATAGTATTCCGAAAAAAGTGATAAAAAGCCATAGTATAGTATGTCGAAAAAAGTGATAAAAAAGCAATAGTATAGTAAGTTAAAAAAACATAGTATAGTATGTCGAAAAAAGTGATAAAAAAGCCATAGTATAGTATGTCAAAAAACATAGTATAGTATGTCGAAAAAAGTGATAAAAAAGCAATAGTATAGTAAGTCAAAAAAACATAGTATAGTATGTCGAAAAAAGTGATAAAAAAGCAATAGTATAGTAAGTTAAAAAAACATAGTATAGTATGTCGAAAAAAGTAATAAAAAAGCCATAGTATAGTATGTCAAAAAACATAGTATAGTATGTCGAAAAAAGTGATAAAAAAGCAATAGTATAGTAAGTCAAAAAAACATAGTATAGTATGTCGAAAAAAGTGATAAAAAAGCAATAGTATAGTAAGTTAAAAAAACATAGTATAGTATGTCGAAAAAAGTGATAAAAAAGCAATAGTATAGTAAGTCAAAAAAACATAGTATAGTATGTCGAAAAAGTGATAAAAAAGCAATAGTATAGTAAGTCAAAAAAACATAGTATAGTATGTCGAAAAAAGTGATAAAAAAGCAATAGTATAGTAAGTCAAAAAAACATAGTATAGTATGTCGAAAAAAGTAATTAAAAAAGCCATAATATAGTATGTCGAAAAAAGCCATAGTATAGCATGTCAAAAAAGTGATAGTATAGTATGCCGAAAAAAGTGATAAAAAAGCCATAGTATAGTATGTCAAAAAAAGCCATAGTATAGTATGTCAAAAAAAAGCCATAGTATAGTATGTTGAAAAAAGTGATTAAAAAGCCATAGTATAGTATGTAAAAAAAACATAGCAGTGTTTCCCCTGTGTTGATTGGCAAGTGGCGCACCGCCACAGTTAAATTTCTGCCGCCACGCCACGGTATCAGTGTTGATTGTCGGAGAATAGCGCGGATACGCGCTTCACTGGTAGAGCACGAACCCAGCCCCCTGTCTCTATGCACATGCTGGGATTCTTGCCTACGTGCCACACACACACACACACACACACACACACACACACACACACACACACACACACACACACACACACACACACACAGCTAAGCCGAGATGTGTGTGTGCGTTAACGGGAATCTAGAAATTTGGACAGAGTCTTATAAACTTAACTGCTGGCTGAGCGAACCGTCCTCTCTCCTGGAGCGGTAAAGCTATGGATGTATTATAAGACCAAAACAGATACATGTGGCTACTTAATATGCACGTGAATGACGCGATCGTTACCTTCGCGTTCTTCATTCTTGATGATGATGCTGGTTGTATTTTGCAACAGCATCATTTCATTGCAAATGAGGCATACAGTATGAATGGTGGCCTGCTTATCAGTCCATTCATCATTAAAGCGGCTTTTCCACGTCAATTTCCCCTTCAGCCTCTTTGACTGTGACATTTTTACCTTTTACATTTTAACAGCCTTTAACAGTATAGTATGTCGAAAAAAAATCATAGTATAGTATGTTGAAAAGAGTCACAAAAAATTTCATAGTATAGTATAAAAAAGTCATCGTATAGTATGTCGTAAAGTCACAAAAACGTCATAATATAGTATGCGAAAAAAGTCACAAAAACGTCTATAAGAAAAAAATGATAAGAAAGTCATAGTATAGCATGTTGATAAAAAAAGTATGTAATTATGTATGTAGTATGTCATAGTATAGTAGATGAGCGTTCTGTCAGCAGAAGTGCCAAACATTGCTGCTCATCACGTTGATTATGCCCAATGAGCAGGCCTATTGTTTAAGTGAGGGTGCTCTGACAACCAGTATCAAACTTGTTGAGCTACATTTTCTCCTCTTTAATCTAGGACACAAACTAATGAGGTGATCATTTCAGACAGGCGTTGATGCTTAGAAGCATCGAACATATGCAGAGAAGGTGTTCAAAGCACAGTGACTGATTAGGTGTAACACAATCTCATTGTAACTCTTGGGGATTGAACTCATAACCTTCAGGTCTGAAGGCAAGTGCTGCTCTCAGTGAGCTATTGGCCAGATAATGACACATCCATGTATTAATCATTTCAATACAAATCAATTTGTCAAACTATGACTTTCCTAAAGTGGAACTGGACTGCTTGTTAATCTGAAGCAGGTGTTTTAATGCAGACACACATTTAAAATATATTTCAAAAAAAGTCATAGTATAGAATGTTGAAAAAAAGTAATTAAAAAGTCATAGTATAGTATGTTGAAAAAAAAGTCATAAAAAAGTCATAGTAAAGTATGTTGAAAAAAAAAGTCATGAAAAAATAATTGTATAGTATGTCATAAGAAACTGATACAAAATGCTTGATACACTGCACTAATTAACCTGGAGGCAATGCAAAACACTCGTGTACATAATGTGAAGTGTTTTCCACAATGTAAAACTACCTTGTTCCCTGCTGCATTCCAGGGGGCGTCCCGCACCACGAAGCCCTTAGCCGGACCCCCGCTGCCATCATCACCCCCTCCAGCTCCCCCTCCCCCTCCATAGCGAGATGGAGGCTTCATGTAAGCTGCCAAGGTCTCCGTCTCTGTCACGCTGAGCATCTGAGAGGTTGAGAATGGAGGGAGGGAGAAGAGAAGAAAATTGTTCTTACATTGCCCTTGTTAGCTTTAGGAGAGAAACACGGAAAATGGTGTCTGTAAATTGTGTGCGACTGCTACAGTCTTTGCGAACTCACATATTCCTCCTCCAGGTTGAGCAGGTGGTCGATGGCGTTGTCGACGGTCTCAGGAAGGCCCATCACCGTCACTTTGTCGGGCTCGTCTGAGCCTGGCTGAGGGAACCGGATATCCACCTGAACACATGAACAGGACAAGACCAGGTTGGAACAGAGTGGAGAACAACATGTAAAAATATGACGATACAAAACAGAATCAGAACTTTTCTCTCCGTACTCGGGAGTAAAAATTCAACTATGAACCGGTGTGAAAAATCCCCACACCGACATCTAACCTTGAACTCCTCCATCAGCTTACGGATGGCTTTGCCACGGGCCCCGATGATGCGAGCGTGGGTCCTCGGGTCCAGGTGAACATCATGGCTCACCATCTCCTGCAACTCGGCCACCAGCTGCTGGATGGCTTGACGCGCCTCCTCCACGTTACGCTCGTACCCTGAGATAACGATCAGATCCTGGGAGGGGAAATATGTGAAATATGTGTGATTGATTGAGATGAAAGGGATAGTTACTTGTAAAAAGACAGGAGAAACCATTTCAATTGGACAAAAGAGAAATGTTTATTAAAAGCTTAAGATACAGCCAGTTTTAGAACAGAAAACACAATTAAAATGCATACAAAATACATTTTAAGTTAAAAAAAAAAAAACTATATGGATTTTTTTTTTTTGATCAACATAGCAGCAATAACACAAACAAACACACACCTGCTGCTCGTCTCCTTTGTCGGGGAACTGGATGCTGACGTCGTGGTCTTTCCTGATCTGAGAGATGACCGCTCCTTTGCGGCCGATAATCTTGGGATGAAACTTTGGCTCTACAGACATGGTAACCTTGAAACTGCGCAGGGCCTGAAAAGGAGACAGGGCAGCAGAGAACTCAAACACTCAAACCTAGTTATTATGATACTGTAGAGATATTTGAGACTTGCAAAAACCCGGAAATACTGTTCCGTGTGTGTACCCTGTCTTCCTGCTCGGCCTGCAGTTCTTTGACCCTCTCGAGCAGACCCTGTTTGGCTCGCTCCACGTTGGCTACCAGGCCCGTCACCTTGATCACATCCATCTGCTTCTCCGGCTGCGGAACCCAGATGTTCACCTGCACATGGAAAACCACATGGACAAGTTGCAAACAATCAATCAGAGATAATATAACCAATTAAATGCATCGCAATAACTAAGCATGTTTAAAACACAGAGCTTTTTAAACTGCAGAATAAAAAGGCCTCGTGGCCAAAAGATGGCACCAAAGAGTCTAAGAGGCTAACCTCGTATTCCTCCATCATCTTCCTGATCCCACTGCCCTTCTGGCCAATGATGTAGCGATGCAGCTCATAAGACACTTCGACGTCCTCCGTTATGGGCACCAGTGCCTGAGGGAGGAAGCAGTGACAGGATTGTTATTGAGGAAATGGAGGATAGAGAGGATAAAAGAAAAGACAGCATCATGTCTGGGATTGAAGCTAAATGGCGCCTACCAGCAGGGCGGCTTTAGCTAGTTCACACTTCTCTACACGCCCAGCAATGGTGATGATGTCACACTTGCGGGGGACAAACTCTGCCTCTGGGCTGACCTCACCGTTTTCCTGTGGTGGAGCCTCCTGACCTGTGATTTCACCACAGATAATGGATTAAAAGCCAGCTTTTGGCTTGCGTGTAAACATATAACTCTTGGTGCAATTTCATCAACATTACTTTTTCCACATTACACATTAAAATATCACATATTAACATTCAAGTGAAGATCAACCTGAAAAACTGGCTGGTACAGAAGGAGCAGCATTTAAATAATGAGGTGGTAATTTCCAATCTAAAATAATATACAGTGATCCAACTTTGTTTTTCATTAATATTAATAATGAGACACTAGATGTCATAATTGTACTCAGAGAGCAATACTTTCTTATTTCCCGGCTCTCTTTGGAGGTGGCAACTTACATTACAACAACATTAGCATTATAGTTGCAGGTACACTACTCTTGTGCGTTATGTTTCTGACCTGCAGCGCTGTCGTCTCTCTCGGGGAACTTGATTTGGACCTCGTGCTCCCTGGTGATGTACTGAATGCGGCAACCTTTAGGCCCCATGATGGCTCGGTGGTAGCGCTGAGGGATGGTCACCTCCACACTCACCTGGGACTCCTGCTCGCGACAGGGGAGGAAGAGAGGAGAGAGCTGGGTGGATTGCTTCCATCACTTCTGGATGTGAAATCATTGGGCATGACACGGCATGTTTGTTGCACTCAGGACACAAGGTTAGCTGGTTACTGAAATGTCCCGTTTTGCCTTCGATCATATCTTGTATTTAAAATGCAGCTACTATTGGCAGAATTTCAATAATTCAATTTAACCGCTTTGACCTGAACACTGATATTGATCTGTGCTGGTGTCTCTTGCCAGAAGTCTCTTCTCTTTATGGGCAAACATCATTTTTCTGGGCAAAATTGATCAAAATGAAAATATACTGTGTTTTTTAATGACTTGAATTTCACTCTGTATTTTTTCAATCTTTCCTCAAATGTCCTTTCTTACCAGGTCCTCGATGATCTCCTGGATGCGTTTCTTGGCGGCCTCCACACAGTCCTTGGCTCCCTTCAGAGTGACCCGCTGACTGTTGGCTCCAGTACGAGGGAAGCTCACGGCTACTCCGCCGTACTCCTCTGCCAGCTCCCGCAGCACCTGGCCTCTCCGACACACAAAGTGGCGGTGGTGGCGAACGTCTACTACCATGCTGTCCTCCACCACGTCGTCCTGGAGAGAGGGAGACAACAGGAACGTAGTTAAGCGGAGGGGATATTTAAGAATATGACACCGGAGATTTAGGGAGGCTCCATCTTTTTTATTTTTTGACCTGATAAACATATTTAACAACAAAAGCACACAAAAAAAATGATCTTGGCAGATAAAAGAGACATTTAAAAATGAATAAAAAAATGAATAAGTCATTTCAACATCAGATAAATGCAGTGTAGTAATTACCAGGTTTTTGACTAGACTTTCCAGCTCCTTCTGGGCCTGACGGACGGCTTCCTCCTTCCCTACGATGGTGATCAGTTCCTGCTCGGTGTCATCTGGCGACGGGAAGATGATGCGGGCCCCCGTCTTGTCCCGCACACGACGAATATTGGCGCCTCCACGGCCGATCAGGAATTTATGGTACTCTGGTTTGGCCTGAAGCTCAGCTGTGAAGTTGTTGACTTGCTGAAAAGGACAGGAAGGAAGGAAGGAAGGAAGGAAGGAAGGAAGGAAGGAAGGAAGGAAGGAAGGAAGGAAGGAAGGAACAGGGGACAGGAAAGGGATGTAAGTATTTGCCCTCTCTTCCCCTCCTCCTTATAGTTACTCACTTCTTACCTCTTGTGTTCATTCGCTCTTTGTATCCATCCTTTATAACCATTCTTCCAACTTTTCTGCCCCCACCCACCTTCTCTTCAGCCAGCTGCAGCAGCTGTTTCTTGGCCTTTTCCACCTCACCGACGGGCCCTCTGATGGTGACCTTGTCTGAGCCGGAGCCCTCAGAGGGGAAATGGATGTGGACGCCGCCGCAGTCCTCCATGATGGAGCGCACAAGGCAGCCCTTTGAGCCGATCAGAGAGTTGTGCAGCTTGGCAGGGATGGCGACCTCGGTCTCCTTAATGTTGGCCTGAAGGGATGAAGAGAGAAATGAGAGCCAGGGAGATATTGAGGTACATCTACATTTGCAGCATTCTGTCATTTGTCTGGTCGCCTAATGCCTACTTAATAGGTCATTAATATTCACACCTGGTCTCACAGCTTAAATTTGGGTCTAAAAATTATAATTTGGGTATTACTTACTAGCTTTTTCCAGAATCTTTTAATTACTATTATTTAAGGGCATTTTCTGCTTTTACAAAATAGCATGAGTGGAAAATATGGCAGCAAATGAGGAAGACAGAGATGCAACAAGGGGCTCCAGCCAAATTGGAACACCGATGTTGGCCCCCTTTCCATAGATTTAAACCACATCTCATGGTCATCAACCAATGAGGAAGATATGGCTAAACGTTTAGAAACAAAAACTGGAATGTGGACCTTGAATTAAGCTTTTCTGTCAAAATGTATTCTAATCATACATCCATCTCTTATTAGTCTGGATTGACGACAGTACATTTCTAGGATAACCAGCTTCACATCCGGCGCTGCCGGATCTTCTGCCGGATGCCCCTGGCCTTCCGCTGTGTCAACTCTGTGTGTGTGTATGTTAACTGAATAAGATCATCTAGTAAATTAATTGTAAAAAAGTATAAATACAGAACTGATTTATATTTACTGCTTAATGTATCAATTTTGTCAATCACATCCATTGTTTTTTTTTTTTCAATTAATTACAAATAAAAGTAATTTATCCCCCATAAATTACTTTTATTTGACAATGAAAGAAGATTAATACAAAAGAAGTAAAAAAAAATAATAATCTATTCCTTCCCAGAAACCCTGGAAGCTGCAACAACAGCTGACGAAAACAGTCTGATGTCTCTCACCAGTTCTCTCTGGATGGCGAGGATTCGATCTCTGGCTGCCTCACAGTTGCTCTTCTTGCCTGTGATGACGATCATCTCGGAGTTGCTGTTCTCTGTCGGCAGGTCGATCTTCGTGTTGGTCTCTTCACGGATCTGGTGGCATTAACGATATCTGTTATTTTGTTCCTTTAACATAATGTAACATTTGTTCTGGTGGCGGATTTCAGCCACAATGTACTGTTTTCAATATTGGTTTTCAATATATACAATTTTGAACTGAAATGGATGCATATTTTGAAGTGATCATTTTCAAATTTTCAATGTGCACTTTAAAGTCTTACCTTTTTGATGTTGGCGCCGCCCTTACCGATGATGTTTTTGTGAAACTGCTTGAAGATGGGAACGGAGAGCGAGAAGCTATTCTCAATCTGGGAAAAATGAAAAGAACGCTGCTGTGAAGTTAGGTGTAAAGAGAAAGATAGTAAAAAGAGACAAAGATAGAACATGGTGGGTCATACCAGGTCAGCAATAATTTTCTGGAGAAACTTTGCACATTTCTCCACCTCGTTCTTCGGCCCTCTCAGCTGGACTATGTCACTCTTCTGTGACGGGTCGGGGAAGTTGATAATGACCTAGGAGCAGAAGAGATCATAATCGTCGAAATAAATTAGAAGTGGATCAAAACAAATTATTTGGCAATGATGAACGGGCGAGACAAAGTGCAGTGAGGGTCAGAAAAAACGGTCACCTCAGGGAACTTGTCTCGAACTTCTTTGATCTTCTCTCCCTTCTGGCCGATGATTGTCCGATGGAACTTCTGCTCCACGATCAGGTCTTTGGTGCGCTCGTTTTCCTGGAAATTGGAGAAAGAAAAAGTGTGAGCAGGCCACTTTGGAGTCTGTGTATAGAGCTTTTTCTTTTTTGGTTCATGCCGACCAGCAGAATGAATGAATGAATGAATGAACTATCACCATTCTCTGGACCATCTCAATGAGCTCTCTGCGTGCCAGCTGGACTCCTTTAGGGTCTCCCTCGATCCGGACCAGGCCACTTCGTTCAGAGTCCTGGGGGATTCGTACCGACACTTTGTACTGCTCCTTGATCCGATTGACTGTTGTAAGGGGATGGATGGCGTGACAGAAGAAAATCACATTTGTAGTAGTGTAGTGTAGTGTTGTTAAGTATTTGATGCAGGGTCTCTTAACTGGCTGTCCACCACTTTATCAGTGGGCTGCTGACTAAAACAGTAAAAACTGAAAAACAACAGCAAATAAAAGGCTGGTCTCACTGGCATTTGAACTCTAAACCCCAGAAGTGTTGATGACCCGGTTTGTTTCTGTTGAGATCAGCAGAGCAGTAGTGTACTCACTGTTGGCTCCGTTCTTTCCGATGAGGTGTCTATGGAAACGCTGGTCTATGATGACTTCAGTGTAGTCCATCCTCACCAGCTGGACACAGAGAGGCAGAGAAGGAGATGTGTCACTGAATATGTTCCCCCGAGATACAGCACTGAACCCCATTAAATCTGTATCTATTTTGTCTCTTTTTCTGTATCTCTCAGGTTTTCCAAGTGTCTTTATTCTAAGAGTGAATAGGAGTGGACTTCCGACAGCAATGCTTCATTGTGCAATTCATCCAAACTGAAACTTAAACCATTAAGAATAGGGTGTAAGGATGTCTGTCATCTTATCAATCGTAATGTTCTTTCGCCAGAAATGAGTGCCTTCTATGAATTTTAAAAATAAGTGCATTCATTGTAGCAGTAGCTCTCTCTCTCTCTCTCGCTCACACACACTCGCTCTCTCCATCTCTCCGTCTTTCTCTCTCTTGGGTGCATGCTGTCTAGAGGCAATTACAACTATCCAAACTGAAGAAATTGACAGCCTGAGTGTCCACCTGCATATGCACTCACAAAATCAATCTGTGCACCATTAATATATCAGAATTGTTACTTTTTAGGCATGAGATGAATCAGCGCCACCCCCAACCAGTGCCCCAGTGTTGGTGTGGACGGGGGGGGAGGCATCATACCACAGATGAACGATAACATCATCCAGTAACTAACCTTGTTTAATGTGTGTGTGTGTGTGTGTGTGTGTGTGTGTGTGTGTGTGTGTGTGTGTGTGTGTGTGTGTGTACTCACCAGGTCCTTGATGATCTCTTGTATCTGGGTCTGAGCCTGTTCCACCTCCTCTGTTGGCCCCTCCAGACTGATGCGCTCCTCACCGTCCGTAAACTCTATGTGAACCTACACACACACACACACACACACACACACACACACACACACACACACACACACACACACACACACACACACACACACACACACACACACACACACACACACACACACACACACACACACACACACACACTGCGCTGATTCCCCGTAGTGTCACAGTAAATAAAACACGTCAGTTCACGTTACAAGTATCCTCTGCCATGCTGCTGTCACTTCTCAATTACCCCTTCTTCTTCACTTCCTACATGATATGGTTTGCATGTGTGTTTTATCTCTGGTTTCTAACTCCGATCTGCTCTCTCCTCTCTCCCCTTACCCGTGGTAGCTGCTGTGTGATCCGCCCGATGTTCTGTCCTTTCTTGCCGATGATGAAGCGATGCAGCCAGGCCGGAGCAGTCACCTCCACCACTATCACACTCTTCGCCTGCACAGGGACAAAAGGCTTATAAATTCAAATCCAATTTACATTCTCAACCTCACTGACATCTCTAAATAAGCGACGGTTACAGACTAATTCACCTACAATAAATAACATTTCTAAACTACTACTATATTCTGACTACAAGTAATGTGCTGTCACTATGAGCGACCCCTCTCGCTCGTAGTGACGAACAAACACATAATTATCATGCACTCTCAACGTTCTCTCTCCTCCTCACCTTTGCGTACACCTGTGTGAGCGCTGGTCCCAGCTTGTCAGGCTCCCCCCTGAGGATGATGGTCTCTGAGCCGGAGTCCAGAGGAGGCATCTCCACAGACACCCCCGTGGTCTCCAGGATCTCCTGCAGGGTGTTGCCCTTTGGACCTATAATGTACTTATGCTGAGACTTCTTCACCTCCACGGAGATGGTGGTGGTCTTCCTCTTCTGCGGGGTGGACGGGGAGAAGATTAGAAGTGATGAGCGAGTGGCATGGACAAGAAAATGGCGGCGAGAGGAAGGACAGCGGGAGGAACTGGAGAAATTGAGGAGCACGGTGAGGAATAGGAAGACAACAGGAGACAGAAAGAAGGATGGCAGACCGGAAGCAGGAAGGACAGAGCAGATGCAAGTTGGCGTGAGTAGGTGGGACTGGGAAAGGAGGACTGTGCGACAGTAAGACAAGAGAAAATAAGCTTTCAAGAGACAAGCAGAGAGGCAGAGGACAGAAAGCAAAAGGGCAACAGAGAAAATGTTTTTGCCTCTCATGCATTTGCACTAAATGGCATTAGCATTCTCATCCTGTTGTTCTCTGGTAAAATTACATTTTCTCCACATTATCTCCGGCCTGCCTATCACCAGCACCCATCTGGCACACACACACACACACACACACTTCCTCTCCAGGTTTCATTCATCTTTGATAGTTTCTTGTGTGTGGTAGAAAATACGACACTGCTGTTAAAAACACAGTTTGTCTCACTGCACCAAACATTGTTATGACAGATGAGGTATAAGATCCAGGCGGTAGAGTGAACATGTGGTTAAAGTGAGAGTGTGGTGAAGAGAGCCACAACGTTACTATCTGCAATCACGTGTGCCGTGCCATAAAGCCCTAAACTAAACCACAGCAAGTCATTCTGGGTAAGTCTAGCACTCTCACTTTCAATAACTGTATGTGATCCAATTTTCTTTCTTTTTTTTATATCAATCTCAGTGGCTGGGTTAGCCCAATTGGTAGAGCAGGCACACATACAATATATAGAGGTTTATTCCTCGATGCAGAAGGTCCAGGGTTCGAGTCCGACCTGTGACGGTTTCCTGCATGTCTTCCCCCTTTCATGTCTGAGCTGTCCTACCATTAAAGGCGGAATAATCTTAAAGAAAAAGAACCTCTTGAACAAACGCACCTTGTCGTCGTAGATGGCTCGGATGCGGCTGAGCGCCAGTGCGACGGCCTCCTTCTCCCCGGTGATGACGATCTCGTCCTTGGGCAGGCTGGGTGGCGGGATGCTGATGCGAGCGCCCGTCTCCTGGCTCAGCTCCTGCACCAGCCGGTTGTGGGCGCCGGCGATGAAGGGATGGAAGGTCTTCTCCAGGGACAGACGCTCCACTGCGCGCTTGTCCTGGTGAGCAGGCGAACGTGAGGAAAGCAAACAGAAGAGGCGATCAAATAATAGAAGACGTAAATAGTGACTGCCGTGATTAGAAAAGGCAATGGCCTTGCATTGCCAGACCTTTCTCCACAGCGCTGCGGAGGAGGGTCTGGCTTGTCCACACAATCTTCCGGGATGGAAGAGAAACATGCTCTGGTTAATTGGCATGTCTTTAAACCAATCACAATCGCCATGGGCGAACAAAATAGCCTTTGTTTGGTGGAACATGTGTACGTTCAAAAGTTGTTTGAGTCGTGCAACAGAAAACTCAGATTGGACAGATAGTCTAGCTAGCTGTCTGGATTTACCCTGCAGAGATCTGAGGAGCAGTTAACCATAGTCCTCGTAAATCCACCAGAGTTTAGAACGCCAACACAAAGAAAGAGGAAGGTAACGGGACATCCGGCCGAAAAGAAGTGGATATAGACGAGAGAGGCATTAAAGTACAGTATCAAAAACAAATTCAGCAGCGAAAATGTTAATCTTCAGCTCTTAATGGCCGGGTCACAGCCAATAAAAAATACTTGATGAACATATCACGAGCATTGGGCCCTATTTTAACGATATAAGCGCATGGCGCAGGTGCATTTAGGACGTGTACGAATCAACTTTTGCTAGTTTGACTAATGCACTGTTAAAATAACAATAAAATAAAACACTATAACTACTAGCTATTGACTATTGAGGTTTTTGTTGGTCAATGGCGCGATCACTTCACGCTGCCTCAAGATAGCAATACGCCAAGAATTCACCTGAACACACCTCCCTGTAAGAACAGCACGCCCATGGCCGCAGGTGCATTTGCTATTTGAACGACACGGGCGCTGGACGGGAAATTGACAACTGCGTCGGTCTTAAACTAGCAAGGACACTTGCGCTGCGCCGGGTGTAAGATAGGGCCTGTTAGCTCATAGGTCATTTAACCTTCAACTACTTCTGGTTCCAGGCCTACAGCTTTAAGGATCACATCACAAATTGAACCTCACAGCTCACCTGTTCAGCAGAGATCAGAAGGATTTCATGGCGAGCCTTCTCGATGCCCTCCTTGGTGCCAGTGATGCGGATGTTGGCGCTGGGGTCGTCAGGACGTGGAATAGCAATCTTGGTGGCGGTCTTCAGCTCCAGCTCCTGCAGCTTCTCGCCATTTTTACCAATGACAAAACGATGGTGCTCCTTGGGGATGGCGACCGTAGCTGAGGCCTGGGGAGAGCGGGAGAAAGTATGGAATATGGGAGTTTTCAGTCGGTAAACAAAAATGAAAGCATTCAACCATGCAAAGAGTGTTTTTTCCGGCACTAATGTATCAATAACTGCAGCATGTTTACTGCTTAAGCCCACAAAGGTCACCCTCGGGAGCTGGCGGTCACTTTTCAGCTAAACTTTTTGTCCTAAACCGGCCTCAGATAGGATTCTTCAAGCTGCAGCTATAACTAACTATCCTATATCATTTTGTGGGGATGTAATAAAACAGATTGTCACATTAAAACAGCTCTGATCCCATTCACCAGTTTAAGTGAGGCGAGTCGTTCCTCCTCAAGGAAACATCTGTTAGTCTGTGGTATTTTTCGATTGGTATACACAATCAATTTTTATTTAGTCATTTAAAGTCATTTAAAAATAGACTTGGTGAGGTTCCAAAATACAAGAATGTGAAAAATACAAATTAGCCAAAACCAGCACACAATGTGCTTGCATCAATATATTGTCACACAATTTATCAAGATAAAGAAGTTAGGCATTTTTAAATTGGCAAAGTGAGGTAATGAGTGTCTACAACTGTGTAACAACTTAAATCACGTCATGCAAATCCATTTTATTCTGCATCTTCAGAAAATTAGCTGCATTATTGGTGACTTTAATTTGCAACAATGGGTCTTTATGAACACATTAATGCTTCTGACTAATGCTTGGAAGGTTTCTGCCTAACCTTTATTTAGCCAAAGAAATAGATCTAGTCGAGAAAACACCCCTGCCGTGCACTGAGCATTCTACAACCCAACAGTTTAAACATCAAACAACTGCTACCATATGCAAACAACTACTTTGAATTTACCTGTGTCTGCAGGCGAGCAACGATTTCTTTGCGAGCCTTCATGACAGAGTCCAGTTTGCCGGTGACCATGATGGACAGGCCCTGGTCTTTGGCCAGGGACAGCTCAATGTGGGCCCCTGTCCGCTGCATGATGTCCAAGCACACTTTGGCCTCCTCGCCTTCCCCGAACTGGCTGTTGTCCTTGTAGCGACGCTCCTCCAGGGGCACATGGAACACCTAGAGGGGAGGTTCAAATTTCAGGCAACGCGTCTCATTAGCTTTTTTTTCCCCATAACTGGTGCATCTTATCGACTGCTAATGTGGCTTCTGGTAAAATGTAGTCTGAGTCAGAAAAATATCTTAAGAGCAGAGGAATGAACGACATATTGTATCGATGCATTTACATTTTTTGCATGAATGATAGTTGTTGATAAAGTCAAAACTGTTTGCAATAACTTGTGTGCGTGTGTGTGTGTGTGTGTGTGTGTGTATATAATATATATATATATATATATATATATATATATATATATATATATATATATATATATATATATATATATATATATATATATATATGTGTGTGTGTGTGTATATATATAAAAGCATTTGTGTATATTCTGTTGCCTGTTTATGTAAGAAGTCAGTGGCTGCCTGACCTGGGTGATGATAGAGGCTTTGATGGGCCTGATCTTGCTCCCCCAAGCTGAAGCCTGCTCCCCGGCCTTTTCCCCTGGTGCCCCCTTCTCCGGCAGCGGAGGGAAGGCCTCCAGGTAGGTGGGAATGTAGGCCTCATCCTCTGGGACGCAGCCTTGCCCGGAGAGACAAACATAAATAAGGCAAGGATGAAGGTAAAGATGGAGGAAGAAAGCAGTAAGCGTGAACGGATGGATAGAGAAGGATTAAGGAAAAAAAATAAGGAAAATACTGTAAATAAAAAAATCATACCTGCCTCAGAATATACATTCATAGCGTATCATGTACAGTACAAGAAAACTGAGAATGCACAGCAAAGGCAAGTAGAAGAAAATCTAAATATGTTTACCTCATCTCTAATAAGTGGCTAACTAGCTTGGGCCACTGAGGTGAAAGACTCCGTACAAAAGTAAAAACAGGTAAGTAGATGACAGGCGGGCGTTACCTGTAATCTCTTGGTCCTTGAGGCCACTGCGATGCTCCGCAAAGCTCTCCGGGGTCAACACTGCCACTGAGCTCATGGTTCAAGACTTATTCCGCTATTCCACTAAGACAGAGAGGTGGGGAAGGATGGAATCAAAAAAAAAAGAATAAATCAAACCCTTGAATCTCTAAAGAGGAAAAAGCCATCAGAAACACAGAAGCTCGTTTCAAACGGCGTCTCTTACGTTGCTCTTCTTCCCTCCCTCAATTGCACGGTTTTATATTAGCTAGGATTGCTTTCCACAAGCCCCAGAAGATTGAGGCTGCCTCTGTGGCGTTGCTACACTGCACTGATGTTGCACGTTACACCTGAGGTGCTCCAATTAACATTGTACAGGCCTTAGACAAACAAACGGTGGCACGAAGCCTCAGGGACAGGGTTATCACAAGTCAGATACTAAGAGCTGTCGTAGTCTAAAAACAACTGCTGCTGCTGCTGACATTCCTTATGATTCAGAATCACGGGATCTTTTTAACAGTGGGTCTTCCCTGAGCATTTTTTAAATGTAAAATCCAAAGACTACAAATCCTTGAACTGCTCTTCTGACTGTGCATGTGAGACCAACTTTGTGAACACAGAGACAGTCTTCTGATTTAGGGAGGATATTGCATTTTTATGGCTACTACTCGCTAGTGCAGCGATAAAATAAAAAAAAATCATTTACGAGAACCTCATAAAATGACTCTCTAATTAACAGTTGATGGAGGAAATCGGGTTTTGTCTCTTACTTGTATTCCTGGTTTGTACCTTTAAGATAAAGTCGGGATCCGAAATAACAGTCGATGGGAATCACTCATTTTTACATAATATTTTTGCTTTAATATATCTTTGACAACCAATATGTTTTTTTCTCACTCACATAAACAGGCATGCAAATCCATCACCTCGCTGTGCGATGCTTCTGGCTGAGCACAACACTGACTTTGTGTTACTATATCTAGTATCTATGACACGTTCCAGTAGGATTGTTTCTCCTGAAATGTTACTGTGTGCTCCCAGTGTATATTCAGATCATAACTGCCATGTGAAATCAGCCCCGTGCTGGTGAAGACACTGCTAACCACCTTTAAAAGCCAAGAAAAATGTAACTACATGAAAAAGGTACAAGATGCAAATAGAAACATAGGATACAGTAACACTAAGGTAAGGCTGTGGAATAACTGATCAAACAAAAATAGCTGAAGTGTATTGTACAAAGTGAGCCCAGGCTTACCTGCAAAAGGTCAATTGCCAGAGAGTCCGTCCAGTTAGCTGCTACCGTAGGCGCTTCAGTGTGAGTGTGTGTTTCAGCTCCTGGGTGGACAGGAGGCGAAGAAAAAGACTAAAAGTGAACACTGTACATCAAAAAGCTATACAGCATGGAGGCTGGCTTAATAACACCCACACTGCACTGCACCTTACTCTGTCTGGATCTGATTCGCTCTCCTTCTTTCTCCTCCCCCTCCCCTCTCTACATGTCTCTGCTCATCTTCCCTCTTTTATAGTTTTACAAATTTAATGTCCCAGGAAATTTGAGAGTGAATCAATGGAAGCACAAAAATGTGAGTCTGTACTGTACTTGGTTAATCAAAAAACTTGAGGCCACTCTATTTTTCTTTTAAAAAGATTGTTCAACTTGGTTTTAAATTCTAGTGGAGATCCAAACGTTTTCAAAGATGCAAAAAAAAAAAATGCCACGCTAAAAGTTTTGGAAAATGTTTATAAAATGATGCACAAAAAAATGTGGAATATTTCCTTTTGACGGAAATGGTGCAGCCAAAAAATACATGGAGTCTTGGGTTTAAATATTTCACTCAGTGAAAACATCATACAGCTTCAGTGAACAAGCAGTTATAGAACATATATAATACTGTCAAACAGTATAGAAGATGATTTTAACAACCTTAAAGCTATTTAAGGGGAAACACTAAGGATAAATGTATGTTAAGGGACGTGGTGGAATGCAACTAAATATTTACTCAAGTACTGTACATGTATTTACATTTTAGGATACTTAAGAGGCACATATTTTACTCCATCTACCCATGATGGGAGTCAAAAATACTAATTATTTGACAGCAATAGTTTCTTTGCAGTGCATACAAAAACTACAATGAGCTTATGAAATATGACGCATCTTTACATTATCATTAAACTACTAACTACTCAACAGCAAATAATTAGCTCCACCTACACGAAATACTACAGGAAAAGACATTATGCGTTATAGCATTATAACGTAATGCAACTTGTCTCACATGAGTACTTTCACTTCCGAAACTTAATGTATATTTTGCTTTGTTTGGGGGGTATTGCCACTTTTACATAAGGAATTGATCACGATACTTCTTCCACCATTTGTTCAGGCGTTAATAAATAGGCTAACTACTGCCGTAAGTATCCCATTATAGCTCAGCACCTGCTAACACTGTGTGTTAGATTGCTAACAATTATATTGAAATGCAAGAAAGCGAGAAAACTAGAAAAGAGACGAAAGAAACAAGAGCAATTGGCTCGGCGCAACACAGTTTAACGTTAATTTAGCAAAGGCTGTGACTATCAATACCACTGTTAGCAATGCTCTAGAGATAAATAAGAAATAGACGGTGGCATTAATCCAAACGCGCACCGGGCCAGCTAACAGTTCTCTCTCTAGCCGACTAGCGGCTTTATTGCTAACGTGAGGATGCACTGCATGGCTGGTCCCGTTAGCTTTAAGGCTGTTAACCTCTGCAAACGTAGGCGAACAAATGCGAAGGGTTTCAAACATGAGCTCGCTAAGCTAACACACAACGCGGTGCTCCGACCTCAGCCGGGGATGATTAGGCGCAAGGACTTTCTGATAATCGGCTAAAAAACAAGCCAGGCGGACAGATAACCAGCTCTAGCTCTCCAGCTCCGGGGGCGCTAACCTTTCTTACCCTGGGTGCTTCTCGTTATAGTCAAACCGGCTTTCTCGTTACAAAACCTAGACACTGACTCCGTCCACGATATTGACATTTATATAAAAAGCGAAAATTAAATAAATACAGAATTCCTACCTTTCAGAGAGAAAATATAGCTGAGGGTGTGTGTTTGACAGGTGATGGTGTAAACACAGATGTGATTGGTCTAGGAGCATTTCCTCTGCCGGCGGAGCGATACCAGCATGCACTGCGACTCACCGAGTATAAAGGAAATGCCGCAGTATCTTTTCGCAACAGGAGCATCCTAGTTAAATAGATCCACGTGTGATTTTAGTCTTACTCTATAGTCTACACACTCTGCTGTTCTATTTAAATGTAGAAACGTCAAATGTTGTGTCTGGGATGGTAATCGATAAGTGATAGAATGTTTCAAGTTATCAGCCCTATTAACGTCTCACGTCCATCAAACTGACCGGGTCTACTTATCATTCATGTGTGTGCCTGTGTGCTCTACAGGAGTCAGAGCATCGTACTTTTTCTGAAGTTATATGCAGCCTAGATATTATGGAGTTCCAATTTTACAAGAAGAGGAAAAACTAGATGATACATTATAAATTATATAAATAAAAACACTCATGAAATTTGAGTAATGAGAGTAATTCAAAATGTTTACTTTCTAAATCAAAATAATAAGCTAATGAGTCAAATGTTTGAAATAATTTGCCGAACGATTCAAACCTTATGCCACCTTTTACAGCGCAAAATGTGAAGGTGTAAACAATAAAAAAAAACATCTCAAATAAACTGAAATATCTGAAGAATCCAGTACGTTTTTACAATTTATTGGACACTTCATGTGTGTTCCAATCCAAGGCGCTAGGTGGAAGTAGGATACCAAAGTAAAATACAGAGGTGAGGGGAGGAACCAAAGACAGTATATAAAAGGGAGGAACGTATGCAGTAGCCAAGCACTTGCTTCTGTGCACCTGCTATGGCATGTAATGTACTATAAAGAGCTGGCTATATACTTTATAATTTGATGTTCATTTACAGGCAGTGGTGACCACAGCATAATATAGGCTAATGTCAATGACTTGAGTGACTGTAACATTTGAATCAGCAATTTTGTTTACTGTTTAATTACTGAAACATCCAAGGACTTTCAAGTAACAAACAAATAAAACTCAATGTAATACTTTTGCAATACTAACCATAAAATAAAAAGGTTTATTGTAGCTACTGTAGTAAATGGGAAGCTCAAAGATGCATGAAGCATACTACAAACACCAAGGAAGTAACTTTTGGCTTTCAAATTAAGAGTTAGCTAAAATAAAACGAAAACGAAAAAGAAAATATATTATTTATTTTATTGGTTTATTTGATAGGGACCATGCATATTTATGCACATTGTTGTATAAAAAAACACCATGTAAATATGCCAGAATTAGTAAGAAATAACTACTTTTCATCTGCAGTCCATAGGCAGGTGACATATGACTATTATTGACAATACGTTTTGTCCAGGAGTGGTGCATCTAAATCAGGGATTTTCAACAGAGGGTGTACTACCTCCACTTTCTTTGGAAAGTCTTTGGAAAAAGCCATGCACTTTATATACCAAACAAGCATACTTGAAATGTTTGAAATTGTCAAAGCTTAAAAATGTATGTCTCTCTAAGATATCGTAATGGTGAAATGACAATGCCTTTTTATCAAAAGTTTATATGGCTTTCTTAAATAGAGATTCAATGCTTTTAAGAGTAGTTATGCTAGTTAATTACCAGTTTGTAAAACAATACTCAATATGTGAAAAGATCATAGTATATAAAAGCAACTTGGCAGCTTTGGTGTCAAGAAATGGCCTAACTTGTTTAAAATTCTGCAAATTGAATTTAACTTTATTTTCCACCTTTTTTACATGACTTTTGGATGTTAGGGTGGAGTCATATACAGTATGACTCCTAGATACTTGAATTCATTAACAATATCAAGCACCTGTCCTCAAAGGAACACATTAGAATGTGACACCTTCATGTTTTGTTTGGTAAACGCCATACAGTCTGTTTTTTGGTGTTTAGGTAGAGACATGTCTTAGTGAGCCAGTCATCATTGTGAGCCATTGCAGGTATAAGTGTGGATGCTATCTCTTGGTAGTTCTTAGCATGTGTAAAGATTACAGCATCATCTGCATACATCTGAACATCAACATTTTTACATGCCTCTGGCAGATCATTTATATACAGTGTAAAAGGGATTGGATCAAGTATGGAGCCTTGGGGGACCCCTACTGGACATTCACAGAGCGGGGGCTTTGAATCATTGATACGAACACATTGCTTTCTACTGGAAGCTCGCTTTAGGTCTAGGAAGACAGCACCAACATAAGAACTCTTATCTAGGTAGCCTTTAACCTTTTCCAAAAACAAACAGTTTCTGTTGAGTGATGGGCCCTGAACCCAAATTGCATATGGTTGAGTGAATTATTGCTTTCATTGAGATGTTAAATCAGTAATTTAGTCACCCATTTTTCAACTATTTTAGAAACAACAGGCAATCAGCCAGCTTGGCCGATAATTGGCCATATCTGATCTTTCACTTGATGTAAAAATGGGTGTGACCAGGGCATTCTTCCTTGCTGATGGCACAATGGATTGTCTTAAGGACTGATTAACCGGATATGTAGCTGTAGAAGGATCTCTTTGTGCCTTTAAAAAAAAATATTATCAAGGCCATAGATATCAATGGCCTTAGAATTGTTGAAGCCAATGGTGGTATTTACTACTTCTGTTTCAGTTATTTGTTGTAGGTGGAAAATCGGTTGTGCATAATCAATGGAGCAAGTAGAGCTAGGTGAATTAAAAAGTTGGGTTATTTCATGAGCAGAGTCTAGAAAGAAGGTGTTTAGTTCTGTAGATATGATGATTGGATCTGTGACTATAGTTCAATGTTAATTTTCAACTGTAGTTCTTTATGGTTATGATTCTGTTTTCTGCCAATCAGCTTGTTGATGGTTTGCCATATCTTCTTCCCATTTCCTCTTGCCTCTTCAATAGTATACATGAAGAAGTTGGCTTTAGCTTGTCTTAGCCTTTTTATTACTTTGTTTCTTAATGAGGTACATTTTTGTCGGTCTGTTGTAAGACCTGATTTTAAAGATTGTTTCAATAATTGATATCTTTCCTTCATAAGTTTCCAACGCTATTCATTAAGCCAGGGCAATGTGTCCCTGCTTTTCTTTTGGCTCCGCTTTCTGAGGTAGGACCCCATAACTTTCTTAATTGTTGAGGTGAATTGGTCACAGTCACCCTCCAAGTCTCCTTTAGAGAGGACCCCGCCCCATTTGATCTCTCTCAGTCCTACCCCAAGGTTTTCCTGTTGACTAGTTGGGACTGATTCATATTTACATATGGGTGTCTTCCTGGCAAAGAGAATGCTAGTCTGTGATCTGACAGCCCTGTCATTAGATTAAAGGTCTTAGTAATTATTTCTGGTCTAAATAAATTACAATACAAGAGTAAAAGAGTAAATCATGCAAATCATAAGTAAAACAAATGACAAATAGATTAATAGTTTTTTGTTGTTGCATGAACTCACACTTGCACAACTTTCACATCAAATGCAAATTGTAATGATTTCAGTCAACTGTGAATTCAACGCAAAAACATATGGGGATAGAATTCATAATTCTATTCTTATGTATAAATAAATGTATGAAGAAATCCCTTCTATTTAATTTACCTCTGTAGTTACCAGCACTATATCACTGGGTAATCTATTCCCTGTCTGAGGTGTTTTGATGTGTCTGTTTAGTTAAATTTCATATGTGGGACCACAGAGACTGTCACCGAATTGTAAAGTTTTGGCAGAAAGAATAAGTAATGCATATCTATTATATCATAAATAAAAATGTGGGTTTTTATTTATATAATATATGATTTTTGAATAGAACCATCATAGTTTTATTTATCTGAACGTCAACTCAACTATATATTATTTTTTAGCTTAACTGAATTTAGCTTGCAGGCAGGTGAAACACTACAAAAGCACACAGACTTGAACAGAAACATTACAAAATACATAAAACATATGAGAAAAGGTGTAAAACAAATGCTAAAATCCACCACATCGGCTACCACTAAAGGATGTGCATTCCCATTCAACCCAAACATTAACTGTTCAAATACAAATACAGAAACATCTGTATTGTCACCCACCAATTTTAGAATTGAATAGAATAGATAGAATAAATCTTTATTGTCATTATTTTCAACAATTAAACACAGTAGAGCAGCTCTCATTATGACAAACAGAAATATAACATTACACTAGTAATATATAAAATAACAACAAAATAGAAAATTTAAATTCTAAAATATAACAATCAAGATAAATAAACACAATAAGGTGGCACTGTACATATGTTATTGCACTTCCAGTTTTGGGGGTTTATTTACAACTCGGCAGAAGAGGATAATTGCATGGAAAGCTGTTTTCTGCAATATTCTAGGCATTTACCTATAAAGCCTTGTTTAAAGCTATTTTATTTTGAAAGTCCTTACCGGAACTTGTAAACATTACTGTGTGTGACTTGGCAGTCTGAGTCACAACAACCTCAGGGGGGTTGTTCCACTCCTGCCTCCCGTCCTCTCCTCTCATACGTGCTGCTGGTAACAAAGGAGACAACAACAGGGGGATGATGGGTGCTCAGACAACAAGCCTGCCATAGAAACAAAAAGGAACTGAACCGGTTTGCTTTTACGTTGTGGATAATTTTTCTTAACAGTATATTTAACGACAGTGTTTTTAAAGTAGCGTACACTAGCGTAGCTGCGCCCCGGACCGATTTTAACCTAAAGCGTTTTTTCTTGCCAAAGCTAACCATGTTGGATTGCCAACACTAGAGCCGAATCACAGGAGAAGGATTCAGACATGTCTGGATAACATTGGTGAGGTTTCTTTCATCTAATTTATGTTTTAAACGAGATTACAGTCATTATTGGTAATTTAGTAGGTGCGGGTTGGTTGATGTTGATTGTTAAGTCTAGAATAGATGCACCTGTTCCCATATGAAAAACCGTGGTAATATATAGAAAAGGTTTTACAAGATTATAGTGATGTTGTCATACTGAAAAGTAAATATTTTAATCCTGTCGGCATTAGGCCTACTGTAGAATTTGTTATTGTAGTTGATCACTTGACACGTTTTCCCATTTGGTTAAGGTAGGTAGCTAGGTAACAGTTCGAACAACGCTATTAGGCCTACGTTATTTAGGGATACAAATAGTACCGTTATAGGTAAACTTTGATTTAGAACTTTGTGTGTGTGTGTGTGTGTGTGTGTGTGTGTGTGTGTGTGTGTGTGTTTTCCTTCCCGACACACCTTTTCCGTCCCCTCTTCCGGTCCAACGTGGAGCTTGTATACACATAACTTGTATTGTAATGGTAGCTCTCTTAAAGCCCCCCTACCCATTTTGTATTTCTGACCCATTAGTGTCCAGAGCAGATGGCATACTGTACACACACACACACACACACACACACACACACACACACACACACACACACACACACACACACACACACACACACACACACA
Organism: Gymnocephalus cernua; assembly: GCA_023631565.1. Taxonomy (NCBI): domain Eukaryota; kingdom Metazoa; phylum Chordata; class Actinopteri; order Perciformes; family Percidae; genus Gymnocephalus; species Gymnocephalus cernua. The sequence goes on from CM042445.1 coordinate 15,689,360, forward strand.
CACAGCATTGTGTTAATGTGGCCCTCTTTAAGCACTTAAGGATTGTTCTCAAGCTAGTCTGATTTAAGGGATCACACCATATCTGATATTTATTGGACTTACCAGGACAAATACACTTAGTGGAATGAATGAGTGGCCCACTGACCCAGCCTAAGTGTGTGTAGGGTCCAGTAGACTGGAGGATGTAGCTATTGAACTAACCAGGTCAACAGAGCAAAGATTGACAGAAGAGAAGTGACGTCTGGTTGGGGCTGATTGAAAGAAAGTCAGGAGGGAATTTTTACCTCAAGTCTCATCTCTCACTTGGTCTGTAAGTGCATTAACACACAATCAGAATGTGTTTATTATCCCCACTGTGTAGAAGAGTGCTTTGTGAGTGTAACTCCACCCTCCTGTTTGAGGTTTATATGTCACCCTGTGGACAATGATAATAACCTTAGGGCCAAAACTGAAACCTGGAAAGACACAGACACACACACACACACACACACACACACACACACACACACACACACACACACACACACACACACACACACACACACACACACACACACACTCACACTCTCTGTTATAGTTATGGCTTGTTTCCTTTCTGAGTACTTAGAATCAAAACATTGAAGGTGTAGGCTAAATTAACTGAGGTTTTCATGCTGTCATTTTGTAATTATCATGTCTGTTTGTCAGCCCAGAAACATTTTTGTGGTCGGAGTGAAACATTAAAACCTGTCTGTCTTTTTTATATGCTAACTGCACTTCCCATCCAAACTGGTCTGACCAGCTTGTACACTTTCTCCGTAACAAACCTCTACGTGTTGTTGCCTTTAGTGAGCTGTGTGGAAAAGAGTCTGTTAAGTCAATAGCCCCAGAAGTGGATTGCTGTCAGTGATAGGGTTGGGCGATGTCCCCTAAATTGGCAGTCGACGATGTTTACAGTAAAACATCATCGTCCATCGGCACAACCCTAGTCTGTGACGCTTTTGTTTACCTGCTGGTTGTAGGCACTACTCTTGACTAAGACAAATTGCAATCAGTCATGTTGGTATGGCAATAAAGTATTAAATCTTAATTTGTTAAAAAAGGTTGTCTGGTCCGGTAGACAAGTAATATCCGTAGAGAAATACCCGTTTATAATTGCGGCTAGCGTGGCTAAAATATAAATACTTGGGGTCAGCTGCTTGCTGGCGTCTGTTATTATTTTAAACACGTATAGACTAAGTGATTATTCAATTAATCCAGAGCATAATCACGACAATCGTCGAATTAGAATTGTGGTTTGTTGCAGCCTTTCAATGACGTGTGTGTAATCCTAAATGCATGCAGCTACATGCAAAATGTATTAATCAAAGAGTCACACAAAGCAGTGCAGTATTGTTTTCTTCTGGATCTCTGCTCTGTTTTTTTGCATGACTCAGAAGATGACTAACCCTCTTTTGGTTTCAGCTGTTGTACACGGTGAGAAGAATCTGCAGCATGGACATCTGGTCGCCCAGAATGGAAACTGAATTTCACTTTATAGTCATCATGTTTCTTTTCATAGCCACTTAGTGGCTGAACGAAGTGTCTCGTTTGACTGCTTCATTTGAGTGACTAGAGGTGCTTTGAATGAGGAAACTTCTCAGTGTTTAAAGGATTGAATCGGTGTGGATTTAGTGTCAGCGTTTGTACATTTGTAATTACATTTATCAGATTGTCGTATGGCCATTGATTTCCTTATTATGAGTTTTCTGTGAATAAGGGATAGCAGCACACACTTTTGGAGATCATCTTTTTAAAACATGCACATGAATGTAAAGAACTCAGACAATGTTGCACAATAAATGTTAAACGGGTGTACAAACCAGTTTATAAAAAAAGGAGACGTATGTGAGCTTCTACAGAGGGTAAATGCAGGACAGGAAACCTAAAATTCAAGTTAAAAGTTGTAATTGCAATGAAAGATCAATAAAAAACATTATTAAAAAAGGGGGAGGTGGGGGTGTACAACTTTTTTCAGAGCGCTTGTAGACTAGCTGAAAGGTAAAAGATTACGAGGAGCTTGAGGCTATTCAACTTGTCAGGGCAACAATGGACAGGGTGGAGTGATTAAAATTGCATGTGTTTGTATTGAAATAGTGGTTAACTATTAATTGAATTACAACCGTGTGTTATTATGAATCGTACACACAATACTGTTCGAAATGCTTGCTACACAGGTAATACACATGAATTAACAGCAGCAAGCCAAACAAGAAGTGCCATTTGTATTCGCTGCGTCACCGTGTCCTTTTACACAGAAGTCCAAGCTGTAACAATACATTTGAAAATAGTTTCCATTGGCTGCCTCTTACTGGCAGCGATCTTCTTGTTTGATTGGCATCCCCGTTCGGATAATGATGACCCATTACAGCAGTAAATGCATAAATAAGTTACTAGGGGAACTTTACAATGGAAAAATCTATTATCTCTACTAGTCATAGCTGGATTTCCCTTCACGGTGTCCCTTTTGTAGTGCAGTGAACAGACTTGTCAGCTTCAGCTACTCAGCTGGTTTTACATTAACTTGTTTTCTTTGTGGGAATGCGTTCTTACCAGAAATGAATTGGCTCCTTACAGTGCAAAGTTCATTTTCCTCTGAGGCCCTGCAGTGGGGGATGTGTATGTAGCACAGAGCTGCAAAGTCAGATTTTAGGATTATACTGTAATGGAAATACTGAATTGAGTGTTTATTGCATTGTGTTTTGTTTTTTTCAGCTACAGAAAATGACTATAATTACAGTGAGCCGTGCCTTTTTTAAAGTAATCACAAGACAAAAAGGTTGAGAGCCACTAACCCACTATGTAATCGCTACATCCCCGCTTCAGGTCTTTCTTCCCCCATTCCATGTTGGCTCTCTACGGTCTAATGAAGGCAAAAAATACGAGACATGTTGCTTTTAATCATTTAGACATTTAATTCGACATATGATATGATATCCAGCAGGTTTTAAACGTTCTTTTCCTTTCTCTTTACTCATCAGGTGAAGATGACATGCTCGCATTGATCTGACTCGTCAGGTCTGGGAGTGAACACCGGCTATCATGTCTGTCCAAGGAGCATCCCAACGGCCCCTCAAACCTGAGCCCAAACCGAGACTGGAGATCCCTCCAAAACCCACACCACAAACCAGCTGCCCTCCTCTGGGAGACAGCGGCATCAGCACGAGGCTTTCTGGAGGAAATGTCAAGAGGATTGTGAACACGTTTACCACAAAGGATTCGAATGAACCGGGGGAACAACCCACCAATGGTACTGCAAAACTACGGTCAATTAAACGGTTCAAAAGGCCGCCTACGGTAAAGCCCAAACCAGGTCGTGCCAGTCTGCAGCTTCCGATTAGCGGAGAGAAGGCGCCTCCGCTGCCTGTTAAGAGGAGCCACACCTTTCAGAAGCATGACAGTAGGGGTGCAGAGGACGGGGTCGCCATCGGTGTGGAAGGAGGTCGATCAGGTACAAGTTGTTTTTTTTACACTTTTTTAAGTGTTTCTGTCTTTGGCTTCAACTGCTGCTCTGGTATTTTACTTTTGAATATATTCCACAGATTCTTTTTTTTTTAATGTTATTTTTATGTTTTGGACTATAGATTTGTTGTTGTCACTTGTACTTCCTGTGTGTTTAATGCCTGGCTGTCAACCAAATTACCTTTTTGGATAATAATAAAGTAAAGTGGATCACCACAACTCTTAAAAATATGCTTAAAGTAATGGTAGTACTGAAAAAAAAAACCCCAGCAGGTAGCATTTGTCAGTCCTCCAACTTCAACAAGCTGTGTCACATGATTTCTTGAAAGAGTCTAGGATCTTTTACCTTTGATTGCCATTCAGAACTAGCAACACTTAACGTTACTTATTATTGCAGCGTTTAGTCGGCAGGACAAAGATCAGATGACACTATAAACTGTATTTGACTCACTCCGTCTCACGCAGCCGGCAGCGTAGCTAACGTTAGGGCCAGTTTGAGAGACACTGGACTGAGTGTAGTTTTAGATCAAAGGTCAATCTCATTGATGCAAGTGAAAGTAAAACAATTTGACATTGTCGGCCATTCGTGTGTTTCCTGCAAAAGTTGGGAACTCTCAAACAGTGTGGTGTGCTGTGGGCTAATCTGAACCAACAGCCATAAACAGGTTCTGTCAGTCTGATCACATATTCAGTTTGAACCCGTAGCTCATTTAACACGATTCGGTTAGTCGACTAATCGTTTCAGCCCTACTGGTGAATTGAGCAATCATAGAGATGGAATTAAGCTTAGTAGCGACAAACTAAAAAGTATTACGGCCTTTTATTAAAATAATGCAATTTACCCTAAAAATACGTGTCAGAAAAGTGTGATCCTCTTTGCATGGGGGGGGGGGGGGGGGGGGATACACATGTAGGAAAGAAGTGAGCAGGAAACGGCTCATTCGCAGCCATTAGCTTTGTCTTTTTGCCTGGAGTGTGGAGGGAAAATGAGCATCTATGTTTCCTTCTACAGTAACAGTAGGAAGAACTACAACACATTAGAGAAGTTTACTGTGTGGGGATTCATTTTCTTCCCTTTTCATAAACATTTCAAAGAAGTTAATCTGTGTTGCTTCTTTTTCGATGCAGCGCCTGATGGAAAAGAGGTGGAGATCCAGTTGATTGGAGGAGGTGAAGCGGAGGCGGAGCACAGTCCTCACACACCTCTCAGTCCATGCTGCGACCCGAGCTGCGGCTGCGTGTGCCACCTCCAGTGGCCTGGCATGAAACTAATATGGGTGCCCGTGGAGCATGATGGTGGGGAGGAGCACAATGTTGTTGGAGACGAGGATGAGACTGATGTGGAAGAGCAGAGATGGGAGGATGAGGAGGTAGAGATGGGAGAGGAGAAGGACAGCGAGGCTGAGGATGAGGTGGACAGGACGTCTGTGGTTGACGAGAGTGAAGTGCCGAAACAACAGAAGTCAAAGTTCCACCAGTGTTTGGAGGTTTTGCTCGGTGATGGTAGCAGGAGGCTTTCAGACCCGGGCCCTCACTCTGTTTTCACCTCTCTCGCTGTCACTCGCTCTCAGTCTCCCCCTGTTCCCCCTAAACGGGCTCAGTCACCACAAATCCACCACCAGTCCACCCAAAACGATGAAGAAAATATTTACGAGGACACCCTTCCAGCGGTCCACCCCAATCCTAAAAAGACCAATGTGTGTAAGGAACTGGATATTCCACTAATCAAAGTGTGCAAACAAGCCCGCCGGTCTAAACTGTCCTACAGCACCTTTTCAGAGTGTCAGACGAACACAGAACCCATCTTGAACCCAGACAATGTGCCGCCTGCCATCCCGCCGAGGATGCCTGTGGGTCATGACAGCTGCAGCCTCACGCCGGTGCACCGGGGCGGCATTCCTCTCCCCCAGCCCACACTGGAGGAGTGGCGCACCTTGCGGCCCTCATCCCTCAGCAGCTCCACTGCCAGCGGGCTGAGCACCCAGAGGGACATCACTCCGACCCCACCCGTCCCTCACAGACCCCCACCTCCACCACCAAAGACGGACCCCAGGAGGCTTAGTAGTGCGTCACTGCAATCCCTCACACAGAAAAAAGGTTTGTAGCGAACAAACATTACAACACGCTTACCTGAGATGAGCTATGATTAATTCACAAATTGTTAATTTTCGGTGTAATCGAAAGCATTGATGCCATTTACTTGCCTTTTACAGAAGAGGAGAATGAAGAAGAGAAAGATGACACATTCAAAGAACTGTGAGTTATCCCCCTCACCTAACCTAGGATAAGGCTGACAATATTTTTCTGTCCAAAAAAAACATAAAGACCAAAGCCATCAATAAATTGATCATATTGACTAGTGTTGTCTGTGTGGCCGAAGCATGCAGCTTATTCTCCTGTGACATTTAAACCATTGTTGTCAAAAAAACAACTTCTAAAACACACCAATGGGCCGCACTGTAGTTTACTTTCAACGATTTAAGTCAGAAATTGGAACCAATGGGCTTGGAGCTGAGAGCCGCAGACAGAGTACAGAAGTTGGATAGTATTCAGAGACGCAGCAACACATTGTTAGGTTTGGGCCTTTTATGGGATTTGTAGACAATAAGAAAAATATGGAATTCCAGTCTTATCCTTGAAGTCAACATTGGTGTGTGTGTGTGTGTGTGTAGAGTAATGTACTGTGTCATTCACTCTTTTGTTAGATAGTCTGGTTTCATATTACCCTGCTTGATCCCTTTCTCCTCTTTGTATAGGCCTACTGATAGTTTCAGGCCTCCAGTCAGGAGCGGCTCCCTCAGGAGGGAGTCTTCGTTCAGCTGGGAGTCCCGGCTGCAGGATGGTAAGGCTGACACCTGTAACAAACAAAACATAAAAAGACAAATATGAATCGCGGTAATGCCCGTAACGGGATGTCATGTCAGTATGTTGGCCAACACCACTTTTTTAACTTGTTACTTGTGTACTGTATAACCTTTGTGACTTGTTTTCCCCTCAGAGCCTCTGTACCAGACGTACCGTGCCAGTGTCATCACCAAGGAGATCCGACGCCAGACAGTTTGTCGCAACATCAGTAAAACTAGCGTGGACTACAATATGGACTGGACAGCCCGTCGCTCTGGGGCTGGAACTGGGACTGGGACTGGGAATGGAGCTCCCATAGGCGGCCCCGCGCCTACACTGAACCAGAGCACCCTGTGGCAGGACCTCCCAGCTGTTCGGGAGGCAGGGGTGCTGGAGCAGCTCACCCCTGAGCAGTGCAAGTACCAGGAGGTGAGGGAGAGGCTAATGTACTGAGGAGAGACCATTGATGTTAGAAAAAAAGAGAAATGGGAGATGCAGTATCACAATTTAAATCACATCCCAAAGTCATAATGTGACGTTTTTATATAAATTAAAGTCCACTCTGCCTCACTGTACCACTCACTGCTGTAATATAATATTGATTCACTCCATCCCGAGTTCATGAAAGCTTTTACATTCACTGTTATAACTTTCCAACGTCAGGCAAGTGATGCATACCATTTAAAAGGATTTTTTTTAATATAAAACTAGTGCAGCGCCCATTTGGAGAGAGTGCCTGTTCGGAAGGGGCTGATTGCTTGGTTCCCAGTATTGTTTTCACGGTTCAATCGGGCTCATCTAGAGATTTGGTGTGGCCCCTTTTTTTTTGTCTTGCCACCAACATTTCCATCCTTAGAAAGAAGCCCACATTTTTGCTCATAGGGCGGAAAATCTTCCAAATGTTTTATATTGGAACCCTATAGTAAGGAAAAAGGCCCTGGTTTTGATCTTAATTCTTTGCTCATTTCTGTGCAAAATGGGACACACCGCAGTATCATTATATAATATTTGTGTTTTTTTTCCTCCCTGGCAGAGTATGTTTGAGGTTTTGACATCCGAGGCCTCTTACCTTCGATCCCTGCGAGTTCTGACCGAACACTTCCTGGACAGCCGGGAGCTGGAGGAAACAATGATCATCAGAGAGAAGAAAACCCTCTTCTCCAACATCCTGAAGGTCCGAGAGGTCAGCGAGAGGTGAGAAATGGCAGAAGGAAGGATAAATGGAGATAAAGGAAAAAGGGAAATAGGACGGTGATTTATGACTTGAACTACCAACTACAAGGTCACTTGGGACAAAGATACTAAGAGATAGGAAGGAAAAGCCAAGATGTGTTGGCTAATGGTTTGAAAAACCTTTTTTATGCTTTGTGTAACCTTTTGCCGTTTGACTCCACAGGTTCTTGAAGGACCTGGAGAATCGCATATTCAAGGACCTGGTCTTTCCTGATATCTGTGATATTATCCACTACCACGCCCAGCACAACTTCCCAGCCTACATCGACTACGTCCGCAACCAGATCTATCAGGATAAGACCTACACCTTACTCTTGTAAGGAATTCTCTAAAATTGTCCCCCCCCCCCCCCCCCCCCCATTTGTTTCCCAGATTCCAGATACGTTGGGAAAAACCTTCCTTTCACCTATCTTGTATCCATCCACAGCAATTTGTACACGTCAGAAAAACTGAAAGCAAGCATTGATTGTCAAGATGTTGTTTTATCCTCTGAAATCACTTTCCACGTCCTCCTTTTCTCTATTTCACAAGTATATGAGCATTACAGCGGCATTACATACCATTTAATGTGTGCTTGTATGCGCATGTATGTGTGTCTACAGGAAGAACAACGTGCAGTTTGCTACGGTCATCGCTCGTCTCCAAGAGTCGCCTCTATGCCAGCGGCTGCCCTTCATGTCCTTCTTGCTGCTGCCCTTCCAGCGAATAACACGCATCAAAATGCTCATTGAAGTGAGAGCAACATCACATGAACACTAGTTGTTTTTTTTGTTTTTTTTTACATACAGTAGTCCAATGAGTCCAGCAACAAGTAGAATAGCTTAGCATAGCATAAAGACTAGAAGCAAGGGGAAAAAAAGCTAGCCTGGCTCTGTTTTCGACTGCTGTTTGTAATAAATAGTTACAGCACGTAACTCCGCTGAATAACCACAACTTGACGTGTGTGACAGGAGACACAACATTAGTGAGTCAGAGGCTTATATAAAAGTATTTCCTTTAATTTGGACAAAGCCAGGCTAGCTTTTATGTCACTGTTAAGTGACAACAATGCAGTACACCCTTTAAATTATTTCCTCAAGTGACTAAACCGAATGCCACAGTACATTCTGCATACCTGACCTGTTTCTTTTCCTGTGTGTTGCTTTTGTGGAATGTCCTCATTCCAGCGTAATGCTCCACACTGAAACTAGTCTTGTTTTATGTCATTCTGTTGATAGTTTGGACCATATGTCCATATCAACAGACAATACTATAAAGTTTTATTTATATCTTGCCACTGCCTCTTGACCTATGAGCAAACTCACGGGCACACATTTTTTCAATCTCATGACCTTGTTTGCATTTAGATGGGGGGGGGGGGAAATGTATCCTGCTGTTTACCTGTTGCAGAAATAGAAAGTAGCTGTTTGTCGTTTCAGAACATCCTGAAGAGAACAAAGGAGAGGACGAAAGAGGAGCAGACGGCCTCCAAGGCCTTGGCTTCCGTGTCAAAGGTAAACGCCCCTGACTCTTCACCCTCTCTTTTGCCTACAAATCCATATAATCTGACTCAGAGTGCTTCGCATGCCTCTGGGTATTTGATGTCAGCCATTGTCTGAGTGAAGGATTTCCTATTGAGTGAGCTCCGCAGTGACAGCGAGCCACTGAGGACAACGGCCGTTCGAGTTTGCTCAAACAGGGAGACATTTGTCAAAGGAATGAACCTGACACTCCCAATGGGATGCAGCCAGTTTTGTTTATTTCCTAATCTTGTCCCTTCCCCCCCCCCACTCTCATAATCGCACACAGATCATTGACGAGTGTAACACACAGGTGGGAAAAATGAGACAGATGGAAGAGTTGATCTATATCCATCAAACACTGGAGTTTGACAAGCTCAAGGTAAAAAAACACACACACACACACACACACACACACACACACACACACACGATTCTTGTCTCAGTGTTTTAGTTGGATTCGAGCTGGAAAAAGAGCTTACCTAATGTTCCAACTTTTGCTTGTATCTTCTCCAGGCCATCCCGATCATCTCTGAGACACGGTACTTGGAGAAGAAGGGAGAGCTGCAGGAAATGTCCAAAGGAGGAACCATCTTCAACATGAGGGCAAAGTTCACTCCCATCTACCTCTTCCTCTTCAATGATCTGCTAATCATCACTGCCAAGAAAGGGTGAGGCAGACCATTCTAGCAGATCCGATTTAGGATCTACCCTTGGCGATCCATGACTTTTCCTTGTAACGCAACCAGGCCACAAGTTGCCAATCATTTGGTTTATGACCTGCAAAACAAATGACATTCCCATCAGACTCAGCTGTACTTTCTGTTTAGTGCCAATTGTCAAATGTTGCATTGCTAACAAGCTAAACTAAGATGGTGAACACAGTATAAACGTAACACCTTTTAAACATCGGCATGTTAACATTGTCAATATGAGCATGTTAGCATGCTGATGTTAGCATTTAGCTCAAAGAACAAAGTAAAACACTAGCACGGCTGTAGACTCTTGCTAGTGTGACTGTGTGGGGCTGATTTTTTGAGAATGTGTCTTTATCTGGGGACATGATACGGTTCAGTCACATTCATCTTAAAATCCTGCAGATGTCAGGTTGTGTCAAACATGTTCTTACATCACAATTACCTACAATGTGTGTGTGTGTGTGTGTGTGTGTGTGTGTCAACCATCAGCCCTAATACACTGTGTGTCAGACAGAATTATGTTTACATTAAGGATCACAAATTATGGTTTATCATGAACCTTGTTGGGCATTAATAAGTTACGAGAGGGTGGTATTGCTCTATTGACTCGTCTCACTGTTCGTCAGGGTGCGTCATGTTTAGGCTGTGGAAGTGAGAGTGCACCTCAGCCAGTCCCCTTTGGAAGCTGTGCAGAGAAAATCTTTTCACAAGCTGTCACAATGGCTCTTTAACCATGGAGAATGTAGTCTCACATTGCCAGACCTTCCTCCGCAGCGCTGCGGCAACCTTGAAGTGGAACGTCATCGATATAGACTATGGAGAATGTGACCACTGACCGCAAAAGCAATCATGACTCTATGACAGTGTCATCACTAGTGAAATGACTCCAAACTTCCTCAAATGTAGCAGGAAGTAGTGTTTTGAAGAGAACTGAGAGGAAGAGTAGATTTCAGATATTTTGTTGTTGCCAGTGCCACATTGACAGCAGATGAGAAAGACAAAGTAACGGCATAGAACATTCATACATAACAAAATACAGCTAAACACACAATACTGTACATGCTGCGGTATTTATCACTGCACATGCTTATTTTCCTTCAAGTTCCTGAAGGTAATGGATATGCTAATATTTTACCACTTCACCCTAATATCCACAAAAACAACTCACCCTTCTTTTTCTTGAACAGTGCGGAGCGTTTTGTGGTACTCGACCACGCCCATCGCTCTCTGGTGCAGGTGCAGCCATTAGATGAAGGTGGGGGCAGCAGCGGGCCCTACGAGCACTGCTTCACCGTCACCCTGCTGGAGAACCACCAGGGACGCATGATGGAGAGGCTGATTAAAGCTCCCTCCCAGTGAGTAGCTCTGTGTGACTGGCCATCAGATAAACTGCCCCATTTTTCTCCAGGACTGTCTCAGGATTTGACATGAACTCTTATCGTCTTACCAAAGTACATCTCATAAATACGAGGCCCTGTTACATTGTTTATTTCAATTTTTTAAAAGCCAACGCTTTCCGTCAACAGGTCAGATATGCACAGGTGGATGGCGGCTTTCCCCAACCCCACCAACCCAGACAGAGATGAAGATGAAGTGATTTATGAAGACTGGGGTGAGGGACACATACACAGACAGTACAGTATGTGGTTGTGTGTTTCATGCCCAAAGTTTCTCATGGTTATGCGTGTGTGTGTGTGTGTCAGATTGTCCTCAGGTGCAGTGTGTGGAACCGTACATTGCCCAGCAGGCAGACGAGCTCACCCTGGAGCCCACTGAGATCATCAACGTCATCCGCAAAACCAACGAGGGTAAGAACGCGGAGGGAAACCAGGTCCAAAGAGTTTATTTATTTTTTATTTTTTTTTAAGTTATCAGACTCTCACGAGATGAGCTGGCTGTTAAATGTAAAAAAAAAAAAAAAAAAAAAAAAAAAAATAGAAAAAAAAAGGTCAAGAAAAGATTATCTCATACAGGATTGTAAACATTTCCTTATTTACAGAACACAACTCTGCATCAGAAACCGCTCAGTAGTGATATGAATCTGTGTGTGCGTAAAATAGATTTTTCCACTCGACCGAATCACCTTGACGTCACGCTAACACAAAGCACTTCCCGGGAGACAAATGCCAGTTGATTTGAATTACAGAGACATGTTTATTTCCGTTGTCTTTTTCAGCTGTAACTGTAACGTTTAAAGATCTATAGTTAAACACGGTGGTCTGACCTGACGTTTATGCAGTTTATTTATTTACTAGGTTGTTGTTGTTTTTTAATCTGGAAGTTATTGTAATATACTTGGCATTTGTAAACAAACATTGTGATTGGGTCTACAGTATATTTGGCATTATTAGTGTCTGTGGATCTAAGCCGCTCGTTTCCTGTCAAAGTGTACCGACATGACTTTGTATCATTGACATTAACATCATTTGCCCCTTCCTTTGACTCTGCTTGTTTATACACCCTGATCCTCACATCTGGCTCATTCCACAACCTTCTCACCGTAGCAGTTTATTAAATTTGTTTTGACTTTCTTGCATGAACAATACAGAAACCTCCAATCTTCCCTTGTTTGTTCTCCTCCCACCCCGTCCTCTCCTCCTAGGCTGTTATGAAGGCATCCGCCTGTCTGACGGTCAGAAGGGCTGGTTCCCCGTAGGAAACGTCATTGAGATCACCAACGAGCACGTGAGGCGGCGAAACCTCCGAGAGCGCTACAGAGTCATTCAGGCTGCAAGCATTGTCACCATCGGCAAGGCCAACACCCTTCATTAGGATCGATGGATCAAGGATGTTTACATGAAATCTTTTAAAAAAAATCTTTTTTTTAAAGCCAATTAATGGACACAATATCTTCAGAAATTAACTCTGTACTAAGATTATTCAGGGACTTTTGAGTTGAAGTGCGAGTTTCTAACAACCAGGAAATGAAAGATTAAAAAAGGAGAAGGGTGAAGCTCATGAGCTGTCATAACAGACCTGCAACCTGCAATCACCTCACTGGAGTATGCGAATGTGCAGCTGGGAGATTGAGGTAAATCAATACGACTGACGCTGACAGACACTATGAATGTGCATGCATTCAATAACGTGCAACCCTTCATTAACACCTCTGCAAAAACTGAACGGCACATTTGAAATGCCAATCGTTCCAGCTATTGCTCGACCAGATTGTGCAAATACACACCTGCTGCAAAGAAAAGAGTTGGGAGTTCCTGTAAACGCCTAGTGTCATAATTGTCACATGACCACACAAGTTAAATACTTTAATTGCTGCCATGAACAACAGCCTCTCTTGTGTCACTAAAGGTACAGAACAACGTGTTTTTATGATACAAGAATCTTGTAAAACACACTTACTGAAATTCAACAGTGTTAACATTTAAAAAGGAATACATATCTCACCACAGAACAAAAATCAGTGAATGCCTTTGAATAAACTCAAAATCACACACCGGCACTTCTGTCAGGATCATATCGAGCCCAAGAGCTTTGAAAAGGCATGTAAATGTGTGCTGAGCTGTACTGCCATTATGCTGTCCACTAGCTTGTTAGCTTGTGTCAGTAGCCATTGTGGAATAATACTGTAGCTCCCCCTGCAGCTTGTTGTCAGTAATGATGGGATCTTATTTGTGGATATGCTGTAAATGTACAATATGTTGTAAATAATGAGTGGGGAGGATTCTCTTTCAAAAACAGTGCGTAGTGCTTTTAATAAAAACGTGTTTTTTCAGCTCGAGGCTCAAGTGTTGATTTTTTTTTTATTAAAACACAGATACAGTAGTAAGAAAATTACAAGGCAAATGTGCAATACTCAGGTAGAATTTTCAATTCTCATCCTAGAAAAAAAAAAAAAAAATACTTTCAGAGCAACTAGTGCAAATAACTCAACTAGTTGTTTCCATAATGAGAAAGAGGTAGTAAAGTCCCTTACAAACTCACCCAGGGACGAGACCCTCAGGTTTAAGACAATCACTGCACGACATCCAACGCTCCCACGTCTCCGAGGCTCAGGAGTACTTGCACAGCATCTCCCTCAGAATCTGAGACCGTACGCTCCTTCGTTTCTAAAACATCTCCAGAGGCGCCTGATGTGCTTTTTGCCTTCGAGTCTGAGGACAGTGAAGACTCAGGAACGGGCCGATGGACATCATCACTCCTTCCCACCACAAACCCAAAATCCCCCCAACCTGGTTCTCCATATTCCCTGGCACAACTAAAGCCGATGTAGCCGATGTCGTTTTGGGTACAGTGAGCAGTTGTTAATGCAGGAAAAGTCTCAGATCCTTTTTGGGTTTCGGTGCTTATTGATGATACCTTGTGATGCTGGTAAAGCCGAGGGTCAGAATGATTCACTGCCGATTTGCTGTGGTTTTGGCCCCAGATTTCCTCCTCCATCGGGCTAAAACAACTCAAGAGGGTGTTAGCTGCCTCAAGCTCCGTATCCGACCAAGACCTTCCCTGCTGCCTTGGATACTGCTCATCACTACAGAAGGGCTTGTATACTTCCTCAGCGGAAGTGGAGTCCATAAGGTCAGGGTGAAGGAATGAGATGGGGTTCAACTCTTCACTAGAAGAGATCATTTGCAGAGCAGAAAGGGTCTCATCACTCTGTATAGGCTGTTGGTGGTGCAGTTTCAGGAGGTTAGTAATGGCCTGGTCCTCCTCCTGTGTAAGCTGGAGGATAACACGGCTTGGCTGCACTGGAGGGTGAAGAGTATTTCTTTTCAAGGTGAGGCTGCCGAGATCTCTGGTGGGGTGTGGTTCTGATCTGAATGGGTCTGGACGGGTTGGTGGAGCTGGGCAGGCGGACATAACTGGTGGCGGAGTGTTGAGCTGGAAGCAATTGGAAACCTGATGGAAAGAAATAAGGGTGAAAAGAGAACAGATTGACTGAATGAATGAAGTCAAATCATGAGATGACACAGCAAATTTGAACGTTTGCGTTTTAATTGTCCATGTTACCAACGTAATGATTACAAGCTCAAACAACTTTGCAATATTTACTTTAACAGGAATACATTTTTCATTATCTATCCAGCGTCTCTTGTGTTTTCTTGCCATCCTCATAGTCTTAGTCTAGCTTTTCTGTGCTCCTGTACAATTCATTTGTGAGTGTCTGGTGCTTTCACACAGGTCTTAGATAGTTTTTCCTAAAATGAAAAAAAAAAAAAAAGGTACAGGCTGATGATACTTCTTCACTGTCAAAACAAACCGCCTCCTTGCCCTTGGTCTCAATTTCCTTCCAGCCCCCTGGCCAGGGTCTTAGCTCTGTCTGACAGAGCCTCGAGTCAATCTTATTAAATTACTTCGTCTGTCTGAGCCCCCCCATAAGCTCGATCCTCTACAACCACCACCACCCAAAGAGCACAGGCTGGTACAGGGAACAGCTTTAGAACCCCGCCACTCCCCCCCCCCCCCCCCCCCATCCACCCACCCTCAACCTGTGCTCAATACATTCTCACAATTTGGGGTAATCATAAACATGTTGGATTTGAGAAATGATTGTGTCACATACTTTAAAATGATGGTTGCATTTACTCACTGCAGAAAGCAATTGCATTATTGTAAACTCTTTACAACACCCCATGTCCATTTAATACACATGTACCAGAATTCCTAATTTGTGCAATAATTTGCCCATTCATCCAGTCTTTTGTAAACCTGAATCAAATTCAACTGGACATGGTCTGTAAAAAAATAACCGACTCATAATGTGGTCTTGGCAATAAAGGCTCAGATGTAATGTCTGAAAAACATTGATTATCTCTTAAAACAGTCAAGTGTTGTCAGAGTGTGTTTATGTTATCCTCCAGGGACAACACCCCACGGGTATACAGTCGGGGGTATGAAGAGAACTGTATGAATGAGGGTAACCATGGCAACCATTTTTGAGATGTGGTTTATGAAGTGAACCTACCTTCAACTCACTCACTATGTTGGGGATCCTCCTCCCACAGCTCATGGTGGGATCAGTGTAGAAGAACTCCGCTGGGATGATGGGATGGACTGGAGAGAGAAGACTATAGTTGTCAGCGGTGAAGTTGGATGGAGCTTTTAAAAAAAAAAACAGATGTGGCTAAACCTGACTCACCCGTTTGGTTGTTACAGTCGGTGTGATGGTGTGCACACTCTGTAGCCATGTACACAGGCAGGAAAGACGGGTGGTGCAGGGTCCTGTTGGAGAAGGGAGGCACGGTGGGCTGCCTGCACCTCTGAGGAGAAACGTGGGGACACGTTTACAACTTTTGTCGTTTAAAAGTAAATGTTCGGCTGAAAAGTGAACGTGATAGGAAACTCACCACACGATGTCCTACGTTGAAGTTCATGGTTGACTTTGTTCAATTTCGTAAAAAGTGGCATTTAGCTCCCCACATGTTGGTGTCAAAAAAAAAAGAAAACGTCAAAAACAACAGTCGCCGTCATGTCTTATGGTAGCAGGCAGCTACCTGGTGGCAGAGCGCCCCCTGCTGGTTGACTTAAGAGACCCCGTTCATTTGACCGACTGCATATACATTTTTCTTCATTTAATTAGTAGTGCAATTATTAGTAATTTAAGAATTACCACTTGGCAAAACTACTATACTTCAAACTACTACTGTAATAAATGCCAGTCTAAATTAAGGTTTTATTACCGGATATTTGATTTTAAATAAAATACAGACAGTGGGCCAAGCCCTAATTTAGTTCTTGTATACGTACTTTAACATATATGTCCCCCTCTCCAGAATTGTACAATTAATGCTTCTACATTGTGTTGAATGTCAGGGTACAGAAAGGGAAGTAAGATGCTAAAGTAATGTAACTACAGGACATTTCACCCTAAGCCCCTTCCGTAGTTTTGTGTTAGAACCCGAGTCCTTATTTCAACAACTTATCTGTTATAAAAACACTTTCTGCAGAGTAAATAATAACTATAGCTGCCTGATAATGCAATGGAGTAAAAAGCATGTGATTTCCTTCTGAAATGTAGTGGATTACTAAAGTAGCATAATAAGCATACAAAGATTTGTACAAATAAGCTGCAAATAAGTTGCTTTCACCCAAATATAAACACTCCTTCAGCCTTAAGAGACTGTCTCCATTTTGTGCTCAACTTCCTGTGTAGGTTTTGGACAAGTTAACAGATACAAGAAAACCGCTTTATTAAATTCCAAATTTCCCATTTAAAAATGTACTTGCTTCAAACTAGTTTGCGAGGATTCTTGCACTCATGTGAAGAGATGTCCAACAAAAATGTAACTCTAAACTTGCTCAATTTTTTTAAGTAAAGTTTTTAAATGTGCAAGTTCTCACTTCTCAAGGCACTGAGGAGATTTTAAAAACAGTCATCCTGACATCAGTCGACGAAGAGAGATGTGTTTTAGCAATTCCGGCAACTATATGGAGATCCCACCTGCTTTTACACTAATGTTCTTACCAATGAGTTCAGTAGTATAGAACTTTTGTCATCAAAGGCGGTAGGAGCTGTTAATACAACACAGTGGGTTACTCTGTTCACTGCTAATACAAACGGTAATGATAATACATTTATTGGACTTACAGACATCTGTAAACAATGCCACAATAGACGCCAGGTGGTAATAAGGCTTGTTT
Organism: Gymnocephalus cernua; assembly: GCA_023631565.1. Taxonomy (NCBI): domain Eukaryota; kingdom Metazoa; phylum Chordata; class Actinopteri; order Perciformes; family Percidae; genus Gymnocephalus; species Gymnocephalus cernua. The sequence goes on from CM042445.1 coordinate 15,706,707, forward strand.
TCAGGCAAAACCGTCAGGGTGTAGTTAATGTCCAGCCTATACTGAAGAACTGCATCTATAGAGAACTAGGAGAAAAAAAAAAAAAAAAGATTATGACTGAGCTCAGGCGACAGTTGCAAGACTCAATCAGCCAAAAAAGACTTACCTGCTGCATGACAGAAGAGGCTTCAAGCACCTTCAGAGAAGCCTGCACCTTCAGAGTGTAGCCATGAGTGTGGCTGGGATAAACAACGTTTGTGATGTTGTGGCTGCTTGTTCTTTTAAGTGGCACTGTAAATACTTGTCAACTCAACATCTTCTTGAACATATTGAAGAACGGTTTGGTTTTTAACCAAAACAGGGCATGGCAGCAGGTGGGTGGCCAAAGTCCTGTGAAATCGGAGCCTGGTTACTACACTATCATCATCCACCAGGCTTTGTTCTAAGTAAAGATGAAAAACATAAAACTCGTAGACATGGCTAGTCGCAAAGCTCTGAAACAAGACACATGTAGTTTGTGAAGGAACACTTACAGGTAAAACATGCCAACAATTCAGATGCTGCTAGGTTAATGTTTTTACTATTGCATGTTTACATTATTTTACAGTGATCAAAACAATATGGGTATACTGGAGAACTATAGCCTAGAAATCTAGATGTACCCTAGCGGCAGCAAATTTCATTTGCAGCCAGGGTGGTCTAGGAACTCTCCGTTGGCTTGCGAGCTGGAAAAACCAAACTCTGGTCAGGCCAATCACATTGTGTATAGAGTCGGTGGGCGGGCTTATGGCTGCTGCTGCTGCTGGCGAACAGCGGCCTTCTGGAAGACTTGGAGTTACGCTTTTCTGTGAGAAAAGAACATAGAACAGCACTGAAGTAATTCTTAAAAAAAGGAAGATGTGTTCGGAGTTTTGAGAAAAGAGGGAGAACAGGTCTTGTTCAAAGAATAGGTGACCTCCTTTCCTTCATGTATCCCAATCAGGTTGAATTCTGAAGGACCCAAGTAGAAAATGACACGCCACACCTAGTTTGTACAGTAAAAAAAACTATTTTGTATGCCATTTGTACGCACTTTGTTGTCAGTGTGGCAGCTGAAGTAAGAGGCCTGGTACTCATGGCCCGATAGAGAAAACATTGACACTGTAGCCACACTTTGCTGCATACTGCTTAGTGATGGGGTACACTCCTGTCCCAACTGGAAGAGAAATATTACACGAGTAATGCAGCTCAAAAATGACTCCAAACCTGTTCTTGGAGAGTACAGGTAGAGCTGAAATAGCAAATCAGTAACTTGATAACTTAAGAAATGTTTTCCTATGTATTAGATTGAAGGTGCACTACTAACAGAATGAAGATTATATAAGAGTTCTTAAATACTTTATTCCCTCACAGCACATGTTGGCCTAGTCCAGTTTCAGGTAGTGATGGCCCAGTAGGGTGAAGCTGTGCAGGACTTACCAAGAGCCTCAAAGCAAGGTTCCTTCCCAGTGAAGGAGAGATCAACAACTATCATGAAGTAACGATCATGACACTCCATATGAAGATCACCTGTGTGCACAAACAAGTTATGGTCAAATTATGGACATAATCAGAGATGGGAAGTAACGCAGTACAAATACTTCGTTACTGTACTCAAGTAGATTCTTCAGATATTTTTACTTTACTATTTATTTTTTTGCCGACTTTTTACTTTTACTCCTTACATTTACAAAATTGGCTCGTTACTTTAGTTTCAAATGATTTCAGTGGAGTTACCGTTATTATTTTTTCGTGTCATCAATACCGAATTCAATCTAATTGGATGGGAATATAGGCTACATTGCACTTGACGCACCACTCCAAGACGACTTGACAGACTTGGCGGCATTTATTCGCAGCAAATCATCGCTGCTTGATGGCGGTAACGTTAGATCTTTGGTTATGATTGAAAATTAAGAAAACGGAGATCCCAGAGATTCGGCAGAGAAGCATCAAGACATTCCCAACAATTCATATTTGATCCTTTATTTTCTTTCTGGAAGTCATATTTGAGCACACACACAAACATGTAGATTCCTTTAAATGTTAAGGGAAAAAAAAAAGAAACTGGATCTGTGAATTCTCACAGAATCACAATTAAATTCATATCTTGCTACTCAGTCAGAATCTTATTGACCTGGAGTCCCAATCGCTGTCACAATAATCACATATGCAATGCTTTAGACCTATTGGCAGGCAGCCATTTATAATGTAGGCAATGGCACATAAAAAGCCTTTTTTCCACATCCACTGGAGTTTCTCAGCTTGCACTCTTGTAACATTTGTGTGGTCCAGGTAGCTTTGCATGAAAAAAATGGTTGTCATTCGCAAGGCTACTTTTATCCTTTAAGTTAATTTCCAAGCTTGTACTTTGTTACTTTTACTTGAGTAAAGATGTTAAATCAGTACTTTTACTTTTACCAGAGCATTTTTTAACACAAGTATATGTACTTCTACTTGAGTATGGGAAGTGAGTACTTCTGCCAGCTCTGGACATCATTCTTATAAAAAATAAATAAATCAGAAACAGAAATCCAAAACCCAAAAGCAATAGCCAACATGTGTTAGCAATGTCTAAAGCTAGCCTAGCTGATAGCAAACTACACCTGCTAACCAACACAAGCTTAAGTAAACCACTTGCTTGCTTGTATATCCTGACCAAAGTGGCACTATGTGCTGCTGTCTGCTACACACCAGTTTTTATAAGTCAGGCTATTCACCGACCAACCAGAGGTCCTCTGGTTGCCACATGCCACATGTGTAGCTCATTAGCATTGAAGGTGTCTTTCAATCAGTTGCAGCTGATGAGGTTAGATTTGCCTTTAACCCTCATGGGTGGAGAAACTGACGTATAAAAACTGGTGTGTAGCAGACAGCGACACATAGTGCGAGTTTGGCCAGGATATGCAAGCAAGCGGTTCACTTTAGCTTGTGTTGGTTAGCAGTTGTAGTTTGCTAGCAGCTAGGCTAGCTTTAGACACTGCCAACACATCAGTGGCTATGGCCTTTGGGTTTTGTCTTAGGTAAGGTGTGGGATCATCAATTTACAAGCTGTTGGCTATTAGGGCACCTTATGGTTTCAATTTATGTTTAATACATGATTTTGTCTTAACAGTGTGACTTTTCTACTGTCTGTATGGACAACTGCAAAATGTGATCATATTCCCAATGGTAAGAATTAAAATGTCTGCTGTTAATTAATCCTTTGCACATATTTTTAGATTTTAACCCATTTGTTCATGCAGAAGTTCTTCATATGGAGTGTCATGATCGTTACCTCATGATAGCTGTTGATCTCTTCTTCGCTGGGAGTGAACCTTCCTTTGAGGCTGTTGGTAAGTCCTGCACCTTCATTACAAACTAGGGGTCAGAAACCATGTGTGATCACACTCTTGAGCTACAGTGGCTATTGATTTGACATTTATTTTTATTGAAGAGGAATAACCCCTTGAGATGAATCATCTCGTTTTCGAGGGGATCCTCAAATCAGGACACAGAAATTAACATTGACCTTACAGCAGTGGTCAAGAAAAAATAATAATAAAATAAAATAAATAAAAATAAAAAAAATAAATAAAAATACAAAAATTAAGATATAACAAGACATTCACTCATACAAGACTCTCCAAAGATTGCTCACTCATCCCTCAACAAAGTAAACACATGAAATATGAAATATATATGTACCGAAACACATCTAGACATCAGCAAACACGTATGCATACATAAATGTAAATGTCAGGGATAAATGTCCGAAGCTAAAGATAGATTTCATTTAGTCCCGTTTAAGGGTATCAACTCTAACAGAGGTAATCACTGGAGAACAATAGTAAAGTAGTAAAAATAGGATAGTAGTAGCGTAGTAGCCACCAATAATCCCAAAAACTAAAAACAATTGCATGTATTCTGAAGATGTTGAGCGAGGGCATTTTTAAACATTGGAAAAAAAGTCAAAGATCGAATTGAGATTGGAAGATTATTCCACTCATAAGGTGCTTTATGTTGAAATGCATATCTTCCTATTTCTTTATTGATTTGAGGAATGAAAAAATAAATTTGGTTATTGTGTCGCAAGCTGTAAGATGAGCTAAATAAGATTAGATATTGTTTTAAATAAGAAGGATAATCCATATAAATACACTTAAAAATAAACCCTATTTCTTTAGTTATTTCTTAGGACTGACCTGACAGGTTTTTACTTTTTAGTAAATCTGACCAATTAAACCCAAACATTCCATTGACTAAAGTGAAAATTGTATTTGAGCAGACAAAACTAGTGATTGTCTTTTCAGATGAGACAGGTGTGTACCCCATCACTGAGCAGTATGCAGCCAAGTGTGGCTACAGTGTCAGTGTTTTCCCTCCACTGGAACATGTGGAGCTCCGAGCCTCTTACTTCAGCTGCCACACTGACAACAAGGTCCGTACAAATGACCTACAAAACCAGTTTTGGGTTATTTATGCACACGATGTGTGGCCTTTTTTTCATAAATCTTATTTTACTGGGTATTTCAGAAGGATGAAGTGTTCACATTCAACTTCAACGTGATTGTGACCAACAAAGGAAAGGAAGTCACCTATGCTTTGAACAAGACCTGTTCTCCTTCTCTCCCCTGGTCTCCCAGAGAGGTCACCTGTGAGGTCAACTACGTGGAAGTAAGCTTGGTTGCGGCTTATGCAAAATGTGTGGAATTTGAAATGTTTACTAACCCCGGGTTTCTCTGTAGGTGTCTGTGAGGAGTGATGTGGCCTGTCCAACTGGGACAAAGATAGATGACTGGGATGCTGTTTTCAAAACAGTATGTTTGACATTGTCTTCTGGGAAATGATTGAAATTTGGTACGTGTGTTACAATTAAATGGTGATTTAACAATGTGCTTTATTCAGGGTTTTGCCTCAGCCACTTCAAATTGGCAGGTGATGTTTCAGAGGGTACATCAGGAGCCGATGCCCATTAGCCTTAAAACGGCTAAGAAGCATGGGTATGCATTTGACTTGACGGATGGAAGGCTTGTATTTCGTGCTCCGTATGGACAACCTGACTCATTCAGCACTGAGGTAAACCACTGATGCTGAGTTTTTTTTTTTTTTTTTTTTTTTGAAATTCCAGAGTGTATTGTACAGTAAAGCATTTAGTACAAAGCAGGTTTTTATTTTGAGCCTCTTGCTCTCTCTCTAGGTGAATGGTGTTCCAGTAGAGGTGGTCCATGCAACACTATTCTCCAAACAAAGATGGGTTTTAATCATGGTTGACCTGGTGGCTGCTTGCTCCATGCGTCAGTATTACAATCTCTTATGCTGTGGCTTTCTTTTTTCCCTTGACACAAATAAGACTACTACTGTTGTAATATCCCACAGATAAAGGATCATATGACAACAGCGGCTACATTATGTGGGAGACTCCTGAGGTGCTGCATCCGCGGGTCTCTGGTCTACACAGGATGCAGGTCAACATTGGCGTCAATGGTGAACTTGTGGAGCAGCCAGTTGCAGAGAAGAGAGGCTATATTGTGAAGCAGCACAACTCCACAGTCAAGATCAGCATCCCCTTTAATGCTGAAGGAGGGTACAGGAAGGTCAGGAGGCACTGATGAAACAAGTTGCAAATTAGTCTTGATGCACTCAAATTTGTAAATCTGGGATATTGTTTTCACTAAACACGTTTTTTAAAATGTGGAGGGACTTCTGATCTAGTTGCAAATTTAAATAATTTCCTGATAAATTGTATTCTTTCACAGAGCATTGTGTCTGGGAACCTCTATGAGTTCTACATCTTTCATCTCTACTTGGAGCAAATCTCAGTGGTTGAGGATCATGTTGACACCAGACTTCGCATTCACAGGACACTGGCCACTCCCCTGCTGCCACGCCCTGTTTTCACTCAAAACAGTAAGTCTAACAAGGCACTTGCCAAGTTGAAGAACCCGTAATCTAAATGGCTTTTCGTTTCAGGAACGGTTCCTGAGGAGCGCACATTCACGGTCTACCTTGGGGACGTCCCTGAAGATGTCGAGTTGGCTGCTGTTAATTTGAATGGACAGGAATTTACAATTCCCTTTACGAATGCAAGCAGCCACAACATCACAAAAGTTCCTCACAACCACACTCATGGCTACACTCTGAAGGTGCCTTTTGATGACCCTGTTATCAAGCAGCAGGTAAAAGGTCTTAATTGTTGTTCAGTTTGATCTTTAGATTTCATGCTGGCTTATACATGGAAACTTCATCATGCTTGACTCAACATGCATTTTCTGTTTCCTTTAGTTCATCAAAGATGCAATGATGCAGTACAGGCTGGACATCAACTACACACTGACCGTTCTGCCTGAAAATGAGCCTTTTTACCAACTAGCGTCAGTGATGGCATTAACTGATGCCTGTAAGTCACTATCCTTATTTTTAGACCTGGTCGATCCTACTTGTGCATGAAGCAGATTAACCCATTGTGTTGTATTAACAGCTCATTCAGCCTTTGATGCAGTCTGCTCTGAGTCTGGCATCAGCTTTAAACTGGACCACCGGCCTACTGACTACCTGTGGGAGGTCTCTATCGGCTCAGAGCTGCTGACATCAGAGCTGGCAGCTAAGCATGGTTACATCATGAGCAACAACAGCCAGAGACTGCTGCTCGAGGTGCCGCTTTTCACTCATGGCTACACGTACAAGGTGAGATGAGACTAACTGGAAGCATCAACACTTGTGTTTAATGGGATGCTATTTTTTACATGGACATCAGTCAATATGCTGCTTGTGCTTGTGTTTTTTAGGACATTACTTTGAAGGGCTTCTTTGGTACTTTTGAGCTCCTCATGCAGGATCATGAAACATTAGAGGTCCAGAGTTCAACTGTCAAGACTTGTCCGTTCTCTACTACTGAACTCATTGGTAAGGACTTCTGTTTTTTAAATACTGTAAGAGCAGGTGGGATCTCTATAGTTGTAAGTGCTGAAACGCATTTCTCTACAGTGTGTTCAGCTGATGGCAGGGTAACTGTGGTGGCTGACTTGCCTTCGGTCATCACAAGTGAAGGAGTTCCTGCTAGAACCAACCTGGTAGACAAAAACTGTGGACCCAAAGAGATGGACAGCACCAGGGCTCTCTTCTCTTTTCCAATCAACAGCTGTGGATCCACAGTCAAGGTACTGCTGCTTATTAATGTAACTGTTGCACTCATTAACAAAATGATGTTGATCTGGCAGTATGAGCACATGTTATGCCTGGTTTCTCCAGCTTGGCAAGGAGTCTGTGACGTATGAAAATCAGATTTTCTTCAGCAAGAAGTTGCATGCTCCAGCTGACTCCAGCAATGATTTTGACAGGTATATTTTAAACCAAACTATTTTGGCTTACCACTCCCTCAGCTTCTTATGAATGCAAATTAACCCCTCTTGTCTTGCAGGGTGACAATACAGTGTACATATCCTCTGGCTGGACTTCTGTCAGTATACCGGTTTGAGTCTGACGCAGCTGGTGTCGGCAGTATTGTGCATTCTGCAAACTCCACTGAAGGTTGGTGGTTTACATGTTGAACTGGAGAAAAACCACATCCTTAATACTGAGATCACATGCCAACATCTGTTTGGTCTCTATACTCTAGGTCTACTGAGTCCCACCATCAAGCCCACTACAGTGCTTCAAACACCATTGTCCACTCAACATGCATTAATTGAACCTGCTCACCAGACTTCTGCTCAGTACATCCAAGTATCCGGCTTTCCAGGGACCGTATCTGGCGTACCAGGGCACATATCTGGCTTTCCAAACAATGTCTCGAAGAACGTATCTGGCGTTCCAGAGCACGTATCTGGCTTTCCAAACAATGTCTCGAAGAACGCATCTGGCTTTCCAGGGCACATATCTGGCTTTCCAAACAATGTCTCGAAGAACGTATCTGGCGTTCCAGAGCACGTATCTGGCTTTCCAAACAATGTCTCGAAGAACGCATCTGGCTTTCCAGGGACCGTATCTGGCGTACCAGGGCACATATCTGGCTTTCCAAACAATGTCTCGAAGAACGTATCTGGCGTTCCAGAGCACGTATCTGGCTTTCCAAACAATGTCTCGAAGAACGCATCTGGCTTTCCAGGGACCGTATCTGGCGTCCCAGGGCACATATCTGGCTTTCCAAACAATGTCTCGAAGAACGTATCTGGCGTTCCAGAGCACATATCTGGCTTTCCAAACAATGTCTCGACCGTATCTGGCGTTCCAGGGACCATATCTGGCTTTCCAAACAGTGTCACAGAGAAAGTATCCATTAAGCCCACTATAGTGCTTCAAACACCAGAGTCCACTACCAGATGCACCCGAAGATGTTTTACAATGCAACATGCTTTCCGGCCTTCTGATCAGTACATCGAAGTAGCCAGCTTTCCAAACGATGTCTCAGAGAAAGTATCCATTAAGCCCACTACAGTGCTTCAAACACCAGAGTCCACTACCAGATGCATCCGAAGATGTTTTTCAATGCAACCTGCTTTCCGGCCTTCTGCTCAGCACATCAACATATCCGGCTTTCCAAACGACGTCTCAAAGGAAATATCCGGCTTTCCAAACGACGTGTCAAAGGAAGTATCCGGCTTTCTAAACAACATCTCAAAGGAAGTATCCAGCTTTCTAAACGATGTCTCCAAGAAAGTATCTGGCTTTCTAAATGATGTCTCAAAGAAAGTATCCTGCTGTCTAAACGATTTCTCAAAAGGTAGGTAGGTAGGTTTGCTGCTTATCTAAAATTTGATTAAGGTCTGTCTAACATTCTGTTATTCTCTCAACAGGAGCCGAAGCATCATCCGACACCAACGTGACTCCATTTTGATTGCATGGGTTTCAAATGTAAAGCTCAATAAATGTGTATCTTAAATGCTCTTGACTTGTCATTTAGACTACATGAATGGAATGTATAACTAAAGTAGCTCAAATCACAAGATGTGTTGCAAACTTCATATAGAGCAGGATCCTTGAGCTGCTAGGTTGGACCCAGCCTGAGGGTTTGAGACTGAAATCAAAGAACGCAAGTGCTGTATAAAGTTACAGTGCTTTACATGGTTAAAAACATTTCAGGACCGCAATGACAAACAATCCCAACAATACAACGTAAAATGGAAATAAACAGTAATAACATTAAAGACCTGTTGGAAAAAATGCTTGCATAATAGATTTTACATTTTGAGAAGTGATTTTAAGACTCGGGAAGATCCTCAACTGAGGGACCCTGACTGCAAAGCCTGCACATCTTTAGTTTTGAGCTGGGCCTTAGGAACAGTCAGCAGAGCCCTGTCTGAGGCTGCGCTCTGGCCCTTAAGGGAGCCGCAATGTAACTAGGAGCTGAACCATGAAGTGGTCTCAAACATCTTGCCGAAGGACAAGAGTTGAAAATTAGCCAGCTGGCAAGCGTTGACATGTTTAATGCGAGTTGTCTGTATAAATACATGAACGTGTTTTAAAATCTTAAACGGAACTTACTGGTAACCAGTGAGGAGAGGCTAAAACAGGACTGATATGACCTTGTCTTCTAGTATGATAAAAACTGAGCAGCTGCATTTTGTACAAGCTAAAGGCTTGAGATTGGCTTTTGATTTAAGCCTGAATACAATAAATTACATTAAGAAGAAATCAAAGCATGAATGACTATTTTTGAGATGCTCCTCAGCTGATGGCATGATTGAATTACTTTGTTTTTCAAATAGATTGTCACTGTCAAATATTCTGACTGCTGGTTTAACATTTGTAGACCTGGAGCCAAGATATTTCTTACAATAGGGATTGACTTTGGGGGACCAAAGAGAATCATTTTAATTGTGGATATACAGTATCGCAAATACTGTATAGTATGTAGTGTTTTTTCCAACATGGCACCTCAAGGCAAAGAACTCTCTGAGAATCTGAAAAAAAGAATTGTTGCTGTACATAAAGATGGCCTAGGCTATAAGAAGATTGCCAACACCCTGAAACTGAGCTGCAGCACGGTGGCCAAGACCATACAGCGGTTTAACAGGACAGGTGTGGAACCTGTCCTGTTAAACCTTAGAACAGGCCTTGCCATGGTCGACCAAAGAAGTTGAGTGCATGTGCTCAGCGTCATATCCAGAGGTCGTCTTTGGGAAATAGACGCATGAGTGCTGCCAGCATTGCTGCAGAGGTTAAAGGGGTGGGGGGGGGGGTCAGCCTGTCAGTGCTCAGACCATACACCGCACACTGCATCAAATTGGTCTACATGGCTGTCATCCCAGAAGGAAGCCTCTTCTAAAGATGATGCACAAGAAAGCCCGCAAACAGTTTGCTGAAGACAAACAGACTAAGGACATGGATTACTGGAACCATGTCCTGTGGTCTGATGAGACCAAGATAAACTTATTTGGTTCAGATGGTGTCAAGCGTGTGTGGAGGCAACCAGGTGAGGAGTACAAAGACAAATCTTGCCTACAGTCAAGCATGGTGGTGGGATTGTCATGGTCTGGGGCTCCATGAGTGCTGCCGGCACTGGGGAGTTACAGTTCATTGAGGGAACCGTGAATGCCAACATGTACTGTGACATACTGAAGCAGAGCATGATCCCCTCCCTTCGGAGCCTGGGCCGCAGGGCAGTATTCCAACACGATAACGGCCCCAAACACACCTCCAAGACGACCACTGCCTTGATAAAGAAGCTGAGGGATAAGGTGATGGACTGGCCAAGCATGTCTCCAGACCTAAATCCTATTGAGCATCTGTGGGACATCCTCAAACAAAAGGTGGAGGAGCACAAGGTCTCTAACATCCACCAGCTCCGTGATGTCGTCATGGAGGAGTGGAAGAGGATTCCAGTGGCAACCTGTGAAGCTCTGGTGAACTCCATGCCCAAGAGGGTTAAGGCAGTGCTGGAAAATAATGGTGGCCACACAAAATATTAAATCTTTGGGTCCAATTTGTTGAAATATGCTTGGACGTCCCTGGAAAAGATGTCTTCTTGAAGGCAGCATATTGTGCTCCAAAATTTCTATGTAGTTTTCAGCATTATGGGTGCCATCACAGAAGTGCAAGTTACCTTTGCCAAGGGCACTGACACAACCCCATACCATGACAGACCCTGGCTTTTGGACTTGTTGCTGCTAACAGTCTGGATGATCCTTTTCTTCTTTGGTCCGGAGCACACGGCGTCCATTTCTCCCAAAAAAATACCTGAAATACTGATTCATCTGACCACAGTACACGTTTCCACTGTGTGATGGTCCGTCCCAGATGCCTCCGAGCCCAGAGAAGTCGACGGCGCTTCTGGACACTGTTAACATAGGGCTTCCTTTTGGCACAGTACAGTTTTAACTGGCATTTGTGGCTGTAACTACGGACAAAGGCTTGCCAAAGTAGTACTGAGCCCATGTGGTGATATCGCTTATAGATGAATGACGATTCTTGATGCAGTGCCGCCTGAGGGCTCGGAGATCACGGTAATTCAACTTAGGCTTGCGCCCTTGTCCTTTACGCACTGAAATTCCTCCTCATTCCTTGAATCTTTTAATTATGTTATGCACTGTTGAAGGTGAAATAAGCAAATGTCTTCCTATCTTTCTTTGAGGAACATTGTTTTTAAACATTTCAATAATTTTCTCACGTATTTGTTGTGAAACTGGCGATCCTCGGCCCATCTTTGCTCCTAAAGGACTAGACCTTTCTTGGATGCTGCTTTTGTACCAAATCATAATTACAATCACCTGTTGACATCACTTGATTCAAATCACATCATTATTTAACCAATTTACCTGATTACTAGCCCTAAATTGCTCCTGTCCCAACCTTTTTTGGAATGTGTTGCAGATCTGAATGACAGGAAAGGATGTATATTTAGATTTAGATCTAGATGGGAGAAATTCTCAAACACTGGGGCTTTAAGGGAGACATTTGCATGCATTTTGCATTGTATTACAATGGTACTAGATTTTGTGTTTATATGTTCCAGTGGCAGCATGTACACAGAACATGGGGCCAAGGATGGAGCCTTGGGTAACACCACAGAAGAGGAGGCATCGCCCATGACTATAGTGTTGCTGATGCCAACACACTTTAAAGCAATCCAACTGTCCTCCAACTCCCATTTGTCCAAGTTAAAGAGCCCCTATTTTGCTTTTTCGTCGTCTTTTAGTGTGTTGAGTTTTGTGTATGTAATGGTTTAATCAAACATAATAATAATTTCACTGCAAATAGAGCTCTCTCTCCCACAGCCAGCACTTTTTCTCAACTGCCTGAAAACGCCTCGCCTACATTCCCATTTGAAATTCCTCAATTGATGTCCTTGAGAAAGCCAGCCCAGTTATTAATAGGCTCGTTCGAGATGAGCCAGATCTGCGCAGAATCGATCACCGGCGATCGCCGCCCGTTGCATGCCGGTTAGATTTGTGTCCGACTTGATCCCGACTTGCTCTGACATCATGCACACGTAGGCAACGATAATCTCACGAGAGCAAGGCGGCCGCAGTTCTGAGACGCAGGTAGCGCAGTTGCTTTTCACCGACTGCAAGACCCAGGCGGACACAAGGCATGCTGGGAAACGCCGGCCTCTCAGCTGATCTAACAGCTAATTAGTTCAGAATCGACAAAATTATGACGTTTCATATAAACTTTTTTATTGATTTTGAATCGGAGGGATTTTAACTGCCATTTGTCTAATTTAAAGGCTTATTCTGTACAAACCACATGCTGTGTGGCTGACAGTTATGTTTGGAAGTCTAGACTAAATCTGTTCAGATTACAGATCATCTACAGTCTGTTGGTTATTAAAATCAGCAACAGATCGCATGTAGAGCATGTTGACAGCTACTCTGTCATGATAAAAAACAACTGGAGACTGTGTACAAGCTGATATATGGGTCTGATAAAATTTTATTAAATCAGAATCGGACCACAGTGTTTCTGTGACTTCCTGTTCAGCCTGCAGGCTGCTGGATACGGCTGGACACTGTCCGACTTCACAGCGGACTTTTGTCACCACCCCCCGCTGCTGCCGCCTGCTCTCGTCCACTTTACAGGCGAGGCGCAGTTCATCTCGAACGAGCCTATTTTGTGCTGCCTGACCATGCAAAGCCCGCCCAGTGGCTTATTTAAATTTGATTGACCAATCACAACAGAGTGGGCCAGCTGACCAATCAGCAGACTGGGATTTTCAGCATTGTTGATTTGCTCTCGGCTTCTCAGGTGCTGCAAGCATATCACTCCCCCAAAGTAACAGAAGTAGCACTGCTTCGCCGTTCTGAGAATATAGTTCCCAGTTTATATACGGTTAGAAGATGGCTGTGTCTCATGTGACGTTGTTATTTGTACACGCTGTGACTATACAAATAGGAACATGTTGGCGTTATTTTGTCACTTATTCAGAGCAGTAGGCTAGTTGGAACCAGTTACCTCCAGGATATGTGCTAGGCTAAGCTACCGGCGGAGCCGTCATACAGAGTTACGACACGCATGTATGTATCGACTTGTCTAACTCTGGGGGTTATGGTGAATAAGCTAACATCCCAATAAGTCGGCGTGTTCCTTTAAACAGGCTTTACTCAGATCTAGCTCTGCACCAAAGTAGAGCTGCTGTATGGGATCCAAAACACTCATCTTCTCTAGATATCAGCTACTCAACCTAGATCAAGTGGGTTTGTCCTTCATGCAGAGTTGGTTCAAGTCTAATAACAAGCCATGCATTATTTTAAGACCAATTTATTGATTACAATTAAAACATCAAGTTTTAAAATATGGTAGCACGTACTTTGGATTGTAGAGCTCTTCAGGTTCCTGTGAAGAGAATTAAAAAAGGTTTAGGAAAAAACATCTTACATTTCAAATTGACCAGGTTTTAATTAAGTACTGACCTTTTATTCTTTAGAAAGCTACTTTGATGTACATAACAGGATTCCAGTTAGCAGGTAGCATTGAAACAGGTCTTAGGGTGGGTATGGTAGTGGGCACTGGTGTTTGAAGCGCTGTAGTGGGCTTGAAGGGACTCAGTAGACGTAGAATATAGAGAACAGATTGTAGGCATGCAATATATTTGATTTGGTTTATTCAGTTCAACAGGTGAATCATCCACCTTCAGTGGAGTGTGCAGAATATACAATGCAGGCGACACCAGCTGCGTAAGACTTGAACCTGTACACCAAGAAGAGACTAACAGTCCAGCCAGAGGATATGTACATTGCATTGTCACCCTGCAAGAAAAAGGGAATTTCTGGAACTACAAGTAGCTGACGGGTAAATAGACAAAATAGTTGGGTTTAAAATATACCTGTTAATATCACTGCTGGAATCAGCTTGATTTTTCAGAGCACACAACTTCTTGCTGAAGAAAATCTAAATGTCCATGTCACCATACTCCTTGCCAAGCTGGAGAAAAGTGTAAAGTTTGGTGCAGCGCAATACTCCAAAACTTCAAAAAAATAACGAAAAACAACCAATTGAAGAGAGATTGTCAATGAATTCAATTCATATTTTGTGATTGTCAGCTATAATCTGGCAAAGGATATTGCGGAGCCAAAAGTGAAGGATGATATAAGTGAAGATAACACACATACCAAAACCATCTTTATATGTATATCAGCAAAAGGAGTAAACGTGGAATCTTTAGGATGAAGAAAAAATGTGTTACTTGCTACAAAGATTTAAAAATAAATACTAAAAAGTAGGATGATAAACAAATATAAAAGTGAGGCATGAATGGCAATGTGTATATGAATGGGAATGTATTTTGTTTTGTTTATTTTTTTTACTTCTCCACATATATGTGTTTTAATATGTATTTCAAATACAGAAATTAACAATACTACATTTTATAAAATTGATAATATCCTGAGGGACCTAAGAACAAAATAAGAATAAAATAGAAGGTAAAAAGGGTAGGTGTAATAAGCAAATGCTTCAACCTACACCTATTCGATCAGTATTGATTATAAACGAGTTAAGATGACACTGCATGAACTTAGGTGACACTTTGTTTTTGGTTGTTTTTTTTACCATTTATGTTATGTATGTGATGTTGTGTATCTATGTGATTGATTGATTGATTGATTGATTGATTGATTGAAATAAACTATAAATATTGAAGCTTTCTTGCAGTACAAAGTAGTGAAATTCAATCTCTGCAATTAACCCATCCTAGGCATTAGAAGCATTGGATAGCCACATATGGGGGGAGCAACTTGGGGGTTTAGTGGCATGTGGCCATAGCAGCCACCTTGTGGTTGAAGGCTGACCCCACTCTACCTCTGAGCCACTGCCATCCCCAAGTGGCCAGATGTAAATTTAATTTTCTGAATGAGTTCAACAGTTACATTAGTAAGCAGCAGTACCTTGACTGTGGATCCACAGGAAAAGAGAAGAGAGCCCTCGTGCTGTCTGTCTTTGGGTATTCCTGTCCATTCAAATTAACCGCAGCCAACTCGACATCTTCAGGGACGTCCCCGAGATAGACCATGAATGCGCGCTCCTCTGGAACCGTTCCTGAAACGAAAAGCAAGTCGTATTACGATTTCTTCAACTTGGCAAGTGCCTTGTTAGACTTACTGTTTTGAGTGAAAACAGAGCGTGGCAGCAGGGGAGTGGCCAGTGTCCTGTGAATGCGAAGTCTGGTGTCAACATGATCCTCATCCACTGAGATTTGCTCCAAGTAGAGATGAAAGATGTACAACTCATAGAGGTTCCCAGACACAATGCTCTGTGAAAGAATACAATTTATCAGGAAATAATTTAAGTTTGTTACTAGATCAGAAGTCACTCCACATTTTAGGCCACTTCATAAAAAAAGGATAACCCTGAATTACATATGAGGAGCCTGGGTGCATCAGGTTGACTAAAACCAATTTGCAACTTGTTTCATCGGTGCCTCCTGACCTTCCTGTATCCTCCTTCAGCATTATAGGGGATGCTGACTCCAATGTTGACTTTCATGATCTTTTATCTGTGGACATTACACCAGTATTACAGCTTTAACTGTTGACCAGCATGGGGAAATGAAGCAACAGCATAACAGATTGTAATACTGACACATGGAATAAGCAGCCAGCTGTGTCTGGACTGTTGCATGGATCACCTCCACTGGAACACCATTCACCTGGAGAGGGAGAGGGGGGGGGGGGGGGGGAGAGAGAGAGAGAGAGAGAGAGAGATCTATATAACTTGCACATGGCCAAGATGATGACACATTAATGCTCTTGTGGCATGTTTACCTCTGGATTGAATGAGTCAGGTTTTCCATACGGAGTACGAAATACCAGCCTTCCGTCTGTCAGGTCAAATTCATATCCATGCTTATGAGCTTCAGACAGGTTAATAGGCAGAAACAGCTCCCCATCTCTGTGCAACATCACCTGCCATTCTGAATTAAATTCCCCAAATTGAACATGTAACCAAGCTTACATCCATGTAGTTGGCCTCTCTGGGAGACCAGGGGAGGGAGGGTGAACAAAGCATAGGGGACCTCCTTTCCTTCATGTGTTGCAATGAGGTTGAATTGAACGTGAATGCCTCATCATCCTAAAATTAGTCTATATCCTTCAAGTTCCACTTCCGGGATTGCTATGATGACCGACTGAAATTCCGCCTGATTTCACTTGTTAAGGCCGGATATATACATTTATGTTGGTATTTTAAACTCCGGTCGATTTGAGGACAATGGTTAACCTTTTCTCTGATCTCTGAAGACCTTCTCTGAAGGTAAATCCTGACAGCAAACTAGACTCTGTCCAATCTGAGTTTTCTGTTTTCTGTTATTCACCGACCAACCAGAGGCCCTCAGGTGTTAAAGCCACATGTGTAGCTCATTACCAATCAAGGTTTCTTTCAATTAGTTGCAGCTGATGAGTTGCCTTTAACCCTCGTGGGTGGAGAAACTGACGTATAAAAACTGGTGTGTAGCAGACAGCAGCACATAGTGTCAGTTTGGCCAGGATATACAAGCAAGCGGTTCACTTTAGCTTGTGTTGGTTAGCAGTTGTAGTTTGCTAGCAGCGGGGCTAGCTTTAGACACTGCCAACACATCAGTGGCTATGGCCTTTGGGTTTTGTCTTAGGTAAGGTGTGGGATCATGGCAATTTACAAGCTGTTGGCAATTGGTGCACCTTATGGTTTGAATTTATATATGCATTTTTAATACATGATTTTGTCTTAACAGTGTGACCTTGCTCCTGTCTGTATGGACAACTGCAAAATGTGATCATATTCCCGATGGTAAGAATTAAAATGTCTGCTGTTAATCCTTTGCACATATTTTCAGATTTTAACCCATTTGTTCATGCAGAAGTTCTTCATATGGAGTGTCATGATCGTTACCTCGTGATAGCTGTTGATCTCTTCTTTGCTGGGAGTGAACCTTCCTTTGAGGCTGTTGGTAAGTCCTGCACCTTCATTACAAACTAGGGGTCAGAAACCATGTGTGATCACACTCTTGAGCTACAGTGGCTATTCAACCCTATTTCTTTAGTTAGTTCTTAGTAAATCTGACCAATTAAACCCAAATATTCCATTGACTAAAGTGAAAATTGTATTTGAGCAGACAAAACTAGTGCTTGTCTTTCAGATGAGACAGGTGTGTACCGCATCACTGAGCAGTATGCAGCCAAGTGTGGCTACAGTGTCAGTGTTTTCCCTCCATTGGAACATGTGGAGCTCCGAGCCTCTTACTTCAGCTGCCACACTGACAACAAGGTCCGTACAAATGACCTACAAAACCAGTTTGGGGTTATTTATGCACACGATGTGTGGCCTTTTTTCATAAATCTTATTTTACTGGGTATTTCAGAAGGATGAAGTGTTCACATTCAACTTCAACGTGATTGTGACCAACAAAGGAAAGGAAGTCACCTATGCTTTGAACAAGACCTGTTCTCCTTCTCTCCCCTGGGCTCCCAGAGAGGTCACCTGTGAGGTCAACTACATGGAAGTAAGCTTGGTTGCGTCTCATGTAAAATATGTGGAATTTTAAAATGTTTACTAACCCCGGTTTCTCTGTAGGTGTCTGTGAGGAGTGATGTGGCCTGTCCAACTGGGACAAAGAAGGATGACTGGGATGCTGTTAAAAAAGTATGTTTGACATTGTCTTCTGGGAAATGTGTGGAATTGTTACCTGCAGTTGGATAACATTCATCAAATTAGTATATAGCCTACAATTAAATGGTGGTTTAACAATGTGCTTTATTCAGGCCTATGCCTCAGCCACTTCAGATTGGCAGGTGATGTTTCAGAGGGTGCATCAGAAGCCGATGCCCACTAGCCTTAAAACGGCTAAGAAGCATGGGTATGCATTTGACTTGACGGATGGAAGGCTTGTATTTCGTGCTCCGTATGGACAACCTGACTCATTCAGCACTGAGGTAAACCACTGATGCAGAGTTTAGTGCATCTAGTCCATGGTTTTTTGAAATTCCAGAGTGATCTGTACAGTAAAGCATTTAATACAAAATGGGTTTTTATTGAGTCTCTTGCTCTCTCTCTAGGTGAATGGTGTTCCAGTAGAGGTGGTCCATGCAACACTATTCTCCAGACAAAGATGGGTTTTAATCATGGTTGACCTGGTGGCTGCTTGCTCCATGCGTCAGTATCAAAATCTCTTATGCTGTAGCTTTCTTTTTCACTTGACATACAGCAATTAACACTACTACTGTTGTAATATCCCACAGATAAAGGATCATATGACAACAGCGGCTACATTATGTGGAAGACTCCTGAGGTGCTGCATCCGCGGGTCTCTGGTCAACACAGGATGCAGGTCAACATTGGCGTCAATGGTGAACTTGTGGAGCAGCCAGTTGCAGAGAAGAGAGGCTACATTGTGAAGCAGCACAACTCCACAGTCAAGATCGGCATCCCCTATAATGCTGAAGGAGGATACAGGAAGGTCAGGAGGCACCGACGAAAAAAAGTTGCAAATTAGTCAACTTGACTTCTGATCTAGTTGCAAATTTAAATTATTTCCTGAAATTATATTTCACAGAGCATTGTGTCTGGGAACCTCTATGAGTTCTACATCTTTCATCTCTACTTGGAGCAAATCTCAGTGGTTGAGGATCATGTTGACACCAGACTTCGCATTCACAGGACACTGGCCACTCCCCTGCTGCCACGCCCTGTTTTCACTCAAAACAGTAAGTCTAACAAGGCACTTGCCAAGTTGAAGAAACCGTAATCTAAATGGCTTTTCGTTTCAGGAACGGTTCCTGAGGAGCGCACATTCACGGTCTACCTTGGGGACGTCCCTGAAGATGTCGAGTTGGCTGCTGTTAATTTGAATGGACAGGAATTTACAATTCCCTTTACAAATGCAAGCAGCCACAACATCACAAAAGTTCCTCACAACCACACTCATGGCTACACTCTGAAGGTGCCTTTTGATGACCCTGTTATCAAGCAGGAGGTAAAAGGTCTTTTAATTGTTGCTCCGGTTTGATCTTCAGATTTCATGCTGGCTTATACATGGAAACTTCATCATGCTTGACTCAACATGCATTTTCTGTTTCCTTTAGTTAATCAAAGATGCAATGATGCAGTACAGGCTGGACATCAACTACACACTGACCGTTCTGCCTGAAAATGAGCCTTTTTACCAACTAGCATCAGTGATGGCATTAACTGATGCCTGTAAGTCACTATCCTTACTTTTAGACCTGGTCAATCCTACTTGTGCATGAAGCAGATTAACCCATTGTGTTGTATTAACAGCTCATTCAGCCTTTGATGCAGTCTGCTCTGAGTCTGGCATCAGCTTTAAACTGGACCACCGGCCTATTGACTACCTGTGGGAGATCTCTATCGGCTCAGAGCTGCTGACATCAGAGCTGGCAGCTAAGCACGGCTACATCATGAGCAACAACAGCCAGAGACTGCTGCTCGAGGTGCCGCTTTTCACTCATGGCTACACGTACAAGGTGAGATGAGACTAACTGGAAGCATCAACACTTGTGTTTAATGGGATGCTATTTTATACATGGACATCAGTCAATACGCTGCATGTGCTTGTTTTGTTTTTTAGGACATTACTTTGAAGGGCTTCTTTGGCACTTTTGAGCTCCTCATGCGGGATCATGAAACGGAGGTCCAGAGTTCAACTGTCAAGACTTGTCCATTCTCTACTACTGAACTCATTGGTAAGGACTTCTGTTTTTTTTTTAATTCTGTAAGAGCAGGTGGGATCTCTATAGTTGTAAGTGCTGAAACGCATTTCTCTACAGTGTGTTCAGCTGATGGCAGGGTAACTGTGGTGGCTGACTTGCCTTCGGTCATCACTAGTGAAGGAGTTCCTGCTAGAACCAACCCTGTACACAAAAACTGTGGACCCAAAGAGATGGACAGCACCAGGGCTCTCTTCTCTTTTCCAATCAATAGCTGTGGATCCACAGTCAAGGTACTGCTGCTTACTAATGTAACTGTTGAATTCATTAACAAAATGACATTAATCTGGCAGTATGAGCACATGTTATGCTTGGTTTCTCCAGCTTGGCAAGGAGTTTGTGACGTATGAAAATCAGATTTTCTTCAGCAAGGAGTTGCATGCTCCAGCTGACTCCAGCAATGATTTTGACAGGTATATTTTAAACCAAACTATTTTGGCTATTACCACTCCCTCAGCTTCTTATGAATGCAAATGAATCCCTCTTGTCTTGCAGGGTGACAATACAGTGTACATATCCTCTGGCTGGACTTCTCTCAGTATACCGGTTTGAGTCTGACGCAGCTGGTGTCGGCAGTATTGTGCATTCTGCAAACTCCACTGAAGGTTGGTGGTTTACATGTTGAACTGAAAAAACCACATCCTTAATACTGATATCACATGCCAATATCTGTTTGGTCTCTATACTCTAGGTCTACGGAGTCCCACCATCAAGCCCACTACAGTGCTTCAAACACCATTGTCCACTCAACATGCATTAATTGAACCTGCTCACCAGACTTCTGCTCAGTACATCCAAGTATCCAGCTTTCCAAACGATGTCTCCAAGAACGTATCCGGCTTAAACGATGTCTCCAAGAACGTATCCGGCTTAGACGATGTCTCCAAGAACGTATCCGGCTTAGACGATGTCTCCAAGAACGTATCAATTAAGCCCACTACAGTGCTTCAAACCTCAGCATCCACTACCGGATGCATCCGAAGATGTTTTTCAATGCAACCTGCTTTCCGGCCTTCTGCTCATTACATCAAAGTAGCCAGTTTTCTAAACGATGTCTCAAAGAAAGTATCCATTAAGCCCACTACAGTGCTTCAAACACCAGAGTCCACTACCAGATGCATCCGAAGATGTTTTTCAATGCGACCTGCTTTCCGGCCTTCTGCTCAGTACATTGATGTATCCGGCTTTCCAAATGACGTCTCAAAGGAAGTATCTGGCTTTCCAAACGACGTCTCAAAGGAAGTATCCGGCTTTCTAAACGACGTCTCAAAGGAAGTATCCATTAAGCCCACTACAGTGCTTCAAACACCAGAGTCCACTACCAGATGCATCCGAAGATGTTTTTCAATGCGACCTGCTTTCCGGCCTTCTGCTCAGTACATTGATGTATCCGGCTTTCCAAATGACGTCTCAAAGGAAGTATCTGGCTTTCCAAACAACGTCTCAAAGGAAGTATCCGGCTTTCTAAACGACGTCTCAAAGGAAGTATCCGGCTTTCTAAACGACGTCTCAAAGAAAGTATCTGTCTTTCTAAACGATGTCGCAACGACAGCATCCTGCTGCCAAAACGATGTCTCAAAAGGTAGGTTTGCTGCTTATCTAAAATTTGATAAATGTGTCTTAACATTCTGTTAACATTCTATTCTCTTAACAGGAGCCAGAGCATCATCCGAAGTTAAAGTGACTCCATAATTTGGATTGTGATTGCATGGGTTTCAAAATGTAAAGCTCGATAAATTTGTATCTTAAATGCTGTTGACTTGTCATTTTAAAATACGTGAAAATGTATAAAGTAGCTCAAAGAATCATAAGATGTGTTAAACTTCAAATCGAGCAGGATCCTTGAGCTGCTAGGTTGGACCCAGCCTGAGGGTTTGAGACTGAAATCAAAGAACGTGAGTGCTGTATAAAGTTACAGTGCTTTACATGGTTAAACATTTCAGGACCGCAATGACAAACCATCCCAACAATAACACGTAAAACTGAAATAAAAAGTAATGACATTAAAGGAATGTGGGAAAAATGCTTGCATAATATAAAGATTTCACATTTTGAGAAGTGATTTTAAGACTCAGGAAGATCCTCAACTGAGGGGCCCTGACTGCAAAGCCTGCATATCTTTATTTTTGAGCTGGGCCTTAGGAACAGTCAGCAGAGCCCTGAGGCTACGCTCCGGTTCTTAAGGGAGCTGCAATTTAATTCTGAGCTGAACCATTAAGTGTGGTCTCAAAACATCTTGCTCAAGGAGTAGAGTTGAAAATTAGCCAGCTGGCAAACACTGGCACGTTTAACAAATGTTAGCTAATGAGAGTTGTCTGTAAAT
Source organism: Gymnocephalus cernua (assembly GCA_023631565.1). Classification (NCBI taxonomy): domain Eukaryota; kingdom Metazoa; phylum Chordata; class Actinopteri; order Perciformes; family Percidae; genus Gymnocephalus; species Gymnocephalus cernua. The sequence continues at coordinate 15,729,141 of CM042445.1, forward strand.
GCATGTGTTTTAAAAAGTAATCTGTAAAATCTTGAACAGAACTTAACCAGTGAGGAGAGGCTTAAACAGGGCTGATGTGATCTTGTCTTCTAGTACGATAAAAGCTGAGCAGCTGCATTTTGTATAAGCTGAAGGCGCTCGGCCATCACCGGAAAAGTGCTTCTAATAGACTTCACTGGTCTAAGAGGAAGTCTAAATCGCTTTGTCCATTTCTTTAACTGCCTATTACCATTGCAGGTGGAGGCACTGCAGCAATGGGTATTAGAAACAATGTTTTTTGATCATCAAAGCATGTAAACCTATTTTTTTAAATGGTATTTACAGCCATCCATCCATCCATCGTCGTCCGCTTATCCGTGGTCGGGTCGTGGGGGGAGCAGCTCCAGCAGGGGACCCCAAACTTCCCTTTCCCGAGCCACATTAACCAGCTCTGACTGGGGGATCCCGAGGCGTTCCCAGGCCAGGTTGGAGATGTAATCCCTCCACCTAGTCCTGGGTCTTCCCCGAGGCCTCCTCCCAGCTGGACGTGCCTGGAACACCTTCCTAGGGAGGCGCCCAGGGGGCATCCTTACCAGATGCCCGAACCACCTCAACTGGCTCCTTTCGACGTGAAGGAGCAGCGGCTCTACTCCGAGCTCCTCACGGATGACTGAGCTTCTCACCCTATCTCTAAGGGAGACGCCAGCCACCCTCCTGAGGAAACCCATTTCGGCCGCTTGTACCCTGGATCTCGTTCTTTCGGTCATGACCCAACCTTCATGACCATAGGTGAGGGTAGGAACGAAAACTGACCGGTAGATCGAGAGCTTTGCCTTCCGGCTCAGCTCTCTTTTCGTCACAACGGTGCGATAAACTGAATGTAATACCGCCCACGCTGCGCCGATTCTCCGACCAATCTCCCGCTCCATTGTCCCCTCACTCGCGAACAAGACCCCAAGGTACTTAAACTCCTTCACTTGGGGTAAGGACTCATTCCCTACCTGGAGAAGGCACTCCATCGGTTTCCTGCTGAGAACCATGGCCTCAGATTTAGAGGTGCTGATCCTCATCCCAGCCGCTTCACACTCGGCTGCAAACCGATCCAGTGAGTGCTGAAGGTCACAGGCCGATGATGCCATCAGGACCACATCATCTGCAAAGAGCAGCGATGAGATCCCGAGCCCACCGAACTGCAACCCCTCCCTACCACGACTACGCCTCGATATCCTGTCCATAAATACTACGAACAGGATTGGTGACAAAGCGCAGCCCTGGCGGAGGCCAACCCTCACCTGGAACGTGTCCGACTTACTGCCGAGAACCCGGACACAACTCTCGCTTTGGTCATACAGAGATTGGATGGCCCTGAGAAGGGACCCCCTCACCCCATACTCCCGCAGCACCTCCCACAAAGTCTCCCGGGGGACCCGGTCATATGCCTTCTCCAGATCCACAAAACACATGTAGACTGGATGGGCATACTCCCAGGCTCCCTCCAGGATCCTTGCTAGAGTAAAGAGCTGATCCGTTGTTCCACGACCAGGACGGAATCCGCATTGTTCCTCTTCAACCTGAGGTTCGACTATCGGCCGAACCCTCCTTTCCAGCACCTTGGAGTAGACTTTACCAGGGAGGCTGAGAAGTGTGATACCCCTGTAATTGGTACACACCCTCTGGTCCCCCTTTTTGAAGAGGGGAACCACCACCCCGGTCTGCCACTCCTTTGGCACTGTCCCAGACTTCCACGCAATGTTAAGTAGGCGTGTCTACCAAGACAGCCCCTCCACACCCAGAGCTTTCAGCATTTCTGGACGGATCTCATCAATCCCTGGGGCTTTGCCACTGTGGAGTTGTTTGACTACCTCAGTGACCTCCACCAGGGAAATTGACGACAATCCCCCGTCATCCTCCAGCTCTGCCTCTAACAAAGAGGGCGCATCAGCTGGATTTAGGAGTTCCTCAAAGTGCTCCTTCCACCGCCCTATTACCTCCTCAGTTGAGCTCAACAACGTCCCATCCTTACTGTACACAGCTTGGATGGTTCCCCGCTTCCCCCTTCTGAGGTGGCGGACGGTTTTCCAGAAGCGCCTTGGTGCCGACCGAAAGTCCTTCTCCATGTCTTCTCCGAACTTCTCCCACACCCGCTGCTTTGCCTCTTTCACGGCAGAGGCTGCAGTCCTTCGGGCCATTCGGTACCTTGCAACTGCCTCCGGAGTCCTCTGGGATAACATATCCCGGAAGGACTCCTTCTTCAGTCGGACAGCTTCCCTGACCACCGGTGTCCACCACGGTGTTCGAGGGTTACCGCCCCTTGAGGCACCTAAGACCCTAAGACCACAGCTCCCTGCCGCAGCTTCAGCAATGGAAACTTTGAACAATGTCCACTCAGGTTCAATGCCCCCAGCCTCCACAGGGATGCACGAAAAGCTCCGCCGGAGGTGTGAGTTGAAGGTCTGTCGGACAGGAGCTTCCTCCAGACGTTCCCAATTTACCCGCACCACCCGTTTGGGCTTACCAGGTCTGTCCAGAGTCTTCCCCCACCCCCTGACCCAACTCACCACCAGATGGTGATCAGTTGACAGCTCCGCCCCTCTCTTCACCCGAGTGTCCAAAACATACGGCCTCAAATCAGATGAAACGATTATAAAATCGATCATTGACTTTCGGCCTAGGGTGCTCTGGTACCAAGTACACTTATGAGCATCCCTATGTTCGAACATGGTGTTTGTTATAGACAATCCATGACTAGCACAGAAATCCAATAACAGACAACCACTCTGGTTTAGATCAGGGAGGCCGTTCCTCCCAATCACGCCTCTCCATGTGTCTCCGTCATTGCCCACATGTGCGTTGAAGTCCCCCAGCAGAACTATGGAGTCCCCCTCCGGAGCCCCATACAGGACTCCATTCAAGGTCTCCAAGAAGGCCGAATACTCTGAACTCTTGTTTGGTGCATATGCACAAACAACAGTCAGAGTTTTCCCCCCAACAACCCGCAGGCGTAGGGAGGCGACCCTCTCGTCCACCGGGGTAAACTCCAACGTTGCAGCGCTCAGCCGGGGACTTGTGAGTATCCCCACACCCGCCTGGCGCCTCACACCCTGGGCAACTCCGGAGAAGAAAAGAGTCCAACCCCTCTCCAGGAGTACGGTTCCAGAACCGAGACTATGCGTAGAGGTAAGCCCCACCAGATCCAACTGGTAGCGCTCCACCTCACGCACAAGTTCCGGCTCCTTCCCCCACAGCGAGGTGACATTCCATGTCCCCAGAGCGAGCCTCTGCTGCCCGGGTCTGGTCCGTCGAGGCCCCTGACCTTCACCGCCACCCGTGTGGCAGCGCACCCGACCCCAGCGGTTCCTCCCACAGGTGGTGGGCCCATGGGCTGGAGAGATAGGTGCCACGTAGCTTTTTCGGGCTGTGCCCGGCCGGGCTCCGTGGCAAACCCGGCCACCAGACGCTCGCTGACGAGCCCTCCCTCTGGGCCTGGCTCCAGACGGGGGCCCCGGGCTTCCTCCGGGCAGGGTCTCTCTATCCCTTCCTCGTTTTTTCATAGGGTCTTTTGAACCATTCTTCGTCTGGCCCCTCACCTGAGACCACTTTGCCATGGGAGACCCTACCAGGAGCACAAAGCTCCAGACAACACAGCCCTCAGGTTCATAGGGACACCCAAACCTCTCCACCACGATAAGGTGATGGTTCCCGGAGAGGTGTATTTACAGCATATGTACATATACACATTCACAAAAGAACTATGAGCCAATGCTCCCCCCCCCAGAACACATGACACCTATCCAGAAAGTAGAAAGGATAATAGTGATAATACTAAAAAAGGTAATACAATTAAGGTAAGTTCTTTTAGGCTAAAAGTAGTTTCTAACAGAGCATCTAAACCAGAAAGCGATGATATACATGGAAAGTTGGGATCATGATGCTGAAGGAAGTGGCGGACTTAGAAATATCGGAACAAGCTAAACCAAGGGAGGCCAAATTTATGTGAGATGACTTCAAAGCTAAAGTAAACCTATTCTAGTAGACACCAAGAGTACAAATTTAACACTTGTTATGGAAAAATCATTCAGGGTGCAGCAGGTGTAGATTAGTTAAGAATTAAAATAATTGAGAATGAAACTAATACAAGAAATAGTCATAGACTGAACCAATGTAGGTTTTTGTAATTTATTAAAGTATATATATTCTCTTCACACAGACGCGGCTGACGCCATTGGATTCTCCATGTCCTCTGTTGCTCCATGTTGTGATGGAGAGAGAGTCTGCTTCCTGTGGAATGTGCTGTGTGTGTGTTGAGCTGCTGCTATGTGTGAAGAAAATTGTACGATACCAAATGTTTTGGCTTTTAAGAGATGCTTTCTGGCCGTTCTGTCAAACGGCCTTTTTCCCACGTAGTCGTCTCTGGGGGGTTGCTGAAAAGTAGCACAGAAACTATCCGTCTGTCAGGCAGGCTTTTCAGTTCTCCCTCGTAGGTGACACCTGGCTTAGGGCACTTGTTGCAGACTGTGGCAAGCCTGAGACCTCTCCTGGATCCGGAACCTTCCTGCAGTGTGATGCGTGAACCCACGTAGCCCGCTCTGCGACCTTTACTGCGGTGCGTGTGACGAGAAGAATCTGGTACGGTCCTTTCCACCGAAAATCTTTGATGACGACAAAGTTCCCGGGCTGCAGTTCATGAAGTTGTCCCTCTGCTGCTCTGGGCAGACCTGCGGAAACCTGGACTCTGATGGCAGAAAGAGCATAGGAGAGTTGCATACATTTTACCCTATCACTTTCGCACAGAGCGGTGGATGGAAGAGGTTCCTGTTGATGGCCCTGTCCCTACTTGTGTCATAGAAAAATTGAACACCCTAAAAAGCTGAACTCCTACTTTTAAAAGCTATTATTGGCCCATTTTTAAATGCTATTCTTTCCCTACTAATTATTATGTTACCCTATCCCTACTTATTGAGGCAGGACAAGCTCATGACTTAATATACAGCAAATATAATAATATGACGCAATAGTGTAGTCCTTAACACTGGCTTGTGTTATTGCAGCAAAACCCTGTATAAGAGCAAGAGAAAAAAAAAGTCCAATAAAATATTTGGTTTTGCGGGAAGAATCATCAACATAAAGCCTTTACTGCAATTAGCATTTAATTAATGCAGTTTATTCAATTTGGAATTTAGTCGTTTAAAAATACAAAATGAAGACTGTAATGCAGTTTTAAAAATAACTGACTAGGGCAAAATATTAAATGAACTGAGTGTAGCTTTAAACCATATATTAATCTGTTACCGTGTTTTAATTTACCCAAAAACCCAATATGAATGAACAAAAAATATTTTATTACATGGTATTATTGTCAAGCAATACAAAGTAATGCTACATCAGGTTTTGTAAATACCTAAAATTATTATGAACTAAAGTTATTTGGGTTATAGCGTAAACTCAGTCACTTTAATTAACAGTCAATCAATGCAAGTTGTTACCTGACATGGGAAAGAAATCACATAATATAATGTATGTCAAAATGTGTGCCTCAGCTTTGCTAAACTGATTTGCTGGGCTCAAATAGCATAAACAATGGCTTGCTATGTCTGTTATCTGTGTGTGTGTTTCTCTGGGAGTGTCTCTCTGCCAGCTGTCCTTCTTTAAGGACAGAGGAAACCCTTTTTTCTGAGTGCATGAGAGCACATTGTGTGGCTATTTTCTGAGGAATGGCAAATTTGGAAGAAAATGCAATGTACCCCTAGCAGAGGTATGTGAAAGTATTTCAGGTTGTCATGCAAAATAGAAAAGCAGATCAGAATTGACCTTCCGTGTCCCATGGAGCATTGAGGAAAAAGGAAAGTTAGACAATACATCAACAATAAAACATTTATTTAGCATCCCCTTTAATCCCCTGAAGAATAGTGTATGAATTAGGTCCGTAACACTAAATGTTTTTACAACAACTCAAAATTTCTACTTATCTAAAAGAAGAAATGATTTTGGGAGTTGAGGGCAGAATTCAATTTTGGTTAGAAACGACTCCCAACAGTTAATAGGGAGTTAAAACCGGAAAAACGCATGAGATCACGTCTTAGTGGTGTTGTTTTCCTGGGACTTGTAGTCCGAATCGTTGTGTGAGGACTACAAGCAGAAAAAGAAACACAGTGATCAAATGTACATCAACGTTTGGTGTTGCTCAGAGATAGTGCGGTACCTGAGACAAAAACAAATAGTGAAACATCAATTGAAAGTTTTTAAATTTTTACCATGCAGAACGAATTGTGTGTTTGAAGCACAGGTGTCTTGCTAATAATTAATAAAAAAAACATGAGAAGCACAGTCATTTTGTTGTGACTTTGTGTGTAACTCTAGGCAAAATCAATTTTTACGTCTTATCAGACAGGAGGTTAACAGTCTGACAGAGAGAAACGCACACTTGGAGCTTAAGCAAAAAGTGTGTGTGTATAATGTGTCAAGAATAATTAGTCAACAAATGACTGTTATCCAGACACACAATTTTAAAACCCAGTACCGAAACAAACGTCATTCCAAAATGGAGACATTTAAACTTTCTGCCTAATAAGTAGGCTTGTGCAACTAAAGCTTTGGAGGGAGTACAATTAGTTTTTGGCCTGTTTTAGTTTTCCCCTTGGATAATCTGTAGGAAAACCGGTCAGAAAACTTTCTAATTTGCAGTCTATTTTACCTAAAAGGAAATAAAATGATTAGCCCCATTTTCCCCAATAAAATGACCAGTGTTAATTATTTTTAACTCTAACATTTTAAATGTATAACACCAATATCCTTCAAATTTATGAGCGTTACTAATGTCATATGCACACGTCAGGCAGTTGTTATAGGATCTGAGAAAATACATAACCTACTGTAAGTGGGGGGTAAAATCTGTCAAGAATATCTTTTTCAGAAACGTTTTTGGAAACTTTCATTGTATCACTTTGTATCCTAATAGCAAACAAAAACAAGGAGCAAGATAGTGTATACGTGCAAAGCAGTTTTCTTCATTGCAAAGCATGTGTGTGCATTTTGTTTTGCGTGGGTGCGTTACTCATCTGTAGTCGTCGTGAACGTGGTTCCCAGACTTTTCAGTTCCTCCGCCCGCGTCTGTTTCTTTTCTCCCACCTTCCCTGGATGAGGACACATCCGTCTCCAATGTCCGTGCTGCCCACAGTTGAAACAAGTGACTTTATCCACTTGTTGAATGTTGCCACGGAGTCGTCTCCCCCTGCCTCTCGCCTGCCTCCCAGGGTGTCCCCTGTCTCTGTTGACAGCCGCAGATGTCATGGTTTCCAACAGTTTCATCTGTTTCTCCTCGCAGTGTTTTTGAGACCTTCTGTCCAGGTTTCTAGATATCCGCTCAATGTCCAACTGGACGAGCAGCTCTATCAGGCGTGGGTCAAGATCTTTGAGTTCTGTCTGCTGCTGATGCAGTGGAGGGGCTGAGGCAGGGTGTGGATCAGGTTTGTTCTTCTCCGTCATGCACGTGGTCTGCGGCAGAGCGGTGCACGGCTGGTCTGTCCATCCACTGCGGCGGGTGAGATGGTGGTGGCGGAGGGCTTCCAAGTGGGAAACCCACGTCACTAGGACTCGGATAAAGAAAATAGGGTGCATTACAGGCAGAGTGTGTATGCATGTTATCAGTGTTCAGCAGAGATAGCTCAGGTTGCAATCGTATAGCCTCCCTGATGTTGGCTTCATTTATCCATATTTGAAGGCCTTTTTGTTATCCTGTAAGGACTTTAATTTGTCCCTTTTAACTTTTGATTTCCCTATTTCTTTGATTTCTTTTTCTTCTAAATCCTGTCTCAGATCTTTTAGTTTGCCCGTGCACAGCGTTCCCTTTTCAGGAAAGCCGAAACTCTCAACCCAATATGGTACAAGTTTAACACTCAGAGGGCCGTACCATTTAACCCCTTCCTCTATAAGGATCCTGCCCGGGCGGATGGCGATTGGTTGGAGCCCATTACAACGAAATGAGGGGAAGCGCTTCCTTAACCTGCGTGTCAATCGTCACCGACAAGGCCGCTTTAGCTCACGGGAACAAAGCAACAGAAAATCCGCCGATAATAGGGTTTTGGTCACAGAAAACCCAGAAAAAAACGTAAGCATTCAACTTACAATGCTTAGGATGTCACCCGCGCCAGCCCTAAGGGTTCTTTGAAATACGGTCGTCTGAGTGTCGTTTATACAATCAAAATAACAGGAAAAACCCAAACAGGTCTTCAGTCATATAATGTGTCAAACGACTGTATTTGTTTCTTATGGTGTCACAAGTCAATTCAAATTATTGTAATTTTAGAAACATAATATGGTGCTAAAACAGTATCATAACAATTTGTAACTCGTGAAACACAATGCACAAATAAATGCAGACAGATCCGTGTCTGTAAGTACAGATCCGTGTCTGTAAGTACAGATCCGTGTCTGTAAGTACAATGCACAAATAAATGCAGACAGATCCGTGTCTGTAAGTACAATTCACAAATAAATGCAGAGAGATTTGTATGTGTATATCTCCTTCTATACTTGTGGATCTTTTGAGACTGTTTTTCCGCGCCGTTTTGTGGACAAAATCGATTCGTGTCTCCAGTGACAATCCCAGCAGTCTCCAGGAGATGGCGGTGTTAAGTGACGATCCCAGCAGTCTCCAGTAGATGGCAGTAATACAACACGTAGAGATGACAACTGCGGTTAATACATGAAGAAGTAGCTACACTGTCAAGAACATAGACAGTATATAAAAGGTCAAGAAATATACAGTACAGTCAAATGTTTCAGACAAGAGACGGTCACGTTTGGCACAATCGGCTCTGGCACAATCTACTTGAAATTCCTCTGGGTAAGTTGACATTATTAGGACTTTGTCGTCAGATAAATTACATTTATGTTTCAACATCATTGTTGCAGTGCATTTACTGTACATTTATTCAATGTGTTTATTTGTGTTATGGTGGCATTGACACCTTGCAACTTTTTAGAGCGTGCTAACTGCAAACAGCGATGCTAACTTAGCTAGCTTGTTAATCAGCCTTGTAACATCAACTCGCCTGGTCTTTGTATGGAATTTGCAGTCTGAGTCTGAAATATTATTAAGCGCTGCGTAAACCAATAGTGGGCCCAGTTATAAAGCTAGTGAATATATTTGGTCATATGAAACTAGCTAGACGATCTAGCTAGTTAAGGAATCAATCGATGATGTTGAAAGTTAGTTAGCTAAACTATGAAGAGTTTAAATGTAACATTTGCCTGACATATTGTAACCATGTTTATTAGTACAGTAATTGCCACACACCGGCTTAAATAACTGCTGCTTGTAAAAAAGCCCCCAAAGTTTTGTTAGTGTTGTTATTATTTAGTACAGTTAACCATATTGTGTTTTATGTTTCACGTTTACTCCCATGTATTCAGTGCTGGTAACAGGGTAGCCAAAGCGCGTGCTGGTTGGTTACGTAGTTATATATACTCAGTATTAGCTAGTACAGAAATTGCCACACACAAATACCTGCTTCTCCTGTAAGACTAAATGTATAGTTGTACACCCTGCCAAAAAAAATAATAGTTTAATCACTGAATCTGCCATGTTTTACAGATCTGACTGATCAGATGCTGTCCTGAACACCTGTTTGACGAGGTTTACCTGGACCCACAAGACTCTCCTCACAGTATGAAGGTATTGTGGGACAGGTGCCATACTTCTGCCAACCGATGGTCTGAAGACAACACAGCAGCATCAGGAGAGATTCAGTATCCACAGGATGACTTCTGTGACCTGACAGCCTACATTACCAGCTGACACATCCTCAGTAGACATGATCTGGACAGTTAACATCTGCTGCTCTGTACATTATGTATACTTTATATTTCCATTTTATTGACTGTGAATAAAGTGCTTTATTTCTAAGCAGGGTTTGATCATTTTTAGTTTAGTAGTAAGGCTCCTTAAGTGTTATGCAACATGTTTATTCACAAAGACTGTTACACAGGTGATATGTCTGATGTAATGCATGTAGAAGGGTCAAACACTGAGTCCATTTAACATCCTGACTATAAAAATGTAATCCTTTAAGACAGGTTATAGTGACAGAAAGCAACACAAAACATTTGTTTAACAGTTAAACTTTATTGTTTTGACAAACAAAAGTATTTTGAAAGGGTATTAAATCTAATCTGCAGCTTGAAAAACATTTCACAGCATAAATATAAGTGACAGATACAAACTTCCAGTGAAAATCTCTAAGTTACTTTTTAAATACAATTGTCCCTTTCACAAAGCCAAATATACCAGAGTATGACATGAAGAGCTGACAGATGTTTCTTATTCTGTGTATTTCTTCCTCTTGTGTGAGTTTGAGTGGTTTCTATAAAGAGAGAAACAAAATACAAATAAATAAAGGAAACACATGTATACACTCATTCTTCCTTAAGCAGTAATATATATTACCAAACAGTAGTCGGAATATGGCTATATATCTCACACTCCACTAATGTAAGCAGAGAAAAAGGATTCAAATGCATATTATATGGGATTCTCAGACATTTTCGCCCATCTGTTAAATTACCGCTAACATAGACAACAATTCCTGTTATCTATGATACGCTTTAAAGGATCCAACTAACAAAACGGCTGGATGCTTTTATTAAACCTCTACTGGTACGGAAAACAATATTTAACACCACTTACTTCTTATTTTACTCAACCACAAAGTATTGAACAATCCTAAAAACAAGTAGTAAAAGTATAACATGTTTAAACACGATGTTACATATTAAGCAGAAGCTCTAAACTATCGTGTAGTTCTCTTAATACATCCATGGCGTGTACGAACGATACTGTCTATGGTACAAACTTGGATATGATTAGCACAATGGTCGCGTAGCAACCCCTTAAACTCCTAACTCTCATCCACATCAAATAGTGGAAATAACAGCTGGTTTAACAAATAAATACAATATCACGAGTAATGCAGCAGATATACTTACTCTTCTCATTTACGCACACAAAGAAAGGTGCCACTCACAACTACAATCCAAATGAACGACTAACTCTAGTCTATCATACTGCTTAACTGTGTGACGTCAGTTATGATATACCCACAGATATAGGTAGCTAATACTGAGTATATATAACTACGTAACCAACCAGCACGCGCTTTGGCTACCCTGTTACCAGCACTGAATACATGGGAGTAAACGTGAAACATAAAACACAATATGGTTAACTGTACTAAATAATAACAACACTAACAAAACTTTGGGGGCTTTTTTACAAGCAGCAGTTATTTAAGCCGGTGTGTGGCAATTACTGTACTAATAAACATGGTTACAATATGTCAGGCAAATGTTAAATTTAAAGTCTTCATAGTTTAGCTAGCTAACTTTCAACATCATCGATTGATTCCTTAACTAGCTAGATCGTCTAGCTAGTTTCATATGACCAAATATATTCACTAGCTTTATAACTGGGCCCACTATTGGTTTACGCAGCGCTTAATAATATTTCAGACTCAGACTGCAAATTCCATACAAAGACCAGGCGAGTTGATGTTACAAGGCTGATTAACAAGCTAGCTAAGTTAGCATCGCTGTTTGCAGTTAGCACGCTCTAAAAAGTTGCAAGGTGTCAATGCCACCATAACACAAATAAACACATTGAATAAATGTACAGTAAATGCACTGCAACAATGATGTTGAAACATAAATGTAATTTATCTGACGACAAAGTCCTAATAATGTCAACTTACCCAGAGGAATTTCAAGTAGATTGTGCCAGAGCCGATTGTGCCAAACGTGACCGTCTCTTGTCTGAAACATTTGACTGTACTGTATATTTCTTGACCTTTTATATACTGTCTATGTTCTTGACAGTGTAGCTACTTCTTCATGTATTAACCGCAGTTGTCATCTCTACGTGTTGTATTACTGCCATCTACTGAAGACTGCTGGGATCGTCACTTAACACCGCCATCTCCTGGAGACTGCTGGGATTGTCACTGGAGACACGAATCGATTTTGTCCACAAAACGGCGCGGAAAAACAGTCTCAAAAGATCCACAAGTATAGAAGGAGATATACACATACAAATCTCTCTGCATTTATTTGTGCATTGTACTTACAGACACGGATCTGTACTTACAGACACGGATCTGTCTGCATTTATTTGTGAATTGTACTTACAGACACGGATCTGTACTTACAGACACGGATCTGTCTGCATTTATTTGTGCATTGTACTTACAGACACGGATCTGTACTTACAGACACGGATCTGTCTGCATTTATTTGTGCATTGTACTTACAGACACGGATCTGTACTTACAGACACGGATCTGTCTGCATTTATTTGTGCATTGTACTTACAGACACGGATCTGTACTTGCAGACACGGATCTGTCTGCATTTATTTGTGCATTGTGTTTCACGAGTTACAAATTGTTATGATACTGTTTTAGCACCATACCTAAGCTTACCCTGCTGTTAGAAGTCTTTCCTTTTTTCTTATATCAGCGTGGAGTGTCCAGGAAGGCTCTGCGTGTATGTCTGATCCTCTCACTCTGAAAACCTTTTTGCTCCGAGGTTTGAGGCGTGATCTCTGGCCCTGAAGGGTGCAGAAATCCCGGATCGCGAGTCCTCAGCATACGCACAGAGTCCACCCCTGCTCACATCCAGCACTGATCCTGCCGACAAACACCAAATTGTTATGGAAAAATCATTCAGGGTGCAGCAGGTGTAGATTAGTTAAGAATTAAAATAATTGAGAATGAAACAAATACAAGAAATAGTCGTAGACTGAACCAATGTAAGTTTTTGTAATTTATTAAAGTAAATATATTCTGCAGAATAGGACTGGTTCACAGACCGCACGCCGCAATTTGTGAAAGAGTCTTCAACGTAAACATGAAAATCACAGGCTTATATAGGCCTACACAGATAAGGCATAGAGTAGTGACATCAACACATGCATAATGACATCTGTATCTTCACAAAGTCTCCACCCTATCTTGGCCTTTGACGTACATGCGAATCATAAAGACAAGCTGAGGTGCCTAAAAGTCTTTCAGATTGTTTAACAGTTTGATCTGACCTCTGTCTGTTCACCCAGGCCATGTCTTTTAGCTGTAGACTTACACAATATAAGCTTTCTCACGGACAAATGTAGAGGCTTATATGAGAACAGTACATACAGAAAATCAAAGTTAATTAGGTAAAATATAATTTTGACATTACACACTGAAAATGAGTATAATAATAGGGGCTCTTTAAACAGACTTTACTTAGATCTAGCGCTGCACCAAAGTAGAGCTGCTGTATCAGATCCAAAACACTCATCTTCTCTAGATATCAGCTACTAGAACAAGTGGGTTTGTCCACTGGAAGGGACACTCACGGAGGGTTGTCACTAATTTCAGTTTCGGCCACCGTAGGAGTTAGAACGCACTCGGAATGGGGGGGGGCTGGAAAGTAATATTCAGTTGGTTGTCATATACAATTTCACCGCTAGATGGGAGAAATTCTCACACACACTGGGGCTTTAAGGGAGACATTTGCATGCATTTTGCATTGTATTACAATGGTACTGGATTTTGTGTTTATATGTTCCAGTGGCAGCATGTACACAGAACATGGGGCACAACAATGCATAAAAGGCTCCATTACCTTGTATCTCACATTATGGCCCCGTTTTGTAAAAATAGGCTAACAATTGTGTCATAACTACGCGACTTCTGTCGCATAGTAGACAAATTACCATACAGTACAGGAGAAGCTCGCAGGCAGTTTCGACTTAAATTAGCTGTTTAAGTTTAATTACTAATGTTAACTAGCATTTTAGTTAGCAATAATTAGCCTGTGCCTATGTTATCTCCTTACATATACCTACGCTCTCCGTCTCTGCAAGATTCAGAATGATTGAGATTTCTCTTGGCACAGCTACCAGAAGACTTTCAGACAGGTTGCTCACGTCACATCTACGTCGTCAAGCTCAGAAAGGCGAAGCATTGTTGATTTGCTCTTGGCTTCTCAGGTGCTGCAAGCATATCACTTCCCCCCAAGTAACAGAAGTAGCACTGCTTCGCCGTTCTGATAATATAGTTCCCAGTTTATATACGGTTAGAAGATGGCTGTGTCTCATGTGACGTTGTTATTTGTACACGCTGTGACTATACAAATCAGAACATGTAAATAGGAACATGTTGGCGTTATTTTGTCACTTATTTAGAGCAGTAGGCTAGTTGGAACCAGTTACCTCCAGGATATGTGCTAGGCTAAGCTACCGGCTAACTCTGGGGGTTATGGGGAATAAGCCAACATCCCAATAAGTCGCCGTGTTCCTTTAAACAGACTTTGCTCAGATCTAGCTCTGCACCAAAGTAGAGCTGCTGTATGGGATCCAAAACACTCATCTTCTCTAGATATCAGCTACTCAACCTAGAACAAGTGGGTTTGTCCTTCATGCAGAGTTGGTTCAAGTCTAATAACAAGCCATGCATTATTTTAAGACCAATTTATTGATTACAATTAAAACATCAAGTTTTAAAATATGGTAGCACGTACTTTGGATTGTAGAGCTCTTCAGGTTCCTGTGAAGAGAATTAAAAAAGGTTTAGGAAAAAACATCTTACATTTCAAATTGACCAGGTTTTAATTAAGTACTGACCTTTTATTCTTTAGAAAGCTACTTTGATGTACATAACAGGATTCCAGTTAGCAGGTAGCATTGAAACAGGTCTTAGGGTGGGTATGGTAGTGGGCACTGGTGTTTGAAGCGCTGTAGTGGGCTTGAAGGGACTCAGTAGACCTAGAATATAGAGAACAGATTGTAGGCATGCAATATATTTGATTTGGTTTATTCAGTTCAACAGGTGAATCATCCACCTCCAGTGGAGTGTGCAGAATATACAATACAGGCGACACCAGCTGCGTAATACTTGAACCTGTACACCAAGAAGAGACTAACAGTCCAGCCAGAGGATATGTACATTGCATTGTCACCCTGCAAGAAAAAGGGAATATCTGGAACTACAAGTAGCTGAAAGGTAAATAGACAAAATAGTTGGGTTTAAAATATACCTGTTAATATCACTGCTGGAATCAGCTTGATTTTTCAGAGCACACAACTTCTTGCTGAAGAAAATCTAAATTTCCATATGTCACCATACTCCTTGCCAAGCTGGAGAAACAAGTGTAAAGTTTGGTGCAGCGCAATACTCCAAAACTTCAAAAAAATAACTAATAACAACCAATTGAAGAGAGATTGTCAATGAATTCAATTAATATTTAGTGATTGTCAGCTATAATCTGGCAAAGGATATTGCGGAGCCAAAAGTGAAGGATGATATAGGTGAAGATAACACACATACCAAAACCATCTTTATATGTATATCAGCAAAAGGAGTAAACGTGGAATCTTTAGGATGAAGAAAAAATGTGTTACTTGCTACAAAGATTTAAAAATAAATACTAAAAAGTAGGATGATAAACAAATATAAAAGTGAGGCATGAATGGCAATGTGTATGTGAATGGGAATGTATTTTGTTTTATTG
The DNA here is from genome assembly GCA_023631565.1 of Gymnocephalus cernua. Lineage (NCBI taxonomy): Eukaryota > Metazoa > Chordata > Actinopteri > Perciformes > Percidae > Gymnocephalus > Gymnocephalus cernua. Next base: position 15,744,663 of record CM042445.1, read on the forward strand.
TTTTTACTTCTCCACATATATGTGTTTTAATATGTATTTCAAATACAGAAATTAACAATACTACATTTTATAAAATTGATAATATCCTGAGGGACCTAAGAACAAAATAAGAATAAAATAGAAGGTAAAAAGGGTAGGTGTAATAAGCAAATGCTTCAACCTACACCTATTCGATCAGTATTGATTATAAACGAGTTAAGATGACACTGCATGAACTTAGGTGACACTTTGTTTTTGGTTGTTTTTTTTACCATTTATGTTATGTATGTGATGTTGTGTATCTATGTGATTGATTGATTGATTGATTGATTGATTGAAATAAACTACAAATATTGAAGCTTTCTTGCAGTACAAAGTAGTGAAATTCAATCTCTGCAATTAACCCATCCTAGGCATTAGAAGCATTGGATAGCCACATATGGGGGGAGCAACTTGGGGGTTTAGTGGCATGTGGCCATAGCAGCCACCTTGTGGTTGAAGGCTGACCCCACTCTACCTCTGAGCCACTGCCATCCCCAAGTGGCCAGATGTAAATTTAATTTTCTGAATGAGTTCAACAGTTACATTAGTAAGCAGCAGTACCTTGACTGTGGATCCACAGGAAAAGAGAAGAGAGCCCTCGTGCTGTCTGTCTTTGGGTATTCCTGTCCATTCAAATTAACCGCAGCCAACTCGACATCTTCAGGGAAGTCCCCGAGATAGACCATGAATGCGCGCTCCTCTGGAACCGTTCCTGAAACGAAAAGCAAGTCGTATTACGATTTCTTCAACTTGGCAAGTGCCTTGTTAGACTTACTGTTTTGAGTGAAAACAGGGCGTGGCAGCAGGGGAGTGGCCAGTGTCCTGTGAATGCGAAGTCTGGTGTCAACATGATCCTCATCCACTGAGATTTGCTCCAAGTAGAGATGAAAGATGTACAACTCATAGAGGTTCCCAGACACAATGCTCTGTGAAAGAATACAATTTATCAGGAAATAATTTAAGTTTGTTACTAGATCAGAAGTCACTCCACATTTTAGGCCACTTCATAAAAAAAGGATAACCCTGAATTACATATGAGAAGCCTGGGTGCATCAGGTTGACTAAAACCAATTTGCAACTTGTTTCATCGGTGCCTGCTGACCTTCCTGTATCCTCCTTCAGCATTATAGGGGATGCTGATCTTGACTGTGGAGTTGTGCTGCTTCACAATATAGCTTCTCTTCTCTGCAACTGGCTGCTCCACAAGTTCACCACTGACTCCAATGTTGACCTGCATCCTGTGTTGACCAGAGACCCGCGGATGCAGCACCTCAGGAGTCTCCCACATAATGTAGCCACTTTCATGATCTTTTATCTGTGGACATTACACCAGTATTACAGCTTTAACTGTTGACCAGCATGGGGAAATGAAGCAACAGCATAGCAGATTGTAATACTGACACATGGAATAAGCAGCCACCAGGTCAACAATGAGGACAACCCAGCTGTGTCTGGACTGTTGCATGGACCACCTCCACTGGAACACCATTCACCTGGAGAGGGAGAGGGGGGGGGGGGAGAGAGAGAGATCTATATAACTTACACATGGCCAAGATGATGACACATTAATGCTCTTGTGGCATGTTTACCTCTGGATTGAATGAGTCAGGTTGTCCATACGGAGTACGAAATACCAGCCTTCCGTCTGTCAGGTCAAATTCATATCCATGCTTATGAGCTTCAGACAGGTTAATAGGCAGAAACAGCTCCCCATCTCTGTGCAAGATCACCTGCCATTCTGAATTAAATTCCCCAAATTGAACATGTAACCAAGCTTACATCCATGTAGTTGGCCTCTCTGGGAGACCAGGGGAGGGAGGGTGAACAAAGCATAGGGGACCTCCTTTCCTTCATGTGTTGCAATGAGGTTGAATTGAATGTGAATGCCTCATCATCCTAAAATTAGTCTATATCCTTCAAGTTCCACTTCCGGGATTGCTATGATGACCGACTGAAATTCCGCCTGATTTCACTTGTTAAGGCCGGATATATACATTTATGTTGGTATTTTAAACTCCGGTAGATTTGAGGACAATGGTTAACCTTTTCTCTGATCTCTGAAGACCTTCTCTGAAGGTAAATCCTGACAGCAAACTAGACTCTGTCCAATCTGAGTTTTCTGTTTTCTGTTATTCACCGACCAACCAGAGACCCTCAGGTGTTACAGCCACATGTGTAGCCCATTAGCAATCAAGGTGTCTTTCAATTAGTTGCAGCTGATGAGTTGCCTTTAACCCTCGTGGGTGGAGAAACTGAAGTATAAAAACTGGTGTGTAGCAGACAGCAGCACATAGTGTCAGTTTGGCCAGGATATACAAGCAAGCGGTTCACTTTAGCTTGTGTTGGTTAGCAGTTGTAGTTTGCTAGCAGCGGGGCTAGCTTTAGACACTGCCAACACATCAGTGGCTATGGCCTTTGGGTTTTGTCTTAGGTAAGGTGTGGGATCATGGCAATTTACAAGCTGTTGGCAATTGGTGCACCTTATGGTTTGAATTTATATATGCATTTTTAAAACATGATTTTGTCTTAACAGTGTGACCTTTCTCCTGTCTGTATGGACAACTGCAAAATGTGATCGTATTCCCAATGGTAAGAATTAAAATGTCTGCTGTTAATCCTTTGCACATATTTTCAGATTTTAACCCATTTGTTCATGCAGAAGTTCTTCATATGGAGTGTCATGATCGTTACCTCGTGATAGCTGTTGATCTCTTCTTTGCTGGGAGTGAACCTTCCTTTGAGGCTGTTGGTAAGTCCTGCACCTTCATTACAAACTAGGGGTCAGAAACCATGTGTGATCACACTCTTGAGCTACAGTGGCTATTCAACCCTATTTCTTTAGTTAGTTCTTAGTAAATCTGACCAATTAAACCCAAATATTCCATTGACTAAAGTGAAAATTGTATTTGAGCAGACAAAACTAGTGCTTGTCTTTCAGATGAGACAGGTGTGTACCCCATCACTGAGCAGTATGCAGCCAAGTGTGGCTACAGTGTCAGTGTTTTCCCTCCATTGGAACATGTGGAGCTCCGAGCCTCTTACTTCAGCTGCCACACTGACAACAAGGTCCGTACAAATGACCTACAAAACCAGTTTTGGGTTATTTATGCACACAATGTGTGGCCTTTTTTCATACATCTTATTTTACTGGGTATTTCAGGAGGATAAAGTGTTCACATTCAACTTCAACGTGATTGTGACCAACAAAGGAAAGGAAGTCACCTATGCTTTGAACAAGACCTGTTCTCCTTCTCTCCCCTGGGCTCCCAGAGAGGTCACCTGTGAGGTCAACTACATGGAAGTAAGCTTGGTTGCGTCTTATGTAAAATATGTGGAATTTTAAAATGTTTACTAACCCCGGTTTCTCTGTAGGTGTCTGTGAGGAGTGATGTGGCCTGTCCAACTGGGACAAAGAAGGATGACTGGGATGCTGTTAAAAAAGTATGTTTGACATTGTCTTCTGGGAAATGTGTGGAATTTGTTACCTGCAGTTGGATAACATTCATCAAATTAGTATATAGCCTACAATTAAATGGTGGTTTAACAATGTGCTTTATTCAGGCCTATGCCTCAGCCACTTCAGATTGGCAGGTGATGTTTCAGAGGGTGCATCAGAAGCCGATGCCCACTAGCCTTAAAACGGCTAAGAAGCATGGGTATGCATTTGACTTGACGGATGGAAGGCTTGTATTTCGTGCTCCGTATGGACAACCTGACTCATTCAGCACTGAGGTAAACCACTGATGCAGAGTTTAGTGCATCTAGTCCATGGCTTTTTGAAATTCCAGAGTGATCTGTACAGTAAAGCATTTAATACAAAACAGGTTTTTATTTTGAGTCTCTTGCTCTCTCTCTAGGTGAATGGTGTTCCAGTAGAGGTGGTCCATGCAACACTATTCTCCAGACAAAGATGGGTTTTAATCATGGTTGACCTGGTGGCTGCTTGCTCCATGCGTCAGTATCACAATCTCTTATGCTGTAGCTTTCTTTTTCACTTGACATACAGCAATTAACACTACTACTGTTGTAATATCCCACAGATAAAGGATCATATGACAACAGCGGCTACATTATGTGGAAGACTCCTGAGGTGCTGCATCCGCGGGTCTCTGGTCAACACAGGATGCAGGTCAACATTGGAGTCAATGGTGAACTTGTGGAGCAGCCAGTTGCAGAGAAGAGAGGCTACATTGTGAAGCAGCACAACTCCACAGTCAAGATCGGCATCCCCTATAATGCTGAAGGAGGATACAGGAAGGTCAGGAGGCACCGACGAAAAAAAGTTGCAAATTAGTCAACTTGACTTCTGATCTAGTTGCAAATTTAAATTATTTCCTGAAATTATATTTCACAGAGCATTGTGTCTGGGAACCTCTATGAGTTCTACATCTTTCATCTCTACTTGGAGCAAATCTCAGTAGTTGAGGATCATGTTGACACCAGACTTCGCATTCACAGGACACTGGCCACTCCCCTGCTGCCACGCCCTGTTTTCACTCAAAACAGTAAGTCTAACAAGGCACTTGCCAAGTTGAAGAAACCGTAATCTAAATGGCTTTTCGTTTCAGGAACGGTTCCTGAGGAGCGCACATTCACGGTCTACCTTGGGGACGTCCCTGAAGATGTCGAGTTGGCTGCTGTTAATTTGAATGGACAGGAATTTACAATTCCCTTTACAAATGCAAGCAGCCACAACATCACAAAAGTTCCTCACAACCACACTCATGGCTACACTCTGAAGGTGCCTTTTGATGACCCTGTTGTCAAGCAGGAGGTAAAAGGTCTTTTAATTGTTGCTCCGGTTTGATCTTCAGATTTCATGCTGGCTTATACATGGAAACTTCATCATGCTTGACTCAACATGCATTTTCTGTTTCCTTTAGTTAATCAAAGATGCAATGATGCAGTACAGGCTGGACATCAACTACACACTGACCGTTCTGCCTGAAAATGAGCCTTTTTACCAACTAGCATCAGTGATGGCATTAACTGATGCCTGTAAGTCACTATCCTTATTTTTAGACCTGGTCAATCCTACTTGTGCATGAAGCAGATTAACCCATTGTGTTGTATTAACAGCTCATTCAGCCTTTGATGCAGTCTGCTCTGAGTCTGGCATCAGCTTTAAACTGGACCACCGGCCTATTGACTACCTGTGGGAGATCTCTATCGGCTCAGAGCTGCTGACATCAGAGCTGGCAGCTAAGCATGGTTACATCATGAGCAACAACAGCCAGAGACTGCTGCTCGAGGTGCCGCTCTTCACTCATGGCTACACGTACAAGGTGAGATGAGACTGACTGGAAGCATCAACACTTGTGTTTAATGGGATGCTATTTTATACATGGACATCAGTCAATACGCTGCATGTGCTTGTTTTGTTTTTTAGGACATTACTTTGAAGGGCTTCTTTGGCACTTTTGAGCTCCTCATGCGGGATCATGAAACGGAGGTCCAGAGTTCAACTGTCAAGACTTGTCCATTCTCTACTACTGAACTCATTGGTAAGGACTTCTGTTTTTTTAAATACTGTAAGAGCAGGTGGGATCTCTATAGTTGTAAGTGCTGAAACGCATTTCTCTACAGTGTTCAGCTGATGGCAGGGTAACTGTGGTGGCTGACTTGCCTTCGGTCATCCCAAGTGAAGGAGTTCCTGCTAGAACCAACCTGGTAGACAAAAACTGTGGACCCAAAGAGATGGACAGCACCAGGGCTCTCTACTCTTTTCCAATCAACAGCTGTGGATCCACAGTCAAGGTACTGCTGCTTACTAATGTAACTGTTGAACTCATTAACAAAATGACGTTAATCTGGCAGTATGAGCACATGTTATGCTTGGTTTCTCCAGCTTGGCAAGGAGTTTGTGACGTATGAAAATCAGATTTTCTTCAGCAAGGAGTTGCATGCTCCAGCTGACTCCAGCAATGATTTTGACAGGTATATTTTAAACCAAACTATTTTGGCTATTACCACTCCCTCAGCTTCTTATGAATGCAAATTAATCCCTCTTGTCTTGCAGGGTGACAATACAGTGTACATATCCTCTGGC